>JAJQWJ010000011.1:1985000-2305000 GCA_023637945.1 Phaethornis superciliosus
ATCACACAATGGCTGTGATTCCTGAAACCGCTTTAATACGTCCCTTAAATGTTCAACTTGAAAACAGATGGACCATGTTGGAGTTAGAAATGTTTTCCTCAAGGCAAACTTCATTCTTAAAAGCTTTTCTATTAGTAGGATTTCACCCTCTTGTTCTGCATTTACCTGTTTTGAGGAGGGAAGGGTTTGGAGAAAAGAGGGAGAGCTCGAGTCGGGAAAATTCGGAAGTTTTAAAAACTCTCTGCTCAAAGTCTTCTCCTGAGACCTGGGCTGCAGAAGCTGCCAGAGGGGGGGTTCCTCTGTCCAGGGGATCTCAATGAAGTCCTCAGGGTCAGTGAGGAAGAAAAAATTCATCATACCTTCAAGACAGAGAAGGAAAAGACACCAGGGTAGGAAGAAGAGATGGCTGCCCCATCCCTGAAGGTTGGATGGGGCTTGGAGCAACCTGGGCTGGTGGGAGGTGTCCCTGCCCATGGCAGGGGGGTGGGAATGGATGGGCTTGAAGGTCCTTTCCAACCCAAATCATTCCACAATTCTATGACACTGTTGGACCCACAAGAAGCTGTTGTCTCTGCCTGTATCTCTAGGTGATGTTTCATTTTTCCTTTCTCTCCCTGTGCTCAGCTAAAAGCAGCCCACACTCTCTGGTGTTTAAACTGCTCTCAGCAAGATAATTACCTATTAGAAATGCCACAATTATTTCATTATGCATTGTTGGAGGGGAAAAAAAAAACCAAAAAGGTTAAGAATGCAATCCCATAATAGAGTTAATGGAAATTATTAAATGGTAGAAATGATTTCCATGAGACTAGTTGTTTTCTTAGCATGGGCTGAGAAATCTCAAGTAATTACATATGGAACAACATAAGAGTGAAGAAGTGGGGAAAATGAGGATTTCTTCACTAGTGACACTCTTTGGAGATCAAAAACAACTTGTAGAGGGATATTATCATCTGAGGAGTTACTGCCCCAGTCCAGGGAACCAGGCTCCCAAGGTAGATGTCCACATGGAGATGGCCCACACTACCATGAGCTCCCTCAGCACCCACCATAGGTGAGGATGAGCTCTGGACCTTCTGCAAGTCCCCTCTGGGGATGAACCTGAAAATGAGGCTGCAGACCTGGTTATTCCAGCCTTCAGGAAGGATATTGGAAGGGTTGGGATGGCCACTCTGGGCTGTATCCCAAGCTAGGTTGAGCCTCGTTCGTTTGTGTTGAGGACAATGTCAGCAGTGATGGAAGCAGTATCTCACCTGGGCATGAACAATCTGCTCTCTTCATCCACAGCCCCTGCACCCCAGCAAACATCCAGGAGGCACCTCTGCCCTTCCATACACCCCAGCAAGCATCCAGGAGGCACCTCTGCCCTTCCATCTCCACTGCATTCCACAGGTGGCTGCTCTTCTGCTGCTAGCACCACCAGCCCCCAGATCCTGGAACCTGGGTGTCTGGGCTCTGGGACCTCCACAAACCTCAAACCTCCTTCTCTGTCCAAGGAGACTCATCAGGGGAGAGAACTGCAGCCCCAGCACTGTTTTGTGTGTGATTCCATGGAGAGCACCCCAACCTGCATGGGGAAGTTCAACCACTTAAAGAGAGCCTCCCACCCATGCAAGCTGTTGGCCACATCCAGCCCCTGCTTTCCTCACAGCTATTTCCAGCCCTCACCCCTCTTATCTCTGGTTCTGGTTTATCTTTCAAAGGCAGATATGCTCCTCCATCCAAGCAGAGGAGGAAGGAGGCACCCAGGGAGTTGATGTGTAGATGATGGTTGCTTGGTGAGCCCCGAGCCAGCTGGATATCCCCACCAAAGATCTTCAGAGGGGCGGAAGAAGAAAGCCCAAGGTGAGTTTTACCTGCACATTTCCTGGCATAACCAGAACACACAGCTCTTCCCATTTGCAGGATCTGCTCTGGCAATTGGATCTTCTGAGACAGCCCCAAGAAGCCACCCACATCATACCCTAGGGAAGGGAGTGTGCAATTTCAGTCCCATCCAACGCAAGTCTGGGATCCTATAATTTCCCATTCCTTTTGAGCAGATGGTTGGGGAGGCACATTGTCATTGCTCTGCTGTCCTCTCTGACCAGTTCAGCATGTCCTCTGGTCCAGAAGGTCTTTTCCTAGAGGTGGGTCTTGTCCTAGAGGTGGGTCTCTCCAGTGGGATTGCTCTGCTACACACCATTAGGGGCCGTGGGTTTTCCAGCTCTGCATGGATTAACATCTCAGTGAATTTATATCCAAGAGGACCAGAGGTGTGGCTCAGATGCTCTCCTTGAGGCTGTGAAACCTCACTCAAACCCATGCAAAAAAAAAAACCAAAAAACCCCAAAAAACCCACAAAAACCCCACCAAACCAACAGATGGGGGGAGAGAAGATTTTTTTGCCCCTACCATTAAAATTTCACTGACTTTTTAATCCCTACCTGTCCCCACAGAAAAACTTTCTGCCTCTTTCCTGCCATTCAGGCATTTACAGCTCTGAGCTCTTCCCCTCTTTGTGACAGCAGAATTATTTTTAGCAGGAGGCTTTTCTTTCAGTGAGTTAAATTTAGACCAAGTCATTTCTCCAGACTCCTGCCCCTGCTATTTCATTCCCCTGTGACTTTCCTGCCCCCACCAGCTTTAGGATAGTTTCACACAGATGGAATTGTCTTTCTTTTATGAATTTCTTCTTCTTGAAAATGTGGCTGCCCCATCCCTGGCAGTGTTGAAGGTTGGATGGGGCTTGGAGCACCCTGGGCTGGTGGGAGGTGTCCCTGCCCATGGCAGGGGCTTGGAACTGGGTGGTCTTGAAGGTCCCTTCCAACCCAAACCATTCAAGGATCCTACCAAGACTTTTTCACATGTTTAAGGTGGATGCCAGCAAGCAGTCTGTGGGCTGCTCCTAACTGGAGCCTTTAAACACTTAAAGAGAGCCTAAAAGAAACCTGGGGACAAACATTCCAGCAGAGCCTGTAGGGACAGGACAAGGGATGCTGGTTTTAAAGTGGTAGAAGGGAGATTTAGACTCAATAGTAGGAAGAATTTTTTTTTGCAGTGAGGGTGGTGAGACCCTGGCCCAGGTTGCCCAGAGAGCTGGTGGATGCCCCATCCTTGGAAACATTCAAGCTCAGGTTGGAGAGGGCTCTGAGCAACCTGATCTAGTGGGAGATGATGTCCCTGCTTGTGCAAGGGGTTGGACTGGATGAACTTTAAAGGTCCCTCCCAACCCATTCCCTGATTCTCTGGGTTTGGGTTTGTGCCTGCACTGCCTGGGGCTCTCCCATCAAGCTCCCTCTCCCTGGGGTCTGGCAGCAGGGCTTGGTGCATGGGGAGAGGGGACAATTGATGTCCCCATGGCACAAGTGGCCAAGAAGCAGCTGCCAGCAGAGGTTCAATACCCAACTGGTAGGTGGGCAGTGAACTGCTCTGCTGCTGCTCTTGGCACCAGTAATTCGTGGCTAAGAGGAAGAGATTAAATGCACCAGGTTTTAGTGCAGATAATTCTTTGAATAAATAGGGTAACAAGTTGTTCCCATGACTCCACACTGCCTTGGAGGTATTTTTGGTTGTTTATTACCCTCTTTTTCCCTCTCTTTAATAGAATAGGTAGCCTCTGAAATCCTCAAGCATCCTTCTTCCCAAGGGAGATTAGCCTCAGGCAAGGTACAAATTGCAGATTTCAACAATAAGGGAGAGCACAATTATTCCTTGTGCCTCTTTGCCCTCTCTAATGAGTTGAGGTGTAAAGCTGCAAACCCTACACTGGTTCAGCACTCACTGCTCAAGCAAAATGTGCTAACCCTGGGGAAGAATTCACACCATGGGTCAGAGAACAGAAAGGAATGACAAATTTCAGAGCTGGTCCCCAGCATCCAGAAAGTGGGAGCATCATGTAGCAGCAGCCAGCCTGAAATGAGGAGACAGAGATGCTGGAGAAAAAGCAGGACCTGGGCTGCCACGGATGGGAAGGGGTTGGTGGATGTGGCCAGAGCATGAGGTTACTGCTGGTTCCCTGGGCTTTTTGTGCAGGAAGATCTTTAGGTCACCAGCTCCCAGGGTGACCCAGCCTGAGCTGTCTGAAGTCACCCTGTGCTCTGAGTCCCTTCCTTTCCCCCCTTGCAACCTTCCTAGAGGTTTTCCAACATCCCTCTATGCCACTGCAATCCTTCTTGGGATCCTGAAAATATCCCATTTATTAGGATATTTCCTAATATCCTATTAGCTCCTATTTGCTGCTGTTGGTTTTAATCAGAAAACAACTCTTTATGCAACTCAAATAGCAGAGCCTGCTGGGAACCACTGTGACCTAGCCCAGAAATGTCACTCTCTGTTCTCATCCAGCTTCTTCTCTGTTCTCATCCAGCTTCTCCCGGTCTGGGTTTTCAACACCTGCACTGGGACACTGGCACCATTCTTCTAAAAAAAAGAAATAAAAAAAAGAGGGATGTCACTCATCCCTTGCTCTGCTACCCTGGTTTCTCCTTGAGGTTTGCAGAGGTAGGACGTGTTACCAGGGAATCCCTGGAATCCCAGACTGGTTTGGGTTGGAAGAAACCTGGAAGATCATCCAGTTCCACCCCCTGCCATGGCCAGGGACACCTCCCACCAGCCCAGGTTGCTCCAAGCCCCATCCAACCTTCAACACTGCCAGGGATGGGGCAGCCACAGCTTCTGGGGGCAACCTGGGGCTCAGCACCCTCACCCCAAACAATTTCTTCCTAAGATCTCATCTCAATCTCTCATTTTTCAGTTTGAGACCATTCCCCCTCATCCCATCCCTCCAGGCTCTTGTCCCAGGTCCCTCCCCAGCTTTCCTGGAGCCCTTCAGGCACTGGCAGCTGCTCTAAGCTCTCCCCATTGCTCCCTTCTCTCACCCCAACTCTCTCTCCCTGGGTCCAGAACTTCTCCATCCCTTCCAGCATCTCCCTGCCCTCCTCTGGACTTGCTCCAACATCTCCATGTGCTTCTGGTGTTGGGGACCCCAGAACTGGTCCCAGCTCTGCAGATGCAGCTCCCTCTCCCTCACTCTGCTGGAGCTGCAGCTCAGGGCACTGCTGAAAGTCCTGGCTGGTTTCATCCTTGATTTTCTCACTCTTCAGCAAAATTCCCTGTGCCACCAGGCTGCCTCTACAGGATTGGAAGGAGAACTCTTTATTCTGGTGTTGCACAGCACAGGCTGTTTTGCAGCCCTTGTCTTAAGCTTCAAGTTCCCATTGGCATCAGGGTTAAGCACATCATCTCATAGAGGGGACCAAAAATATGAACAACCAGTGCTGGAATATTTTTCTTTATTATTATCTAACTGTGTTCCACTAAGTAGCATCATATCCCTTGTTTCTGTTCTCTCACCTTCTCTCTGTCTCCAAATATTGAAAATTTTCTTCATCAAACAGACAGGAAATAATAAGAGAGGAAAAAACAGATGATCTTTGGGGTCCCTTCCAGCCTAACATTCTGTTAAAAAAAAAAAAAAAAGTTGCCATCTGAACAGATTTTTATTTTTGGCTCAAAATGGAGCGGGAAAACCAAACCAAAAAAAAAGAAAAACCAACCCAGAAATCACTTTGTAAAAGGTAAAAAACCATTTCATTGGAACTCCTCCCACATCTGAGTCCCCCCCAGGGCTTTATTCCCTTCACCCAGGAGATGCAGGTCCATCCCCTTAGGGATTCAGAGGACACCACACCCTGAAAAGGACAAATGTGTCATTTGGGTCTCAGCAAGGAGACCTTCCTAAATGGTAGAAAATGGTTTCAAAGTGAAATTTTCCCAGTCAATGGCTCCTGGCAGCAGGAGGTTGGCAAAGGAAGGTCCTGAAGTTTTGGGGGAGAGAGTACGAGACACCACAGCTTAAAGATTTTTCCAGTGTGGCCACTAATGAGGCTGTTTTGCAATTAGTGACTCTGTGTTGGGCTCCAGCCAATTCTGAGACCTCCTGGAATCCTGAAGAAGGCTCTGGAAGGCATTATCTGCCCCTGATTAATGTAGTTTTGGAGCCAAGGTGTGAGTTCAAGCCTCTGGGCAGGCTCATGGACAGCATTCTGTCCCTCATCCATGGAATCCTCGTTCTGCAGCCTGAGAAATCAGTCTCATCTCACCTGGCAGTGTCCCAGGTCAGGTTGGATGGGGCTTGGAGCATCCTGGGCTGGTGGGAAGTGTCCCTGCCCATGGCAGGGGTTTGGAACTGGATGAGCTTGAAGGTTTCCTCCAACCCAAACCAGTCTGGAAATTAGGAGATGGGAAAAAAAAAAAAAAAAAAAAAAAAAAAGAAAACTGGGAGTTCTGCTTTTTCATCTGAGTTTCTATGGGCTGCAACACAAAAGCTCAGGTGGGATCTTTCTCTGTTACTGCAGCACAGGTGTTGGAGCTACAGTGGCATGAAAAGACCTTTGAATAGGAAGGACATGTTTGGTAGATCTCACCCCTCTGTGCCAAGGAGCTGGAGCTGCCCTGGGGCCCAGGTTTGTTTTAGGGAACAATATGGGAAATAACACCTCAGCCATGGCTGTCACAGAGCTGCCACATCTTATGCATCCCTGTCTTTGATGACCTTTTTCAAGCTCTGTCTCTTAACATGTTATTTTTTTGCAGTCTGAGGAAGCACTCAGGGTTTTTGACAGCTCCAATCTGTCATAGTTCCCTTTCCTTTTTCTCTGTTTTGTTTTGTTACTTCTTTCAGGTGAAAACTTGAAGCCAACTCTTTTTGTTGAATTCTATTTATTTATTTATTTATTTATTTTCAGATGAAAACCACAAAATATCCCACAGGGACTGTGCACTTTCTGCTTCATCAACTCAACAGTGCTGCCACCTCACAACAACAGAGATGTGTTTGATGAGCTCCTAAGAACCCTGCAAAGAGCCCATCCAGTCTTGAAGCCTGCTGCTGGCATCAAATATGACACTAAAAACCTCTGAAGTCTGGACAAATATTTCACTGACATCACTGACCTGGCCTGGTATGGTCGTGCTGAAGCTGAACAATGCAGGTGATTTTTTTTTGTTTGTTTTTAGGGGGCTGGGGTGGTGGGAAAGCACAGCCAAGGATCAGAGCATCCGTGGTGCTTGGTGTTCATCCATGCTTTGCTATCCTATAGCATGTTCCAGCATACAGGGCACATGGTGACCCATGGCATTTCCCAACATTCTGGTAACACACCCAGCAGGAAGGTTGATTTGGGCTGTGGTCGTGTGCCTGGTGATGTAAAAAGCCCCTGTGGCTCAGCTGATGTTTAAGGATGGTCTAAGGTTGACTTGTGGGTCTGCTAGGGAGGATGAAATTTCATCTTAGGTTGCAGGTTCTGGTCAGGAATTGGCACACCACAAAAGATGTCATGAGTGTAGAGCATCCCAAAAGACAGGAGATGTTTTGGGGCATCAAGTGAAAATTTCTCACACTGTGAAAATCTCCAGACCCGAGAGAAAATTATGAACCAAACCTCTAAGTCCTTGAGGTCTGAGTGCCAGACAGAGGCAGAGAGTCCATGGGGTCCATCTGGACCTCCCAGGCATGGTGTTGGGCTGTGAGAGGTTGCAAAACAAACCTGTTCATCCCACCCCCAGCAAACCTGGTGGCAGAAGAGGCCCCAGGATGCCCCATGATGAGAAATCCCCCTCCCAGCTTCCACCAGCCAGCTTCACCCCCTCCTGTCTTCTGCTTCTCCACTGGTTCTTCTCTCCTTTTCATCCACCCAGGGTCAAACCCTGAGTCAGAGCAGACAGGGCAGGAGATGCACTCCCAGAAATGTGCTGCTGCTGTTGTTTATTTTCCCTTCTCCCTTCTTTGCAAGGATGGAGTGCGTGGGAAGAAGAACTGCTCTGTCCTTCCAGGCTGCAAGGGAGGGAGAAAATAAACAGGATTTTAATGCAAGATTATGCTTGAAAACCAGCAAGGTTGGATTTTAGGCTTCCATGGGGCTTAGAAGTGACTTGGCAAGAAAAATGGACAGCTTCAAGTCCCTGGCACAACCAGCAGGCAGGAGAAAGCTCTGAGACAGGCAAGCAGCCCCTCTCCAGGAGTTAAAAGGAAGGATTCAGCTTCCTCGGGAGCTTGGCCATCACCATGGCAAACATTGGCTCTGCCTGGGCTGTTGTATTGGCTGAGATTTCCCTGGTGGTCCCAAAAGAACAGAGAAGGGACCTTGGGTGGCAGCTATGGGAGGGAGAAGGCAAGCTGGCTGGAGCTGAGGGGGTGACACCCCACCAAAACTGAGCTGTTTTGCCTCAAAAAACCCACTTCCATCTGGAGTGGGGGGGTGACAGTGTCAGGTAAGGGCTTGGTTTGTATTCTGGGATGCTCAACAGCAGCATCATCTCAAGTCCAACCCTCTTGGGGGATGGAGTGTTGCTGCTGCTGCATCTGGGAGGAGGAGGAGAGCCAAGGCCATGGCTTGCTGGTTGTTCTCAGAAGCTGTGGGGCTGTTGTTTGCTCTGAAACCAGAGGCTTGCTCCTCTCCTGCTGGGGTGACAAGGACAGCAGCCACACTACTGGCACCCTGGGGTTGAGATGTAGCTCTGCCACGGGTCCAAAGGAATGTTCTCCTGACGGTTCCATCATTGTCCAGGAGATCTGGGACAAGCAAGTCCTGGCCAGCAAGCTGAGCAGGCTGATTTTTAATCAGCTGAGGGCTGATTTTTATTGTTTGTGCAGACATAAGGTTCAGTTTATTGTAGGGCCTTGTTCTTCCCCTCTTGGGTCAGGCAGGGGACCCATGGATGCTGTTTTTCCAGGGGATTTTGTCCTCTTTAGGAGGACTGTGTGTGCACTTTGTGCTTGAAGGCAATCGACTGATTCCAGCTGGCATCAGCCAAGGGATCCAATATCCACACCCCAGGACTATTTTCATTGGGCTAATTATTGTTGCTGGTGTAGTCATAACTCTTGCTCTTCATGGATCTCCACAGCCCCATTAAGCCCCATTGTAAGCTGGAGGATCCCTGGAGTATGTGAAAATTAATAGCAGTGCCTGTGCCTCACGATCACCACCAGGCAAAAGTCAGAAATGCCTTTTTGGCTGGGAGGCTGATTTCTCTGGAAAACAGGGATTCAGAATTACCAGCTCTTGGGGAAATAGGAATCCGGGAAGAAAAAGTTCAGAAATCCTCTTTTTTGGCTATTTCAAAAACTCAAGGCATGTTGAGCTCCTCTAAGAGACATCACCCTTTCTCTTGCTTTTAATTTACTTTCAGTATTGCATAAAAAACTTTAAAAAAGCCCCCCAAAAACCCACAAACCAGCTGCCACTCTAATTAACGTGGAGTGAAACAGCCTCTTTACCATCTCATTCCAAATATCAAGCAATTCCCTTCCAGCAGCAAGGCACACCTCAGACAAGCAGATAAGATGTTTCATTAGTGCAATAGCTGCTTTTAATATTGTGGAAAACTGATCACAGGCTCAAATAAAAAACAGAAAAATATGGAGCCAGACTGGCAGGCAGGAGAAATCCTAGATGAAGTCAGCACCCAGCCATTTTCCCAGACCATTAGGTGCATTTTTTTAAATCTCTGGTTTTTATTTTTCTTTTTGCAGGCAAATCAGTTGATTTCCAAGATAACATTTTAGTCTTGCCAAAAGTTTATTTTCCTGAGCAGCTGCAGTCCTGATAAACCTGCAGCCAACTGGGAAAATCTGTTTGCAGTGGGGTACATGCATCTCCCAGAGGGTAGACACCACAATCCATTTTTTTCCCCATTTTATGGACAAAGAAACAAGCCAGGTATGACTTGGTCCATTTTTTTCATCCATTTTCAGCTCATAGGAACTGCAGTTCCTGGCTATAGAGCTTTCTTTATACTCAGAGAGGACAACCTGCTCCAGAAAAAAATAATGCCAGCTTAATTTAATCAAAGTCAGGGATTAAAAGAAGAGGAATTGATATACAAAGCAGCAGCATCTCCTGTGGGCAAACAAAGGAATGGAGGCTCCAAGGGTATCCCTGAGTGAGGTCCCTCAAGTGACAAGCAGGGCCCCATCCTTACAGGGACAAAAGGGGGGAAAATATCTAAAATATGACCATAAGGGAGACTTGAAACAGTGATTTAAGTGTGTGTTTCCTAGGGTGGATCTGGATTTCTGCTCTGGACTTGAACCTCAATGTTCTGCTCCAGAGACCAGAAGTGACCATGGGTTAAGTTGGGAGAGGGAGGTTGGACCTTTGGCATGGATCAGAAACTTTCCCAAACCTGACCACCTTTTGGTTTAGCACCCCAATTTCCTAGCTGCTTTGTTTTGGTTTTGGTTTTGGTTTTTATTTTGTTTTTTTTTTACAAGTTGAGAAAATATGTGAGAAAATTTTGGAGGGATTTCTGCTCTACTCCAACCTGTGATGGTCCCCACCTGCTCACACAGGGGGTGTGGGCAGCAAGAATCAGAGGGAGTTTGGCACTACAGATGGAGTGGGGGAAAAAAAAAACCAAAAAAAGGTCGGATGAAGCAGCACAGTCATATTTCACTTGGCTGGAAGTGGAGGGAAAAGTGATGGGAAGCTGGAGGAGGTGAGGAGTTTTCCTACCTCCTTGGAGTGGGGGTTTTTTGCCATCTCCTCCAGGTCTGGAAGCTGCAGGCAGGTTTGCTGTAGGATGCTCAGCCCAGATGTTCTCACTGGAGGGTTCAGTGCCCTCTCTGCTAAATCCCCAATGCCTTTAAGTCCCCATGCACCCACCAGAGTCATCTTCATCCCATCCTCCATCCCCACCATGGACCTGGGGTGCATTTGGGCATAAATAGAGGGCAGTTGTGCACTGCTACCAGGAGTGAAACCTTTTCTTTATATTGTTTGAGTAACAAACAGAGGAAATCTCTGTAATCTCTCTTCCCTGCCACTCCTAGGGAGCTATCTCATTGCCTTTCCTGTGAAGTCCTCTGCTATGCTTCTCCCTCTGGGAACTGCTACCCACAGGGATTATTTCACCAGTTTTGTCTCAGAGGTTTTTTACATGGTTCCATTTTTGCCCCATCTGTCTTTCATGGCAGGATGAAGAAAAAAAAAAAAAAGCCAAAAACCCCAACAGTAAGTTTGTCTCCAGATTCTATTTGTTTCATGAGTTGGGATGATCTGGCAGCTCCTCTCCTGCAGAAACTCAGCTTGTGCAGCACTTTCTCAATATTCTGTCTTCTTGCTGCCCCTTCACCAGCTCAGAGAGCTCTTCCTCCAGAACACATCCTCTGTGGATCACACCCAATGCTAGGAAAAAAAAAAAAAAAAGAACCTGGACCCAAAACCGTAGGGTCTGGTTCTGCTTCACCTTCACTGCTGGTGCCTTTTTTGGGTGCTTCTGGTTTCTTGGTCTGCACAAAATCACCCCCTGATGGGGCAGAGGAAAAGCTCTTGGTGTGATGACCCAAATGCAGGACCCAACACTTGGGTCTTGTTGAACCTCCCACACTTGTCCTTGGCCCACACATCCAGGGATTCTGTAGATCCTTCCTACCCTCAGGCAGCTCAAAACTCCTGCCCAAATTGGTGTCATCTGCCAGGCTAGGGAAGACTTCCTAAATTTCTCAAAGCACTGGTTTAGTTTCCATTGGCATTTTCTCCACGCAGAGGTGTTTGTGATGGTCCCCAGGACAGAGGAACTTTCCTAAATCTCTGACCTTTTTCTACTGCAGAATCTTTCAAACACAGCTGGAGGTGTATTTTGCCACCTCAGGTGGGAAGGCTGCAGAATTAATATTTTTCTGCTTCCTTGGATGCTTTCCTTTGGGACTGGCTTAGCATTTCATTAAGGAAGCCCACTCACCTGCCTCATTTGTGTGCTGCAAGATAAGGGAATGAATTTGGCTGCTTGTCAGTTCATTAACAGACTGCTGATGAATTTTGTGCCACTATCTGCAGGTGTTGGTGCTCTCCTGGGCACCTTCTGTCAATGGGAGGTTGAGGACACAGAGTTTCTGTAACATCCGTGCTACAGAGCAAGTCCCTGGAGCCTGTGACCCTCTCCCAATAAGGGCAAGCCCTTTGGCTATGCCCAGATTTCACAAATCAAGGGTTATTTCTGAAGAAAAGAAAGAAAATGCAGGGCAGGATGCCCCACAGGCTTGCACATCCCCCCAGAACTGTCATTATTTCCTTGCAAGAAAATGGCATTTTTAATTTTCTTCTATGTTTTTTTTTTTTTTAGTTTTATTTCTGTGAAGAACTGGTTAAAAATTCCAGCAAGTGGAACTTGAAGTTGGTCTTCCAAAGCATCTGTGTAGTGGTCTTCCAGGTTCCTATAGACAGGAGGTGTAGAATCTGTCCTACAATGTGTTCCTGTGGCAGTCTGAGAAGGTGCATGGGACAAAGAGAGTGAAACAAGTTTCTTCAACAAAAAGTTTGCTGTCCTCCAAAGCAGCTCATGGCACTCTGCAGAAGATCTCAGAAAAGCCACTGGAATGCAAAGTGATGACCAAAATCTGTCCATTTCCACACTGTCAGCTGTGATGTTGGCCATCCAGGAAAGCATCAGGTAAGCCATGCTGGGCTGATAGTGGGAATTCTGCTTGGGGGAGCAGTGACTGCAAAGGATTTTGGGGGCTGATCTGTTCAGTCCCAGTGCCATATGTGATGCTATGGCCAAAAAAAAAAAAAAATAACAGCTGGCAAGGCTTTGTCAGTGTGAAGTGGGGAGGGGGGATCAGGTTGGTGAGCTGGGGCTGCTCTGGTCATTCCCACTTCAAGAAGTGGAGAACTGAAAAATGCCATTTTGAGCTATATCATCATTTTTTTCTCAAAGGGTCCTTCTGACCTGCAAACCAAAAACCACTGCCCAAAGGCTGGACCAGTCTGAGGGACAGCAGGTGGGAGAAGAGGGGAAAGGAGGGGGTAAGGGAAAGGGGGAGATGAGTTCCCTTGTGGTGTCAGCACAGGGGTAACCCTCCCAATGAACTGAATTCTCTTTGGGTGTGGGTTCTGGTGAACGACCTCCACAATTTTCCACAGCAACCTCTTGCTTTACTCCCTTCCCTGCCTCAGCTGCTGCAAAATGCAAAATATCCACCAGGCAAAGGATGCTCTGCCTTCCCTGAGCCTTCTCCTGCCTTCCCCAAGCTGACAAATGCATTTTTTTCCTAAGGCTGATGGTTTACAATTGTTTTTGTCCCTGAGGCCTCTCAGTTCCAGCACACCAGGGGCTGTGTTTGTGCCACTGCCTAAACACAATCCCAGGACTGCTCTCTGTCTTTGGCATAGATGCCCTAACCTCTGAAGCAAAGCCCAAGCAGATCTGTGCTTTAATTTCTCCTGCCTGAGCCATCTGGACAAGGGCAGTGTTATTCTGTTAGATTTAGATTGGATGTTTGGAAAAAAAATTTTTTTTGTTGGGAAAAAGCTGGGTTTAATTGTAGTCTCTTAAAATCCCTGAATGCCACGTAAAGAAAAAGAGCTTTACAAAAAAACATGTCTTCTAGGGCAGGATTGGAAAGGAATGTTGAGCTTAGAAACAAGCTGGAGTTGTTTGGACTGGGTTTCAGGAAACTGGACTCAAAAAGGGGAAGGGAATCAGATGAAACCAAAGTCATTTCTCCAATTTGCCCCACAAGGAGAGCAAGAGGCCCCTGCCAGCAGTTCACAGCAGTTGCAGAGGTGGAAAGCAGAATATGCCAGTGTTGCAGTGAAATGAAGCTCAGCTGGATCCCACAATGTGTTGAGGCAAGAGAAAACCTGGCCTGGGCTGTGATGGAGACAAATAGCAAAATTCACAGTTCTCCAAGCTGTGGGTTCAGACCTTCTTCCTTTGCCAACCTAAGGGAAAACCCAGAGAAAAAAATTCAACACTCTCTGAAATGTCTGTAGGTCTTCAGGGAGGAACTTTCCATCACAAATATTTATGTGCAAATGAGTGATAGTAATGTCTGTAGTGACCTTCTGGCTCTCTACAACTCCCTGAGAGGAGGTTGGAGCCAGGGAGGTTGATATCTGCTCCCAAGTAAACAGCAATGGCACAAGAGGAGATGGCCTCAAGCTGTGCCAGGGGAGGTTTAGGTTGGAGCTTGGGAACAATTTCTCCCTGGAAAGGGTTGTCAGGGCCTGGCCCAGGCTGCCCAGGGAGTCCCCATCATCCCTGGAGGGATTTCCAAGCCCTGGAGATGTGGTGCTGAGGGTGGCTTTGGCAGTGCTGGGTTCTTGGTTGGACCTGATGGTCTTCAAGGTCTTTTCCAACCAAAACATTCCATGAATCTCTGTTTTCATCCCTACACAGAGTGGACATTGACTTTCCTGACCTCCCATGGTTAGGAGACCATCAAACCCATCAACTCCCAAGTTGGCACCTTGGCAAATAAATCCAGGAGAGAGCCAGCTCCTCCAGGGGCCAAAGCTCATCACAGATTGCCTTCCTCCATCCCACTGGAAGGGTCAGGAGCTACCAAATCCCCCATTCCAGTTTCAAGAAGCTCTCTGATGGGCATAGCCTGTGAAGTTTCAGCTGATGAGATCATCGCCTTCCCTAAGGTTAGGATGGAACAACATTTCACCACTGGTGGCAACCTCAAAGCAAAGCCAATCCACTGAAGCCATAATTATGTCTTTATTGTCCAAGGGCCAAGCCACATGCAGCCTGGCAACGTGCCTTTCATTCTGCAGAGATGATTGCATGGATCCTACATCAGCCTTTGTGGGCTGGGGTTGGTGGTGCTGCAGTAATTCAGCGAGGGGGCATCTCCCTTTGGATCACTCCCTTGGCATTGCTCGGAGGGCCATGTGGATGGAGATCCCATAAAGAAGGACTTTGTTGCCTTTCTCCCAAGCTGGTGCCTCCTGGCCACCACATGGGGTGATGTAAAAGGGCTTTGTGTTGCTTGTCAGCAAGAAGGCTCCGTCTGAGGCTGAAAAGGGCATGGATGAGTTGGGTGCCCAGTGGAGATGAAGCAGGGGAGAAGGAGGAGTGTGAAGGTGGCTGCTGTTTAGGCTGGCGAAGAAGGGTGGGGCTTGACTGTGAAAAAAAAAAAGGAGTTTTGGAAGCAAAGCAGCCCAGTGAGGAAGTGAGATGGATTTGCTGAGAAGAATCCTGGTGGCAGGATGAATGTGATAATGGGTGGCAGGCACGATGGCAATGGCAGTGAGATGGATGTGGGGTGTGAGCTAGGGCCAGCTGAGCAGATGGTTGTGATGTTTAAGGACCAAAGGTTCAGGTTTGAAGTGAGGCAGATGCAATGCATGTGCTCAAGAGGGATTCTGATGGAGATGGTTGAAGAGGGAGAGGAGGGTCGGGCTCTTCTCCCAAGAACAAGGGATGGGATAAGAGGAATGGCCTCAAGTTGTGCCAGGGAAGGTTTAGGTTGGAGCTTGGGAACAATTTCTCCCTGGAATCAAGGCCTGGCACAGGTTTCCCAGGGCAGGGCTGGAGTCCCCATCATCCCTGGAGGGATTTCCAAGCCCTGGAGATGTGGTGCTGAGGGACATGGGGCAGGGGTGGCCTTGGCAGTGCTGGGGGAATGGTTGGACTCAATGATTTTCAAGGGTTTTTCCAACCAAAAAATGCTATGATTCTATGAATAAACAAATCAGATCCAAAGTGAATGTGGAGTCAGGCTAAAAACAGCAAGTCAGCCTCATCCACAGCCACCACTGGCCAAGAGAAGGAGAACACCACACAAACCACAGCAAAGATTTGGAGTGGGCAAGGTTTCAGTTAATAATCACATATCACCACACCATTTTTACCAAATGTGTTCCTTTCCCACAGAACAAGGTGTCCTGTCCTCCTTCCTAGGGAGGGGTGAACAGAGACTGAATTGTCCCTGAAGAGCATGAAAAATAAATCAAAAATCATTCAAAAATGAATTGTCCATGAAAGTCCCCAGGCGTCTCAGGGCATCTTGGCCATGTTTTGATTCTGTGTCAGAAGACAGGGCCTATTCCAGAGGACTTTTTAAGGGAGATCTTGGTGTGTGAGTGTGGGATTAGATGCAGTGCACTGCAATTCAGCTTCCAGTGGGGTTTGTTAGGGGAAGGATCTGAGGTGTACCTGGAAGAACACTTGGGACATGGCTGGGACACACTCCTGTCCTCTAACATAGACATCCAGAATGACAAGGATAGGGAAAAACCCATCATGGGAAGATGATGAAGATACTAAGAGTGCTTGGGATGAAGAGGTAATGGGAGGTTTGCTGGATTAAAACCTGTGTATGGGCCAATGGTAAATTACATTTAGATAATAAAAGGCTCTGCAGAGCAGACATTACTGCCTCCTTCAACAAGACTCTCAACATTTCTGTGTGTACAAGTCCTGGTGCCCACCTCAAGTGATGACAACAGTCATGGAAAGCAGCATATTACTTGATACAGTTGAAAAATGGCAGAGATAAATCAAGTGAAAACTTACTTAGGCATTGGAGGATCTTGTTTCAGAACATACCTGAGCTCAGAAGAACTCATAAAAACATCATGAGTAAAACACCTGCTGGAAAACACTGAAAATGCCCCAGTTTGAAGCAAAACCCAGGGAGAGGTTTTCTGCAGAAGACATCCAGATGCTCCTGGAAGCCTCTCCATCCCATCCAAGGGGAAAGGAAGGGATGAAATGGTCTCCAAGCAATCCTGTGTCATCTGGCCAGCAGACAAACACCCTTCTCATCCCCAGCTCTGCCTCTCCTGGCCTGATGGGGAGAATTCTCTGCTTAGGTAAAATACTTTCTGTGACCCAAATACATTTTGCCTCATGAAGTGCTGAGTATTTCTGAGGGTCTTGGCTCTTCCACATTTAGGGAAAAGATAAATTAGCATCCTGAGTTGCCATGGTAAATAATACAGCAGCACCCCTGCTTAATGCCACTCTGCAAATAACTTCAATATTGAATTACTGTAATTTTGCTTTGGAGTCTGGGAAGTGGATCCTTCAACCAGTTGAACAGTAGCTGATGGAAATGATTTTGGCAGCAGCTTCTTAAGCATCCCCTCACCCAGCCAGTCAGGCACAAACCAGAAAAATAAGAAACCTTATAGTTTGATTTGTTTTTTAGTTTGTTTGGGCTTGTTTGTTTGTTTGTTGTTTTTTGGGTTGGTTGGGGTTTTGGGGTTTTTTTTTTGGTTTTTTTTTTTTTAGTATCTTGAAATAGACATTGGGTTGTAGTTGTGCTGCCACTGCTCTTCCTGGGGATGTGGGTTTGCTGGTGACTAATGGCAGGAATCCATCTCCAATTAGTCACTGCCAATCCATACACATCTGCCTTATTTATTAAGTATTGACAGAGGGTTTAGAGCAGCACATGGTGGAGGAGAAGCCCTGGTTCTCAACTCAGTGGTTTAAACAGCCCTTTGGAGCAACACTGCTGCAGGGGAAATGGATGTGGTGAGCAGCTTTGGGAAAACAAACCCCTCCAGGACCCCCTTCCCTTTTCTGATGTTTTCTCCTTGACTTTTCCTCCATTCCCCTCTCCCAGCAGGATGCTGTGGTGACTGGAGAGCAGCACTGATCCTCTCTGAGCAGGGCAGAACACAACATCACACCCCACTTGCTGGTCCTTAGTCTTTACCCAAGATTTTACTCAGCCCCCCAGCAGCCTGGAGTGGTGGGTTCTGGATGATACAGATGTAAAACATGGGGGGGAAAAAAAAAAAAAGGAAATATAGAAACTCTTCATAAAATCTGCCAGCTCTCTACTGCACAGTTTGGGGTAGTGAAGAGTTACCAGCCCCAAAGCTGATTGTATTTGGAACACAAGCAGTGTCTTGTCCCATTGCTGAAATCAGCATCTCCCAACAGGAGGAAGGGGAAGGAGGTGTTGGCTTTTTGTCTGCTGCCTTTGAGGGTCTGAGAAGGAGGGGAGATTGTGGTGAGCAAGGGATGCAGAACAGGTGTATCTGATGTTTTTGTCTTTTTTTTAAAAACAAAGAAACAACAACAACAAAAAACCCAGAAGGAACTGAATGATTCATTAAAGAAATAAAAGTTGGACATAAGATGAAAAAAGAAAAAAAAAAGCAACCAAGAAAAAAGGCCCCCTCCTGAAACAAGCTGGTTCCTCTCCTGGTGTTGATAAAATATGACAGATTTTTCCCCTTGACAAAAAAAAAAAAAAAAAAAAACAAACAAAAAACCAGTGGTGTGTCTCAGAACAACATGTTGGAACAGCAGTTTCTCTGTGAGATTTCTCATTCATTCACAGGTCCAGAATACATGATGTGCTTCAGCCATCAGGCAGGCTTGTACTGTCAGGCTTTCATTCCTCCCTGTGGTTTTTGGTGGCTGTGGAAGTTGGAACTCAAGATTAGTAGATATTCTTCTGCCCAGCTCCAAATAGTCCTCCTTTTTTTTCCTGCAGGAAACTCTTCCTTTAAAAGAGCATCACCACAAATCATGGACAAGGACATTCTTCAGGCCCTCAGGCTGGAGATGAGGACCTCAGTGTTGGCTGAAATGCTGCATGGAGACCCTGATCTCTAAAACTTGGACAGCAACAAGAGAATGAATTTTTACCTAAGTGTTTTGCTGAATTTCCTTGCCCTGGGAAGGGCTCAGCACTCCTAAAAACAGCTGCCCTTGCTTGGCATGGCATTGGTTTGGTCTTCTAATGAGCCAAGCCTTGGTCTCCAGAGATGATTGAGATGGATTCTCCATGTTTCCAGTTTTTCCACTCTGATGTGAGAGTGTCCACAGTTTAAAAGCACCAGAACTGGTAAGTGGCCTCTTCCCCTCTGTTGGATGCTCTGTTTGAGCAATCTGCTCCAGTGAAAGGTGTCCCACTGCAGGGGGGTTGGACTAGATGACCTTTAAATGCCCCTTCCAACCCCAACTACTCTATGATTCTCTCATTCCTCTTCTTTCAGAGCACCAGGGATTATTCTCTGGCTTGTGGGTTGCACACACAACATCTCCAAGATGATTTCTTAAGCTACCAAGACCTTCTCTCCTCCTGGGGCACTTGTCCCATTGCTCCCCGTTGCTTCAAAGCCATCCCTGCAAGACTGGATGTGTCAACAAGAGGAGGCTGTCAGAGCTGCTGGTAGCAACCCAGCAACCCCCAGTTCCAGGGGACATTTACTGCTGCTGCTGGGATGGTTTTTAGGGCAGGTTTTCATTATGTGGAAAGTGTGTATCCAAGCTGTCCTGCAGGGTGGCGTGGTGCCTGTATTTACAGTGCTGGCAGCTTTCAATAGCAATCGAGTTTTAATGAAAGCAAGCTGGAATGTGGTGCCTAAACCTTTGATTTAAGGCGGACTTCTAAAGGGAAGATTCATGCAAAATTGCTTGATTGGAAATTAATTATTGCAACAGTCAAGCCCAGCTCAAATCATCTCGCAGGGACGGCCGCGGGAGTCAGATAATTCATGTCAAGAGAGGAGACATTGATTTGCAATCCTTACATTTCCATTTGGAAGGTTTCCTCGGTCTGAAGGGAGCAGGAGGCATGGCAAGGAAAGAAAAGGGTGAGGGGGGGACTGGTAGTGGGTTGGGGTATTCCCCAAAGCCCTTCCAAGAGAGGCACTGTGCCTGAGTTATGGCAAACTTGGCTTCAGCAGGGAGGCAAAATGGTTCTGCAAAGTCCAAGAGATCCTGCTGAGAGAGGGAAAACACGTGTCAGTCTTGGTGAGTGTGAGGTCTGGGGTTTTTTTTCACTGCTTACTCTTTATTTTTGATGAAAGGAACCCTTAGCAGGTTTGCTTCTGAAGTGGTTGGGTACTGTGGGCATGGAGAGGCTCTGTGGGTCTTTGGTCCTGCTTGGTTTTCACAGCTCCTCTGCCATTCCCCAGGGTGATAGCCACATTTTGGGAATGGGAGAGGAACTGAGCCAGCTCCAGGGCTTAACAAGTGAGGGGGATATGAAATGTTTACAGTCAGGCTGCATTACAGCATGGTCCTGAGCCATGTAAATTAATTAGGGACATGAAGGGGATCAGATGATAAGAGGGCTGGAGCCTCGCTCTCCTGTGGAGCCAGGCTCAGTGTTGGGGCTCTTCAGTCTGAAGAGAAGGCTCCAGGGAGACCTGAGAGCATCTTCCAGTGCCTGAAGGGATTTTGGACAAGGGCCTGGAGGGATGGAACTAGGGGGAATTGCTTTAAACTGAACAAGGGGAGATTTAGATAAGATCTTAGGAATAAATTATTTGGTGTGAGGGTGCTGAGCCCCTGGTTGCCCCCAGAAGCTGTGGCTGCCCCATCCCTGGCAGTGTTGAAGGTTGGATGGGGCTTGGAGCAACCTGGGCTGGTGGGAGGTGTCCCTGCCTGGGTTTCGGTGATTATTTCTCACTTTTTTCTCTCCAGTTCTTAAAGTATAATAGGAAATCAGCAGATTGCTGTGCCCTCAGAGATGGGAATCTTTAGCCCCCCGCATGCCAGCCTGGGCTTTCAATTATTTCTGGCAGGTTTGAGACTTGGGGCTCTCACTCCTCTATCCCTTCACTGCATGGGGGGCTTACTGCCCCCCTCCTATTTCCTCACCATGACTGGGGATCCCCAGCACTCCTTGGGTTGTGTACCCCTTAGAACAACTTTGAGACAAGTTCAAGTGCCGTTGAGCATCTTCAGAAAGCTTAAAGGAGTTGTTTTCTCAAGCCCTGACCAGGATAACCTCTGGTTTGGATTTTTCCTGCGGGTCAAAAATCTGCTTTTATTCACCCAGTCTGAATTTGGCCACCGTTAGGGCTGACCCCGAGGCAGGAGAGGGAGATGGCAGAGAGGAGAAGGGATCAGGTTGGGAAACCCAGCAATGCCTTGGCAAGGTGCCTGCCCTTAGTCTGTCTCACAGTTGGGAGTGATTAAGGAGATGAAATTCTCCTCCTTCCCCTCTCCGCATCCCGCTGGGCTGTCCCGCTTGGAGGAGGCTGTGGTCTGGGTTTCTCTTGTTCTTCTCTCAGCTGAAATGCTGAGGAAGAGGGAGGCTCTGGCTCGATTCCTTCTGCTGTTTTCAGCAGCCTCTTCACCTCCTCAGCTTCTCTGCTGCCTGCTGAGCTCCAAGTTCAGTTCCTCTGCCTTCATCACCTGGCTGCGCTTTAGGAAATGGTCCCCAGATAGGAAGGATGCTCCAAATCTCTGGAGTGCTGAAGGCCAGGTCCCTCTTTGTAGCTGGCTTGTTTTTCCAGCTTTTTCCAGTTAGCTGTTGATCACTGTGACAACCCTTCTCCCCCACCAAATGCACTTTCAGGAATCTCTCTGCTCCTTTCCTCAGCCAGAGGGAGGGAAGCAGGACATATACTTCCCCAGCTGAAAAATTAAGCTTGAACTGGAAATGACACCTTGTGGATGGGTTTTGTGGTTTCTCCTCTTTGCCCACTGTTCCCAAGGGCTTTATGATCCTCCTGGCCAGGCTGGGAGCAGCTAAAGCACCTGCCACCTTCTTGAGGGATTTCTCCCAGGAAGAACTGCTGGGTTTGCCCCCATCTTGCTAAAAATGGTTGGTAACCCAAGGAGGCCCAGCTCCAGCTTAGTCCAGTATTTTAACACATGAAAATAGATCTGTTTGGGGAAAAAAAAAAAAAAAGACTTAAAAATGGTCATTTGTGTTTGACTAAAATGTTACTTTGCCCACTCTCTGCCAGTGGGCAATAGGTAAAACATAGCAAGGTTGTAGTGATGCCTCCCCAGATACTCTCTCAACCTCTGATTTGTTCTTTATTTTTAATGTAATTTTAATGCAGTGCATTTTAAGGTAATGCAATTTTTTTAATGCAATGCATTTTCCTGCCCTGAATTTCCCCCATCACCTTTTGAACCCCAGTGGTGTTCAGTGGGAGGCTCAAACACTCCTTTCCCATGCACAGATCAGGGGCCACTGGGTCACTCAGCCCAAACTTTGCCTGTGGCAAAGATGTGATGCTGAGGTCTAATCCACCCTGGTGCTGAGCATTGAAGAGGATCCAGACTTTTCTGGCAGATAATGTGGGATTTAAGCAGTGCTAGCTCTCCAGTTTCTTAGAATTGACAAGTGGCTTTGAAACACAACAGGGGGCAAGCAGATGGAGCATACCATGGAGCACACACTGCATTTCCTAAGGAGGGATGGATAAAAATAAATAATGGAAATAGTAACAATGAGGAGCAGACAAGTATCTTGTTTTCCTACCCTAGGATGCTATGTGTCCAACAAATAACAGAACATAAAATCTGTTTTAAGAGGGCAGCTGACAGCGTCCTTTTAAGCTAATTAAAGTAATTTTGAGTAGCTTTTTCTTGCTTGAAATTAGGCAGGGTGATTTTCCTGATATTTAGGTCACTCTCAGTGCA
The DNA here is from genome assembly GCA_023637945.1 of Phaethornis superciliosus. Taxonomy (NCBI): domain Eukaryota; kingdom Metazoa; phylum Chordata; class Aves; order Apodiformes; family Trochilidae; genus Phaethornis; species Phaethornis superciliosus. The sequence continues at coordinate 2,007,132 of JAJQWJ010000011.1, forward strand.
CATGCTGGATTTAGCAATGCAGGCTTTTTGACTAATGTAGCTGTCTTTGCCTGCATTTGTGAATATCTACAGATTTTATTTTTTTTTAATTTGATTTGTGGATATATTTATCCCCAAAGGAAAGATGAAAGATGAAGCATTGAGGATTGCTGCTGGCTGTTGTAGTCAGTGAATACACTCCCTCCTTGGAGCTTGAGGAAAAAAAGGATGGCCTATATTTTCTATGGGAGATGCTGACTAGTTTGACACAGAGATTGTGTTTTTCTCTTTTGTTGTTCCCCATGCTCTAATTAGTTCAGCATTAATGGGAATTAAGTGCCCTATTTAGCTGGAGTAGGTGCCCATGTTAATGGTAGTGGAATGGTTGTCAGTGTTTGGGGTCTAGGAAGAAGAAGGCACCTTGGAGTGATTCTTTTCTTGTTGAGGAGTTAGTTTCTTCTGTGAGTGGACTTTCAGCACCAGCTTTCATGGGGTTTTGCCTTCTTATTCAAGGAGCAGCACTGGAAAGGCAGATGGAAAGGCTGTGGAAGAGGACAGGGGGTTTTCAGCAGGCTCCTGCTTTCCATTGAAGTTTTGGGAGGAATGCCTTGGTGTCTGGAGGAGGTTGTAACAAGGATGAAAAGCAAGCAGCCCCTGGGCTGATGCGAAAAAAAGCATTTGCTACACCTGAGAAATTCACAGGTAGCACCAAATGAGGGGTTAGGGAAAAAAGGACATCAAAATTTGGTCATCTTATGGTCCATCTAGCAGAGTGCCCTCTCCCCAGGAAGCAGGCTGGGGACAAATAGATAAATGGTGGAAGCAAGGTGATAAGCAGAGATACCTATTCCCACGCTTGAAGTAATCAAGAGGGATCCTCGACCAAGGATGACAGCTGGGGCATCACATTTCCTTGCCAGCATTGGCATGGATCTGTCCTCTGCCACCTTGGTGATTCCCCCCAGGAGCCTCCTGATAATTTTGACCTCTTTGATATCCAAGACATTGAGTTCCACCAGATCTCAGCCCACTTGAGATGCTAAGGACAGCAACTGGGTGTGGATTCCTGCATCTCTTGCAGTGCTGGCAGGGAGCATTCTGGGATGCTCCTGTTCTGTCTTCTTACTTAGATGTAAGTGAGAAAAAAGATTGATTCCATGAGCTTAGGTGTGTGACAACTGGAACCAGCAGGCAGCTTCAGTCCACAGGTACATCAGTTTAGCCCCCCCAAAAAAACAAAACAAGGGCATTAGTATCTTGCTCATGAATTACTGTGACACTTCTTCCCCATGGAAACCTTGCTTTTTTCCCATTAAATAAAAAATGCCCCATAATTTAATTGAAAAAATCCCAAGTTTGGGGAATATCACTGAAAACTGTCCCTTTGAGGCCCTTCTGCACCATTCAGCTGCAAGGGCTCAGGGCTTTTCCCATCCTATGCTAGGTCCCCACAGGGTGCATGATGAATTTCTGTGGCTGTGGTACATCAGGGAATCTTTTGTCCAGCTGAAGACCTTTCCATGAGAAGGAAACCACTTTTCTTCCAGGAAAAAAGAAAAAAAAAAGTTAGTTACTCCTTTTTTTTCTTTCTTTTTATTATTCATGCTATTATAGAAACTCAAAAGTAGTAGTTGTGGGCCCAGCAGCTAGAGCTCTGCTGTTTAAAAAGAGAGTCCCTGTCCCAGATTGCTTACAATTTCTGTACAGCACAAGAGACACTGAAATGGTTTTCCAGGAAGGTTCCTGCCCACTGCTTCTGATAATGAGGCTTTCTTGGAGGATGTCACCCATTCTTTTATCCAATTTATAGGGCTGCTTTGGCCTGGAGAACACAAAGATCATCACAGTTCTTTGTATTTATGACTAAGAGAACCTCTCTCTCCTGCTGTCACCTTCTTCCCTTGGCTTAAAATCCTCTCGAGTTGTAGTCACATCATTTCATCACCAAGGCAACCTCAGTCTTCAATTTGGGGCTATAGCTTCAGCTTTGCCTTTTGGCTCTGAAACGCTTCATAAAACTGTCTCCAAATTGACTTTCACGGGAGGATCTGGTTTTTTTCAGGGATAAACCTCTGGAGAAGGCAATTTTTTTCCTCACCCAGATGGGAAATCCTTAAATTATAGGCGAAGGATTTTTTTTTTTTTTTTTTTTAACTCTCCCTTGGCCTGCTGAATTTCTCCCAGCTTTGATGACTCAGTGACACAGAAAGGGCCAGAGTGTGCCAGAACCAGTGGAGAGCCTTACTCCAGATCTTGCTTTTGACATGAATCACTTCCAGCTGTTTGAAAGAACGATGGAAGAAACGCTACGCTTGATAAATTATGCAATTTTCCCACAGGGGAAGTTTCATCCTAATGGCCTGTTGGTAGCTTGTTTGTGCTCTGCCGTCAGGAAATTGATATCCTTTTTTTTTTTTTTTTCCCCAGACTGATCTAGCAGAGCTGCAGATGCTCCAATGGCCAGACAAATGCCAATTTATTTCCATTTCTTTTCTTCTTTGCAAGCTTTCTGACCCCTGAGCTTGCACAACGCCTCTTTGTGATGAGTTCCACAGCTTAATGAAGCATTGTAATTACAGATTTGAAATGGATGAGGTGCTCTGTTTGCCATTTAACTGAGATAGGTTGGGTTACTTTGGGGTGTTTTGTGTGTTTTGTTGTTTTTTTTCTAGATATGATGAAAACAGTGAAGTCAGGGATTCCCACACTGCTCTCTCAGGACCGTTCATCATTTTATGCCCTTCTTCATGTCACTTCTTCTCCCTCTCCATTCAGTGAGCTGTGAATCCCTCAAGGCAGGGGAAAACCTTTCTTTATTTTCTGCTCACACAATCATATCATCCCAGACTGGTTTGGGTTGGAAGGGACCTGAAAACTCATCCAATTCCAACCCCCTGCCATGGCCAGGGACACCTCCCACCAGCCCAGGCTGCTCCAAGCCCCATCCAACCTTCAACACTGCCAGGGATGGGGCAGCCACAGCTTCTGGGGGCACCCAGGGGCTCAGCACCCTCACCCCAAAGAATTTCTTCCTAATATTCATTTCTGGGATGAAGCCCTTTTGAAATGTGGGCAGAACAAACAACTTCCCCTCCTCCTTAGTGATGTGGAGGCTGGGAAGAGGTGGAGGAAACCTCTGATGTGTGATTCAGCAAAGGGCTCATGGCTCCAGGAGGTGTTTTGCAGGAGCAAGGTTCAGGGGAGTGCATCAGGTTCAGCCCCATTTCCCACTGAGGAAGACCAAACCTTTTCCTCCCCTTTTAAAGAGGGATGAGAGAGAAGGAAGCTGCATTCAGACTTCATCATCCCATTTTATTTTGGCCTGTGGGCTAAATCGAGTCAAAACAAGATGAAGCAAGACATTGTGAAGTTAAAATAATATTATTTTTTTTCCAAAATCCTAATAGTTGATGAGATTAAAAACAATTCCAGGAGAGACTTCAAACTTCCAGCTTGGAATTAATTTTGTTTTCTAGAGATTTTAAATTTTTTTGGAGGAACAAATATCCCTCTTTCCCTGGAAACCCAGAGTAAAGCCTCCAAATGTCCCCGTGGGCAGATAGGATGAATTATATTGCAGTTAAGAAAATTCTGTGTGTCTCAGGGAATGTGGATTTATTTCTTGGCAGGGTTACAAATCCCTTCTGTAGCTCTGAACAAGCCATTTGGAAATAAATCTTCCCATGGATTTAAACATCAGCACTTCATTACACCTTTTTGAGGTGTTCAGAACCTGCAATGGGACTGAAGTCCCCGGAGAGAAGGGGACAGAGGTCAAGGAAAATGTCCAGTTGGGAATAGCAGATTTGGAGTTCGAGAGTCTGGGAGAGATTGATTGATTTTTGGTACTCTGTTGATTCCTGCAGGTATGATGACTTTCAGTTCAAAAAATTATGAATTCCTCTTTCCTCTACAGCTGCAGAATTTTCCCTTCATTAATGTCTGAGGAACACAGGTCCTACCTCTCCCAGGTGGTTTGCAGATGGAAGAGGAGGTTGCACTTAGGCTGGGATGCAGAAGCTCACGTGATGGAAATAGCAGGTGGGCTCTAAATTCTACCACCTTGATTCATGGGGATGTTTTTTTCATCCTGGAAGAATGTTCCTGGGCAGAATGATGCTCGGTGAAGTTGGGTAACAAAGAAAAATCTGACTGGATTGCCACAGGATGCCACAACCAAGCCTGGGTGCCTTGGCCAGGAGAACATCTCAGTCTTGGAGGCAGCAGATCTGCCAAGGCTGGAGATGTGAGACCTGACTTTGCAGTCTTGGTAAGACCTTTGACTCAGGGTATATTTCTTCTTTAATGGAAACTGCAAGACAGGTCCATGCTCCCCCATGCCTGGGGCTGGGCAATGCATCTTGGTAGCAGACAAGAGCTGCTGGGGGCTGCTCCCTTTTGCTGAAGGGCCATTTAATTTGAAACTTGCTGCTCTGTCAGGGCCTGGAGCCACCAATCCCTTGGGCATGGTGAGACCCATCTGTTTACTGAGCTCTGCACATCCAGGGCATGACAAGGAACTTGGCTGGGTTGGCTTGAGGAGGCTGTTTTGAATCTTCTCTCTTTCTTGTGGGATTGCATCGGGGGGGAGTGGGGGGAGAGAAGGGGGAGAAGTGAATCCAGAGTTGGCCTTTGATGCTGGCACTTGCTGGCATGGTGCTGCAGATGTGGATGGGTGGCTCCTGCCTTGCAAATGTGCTGAGGGCATGGGCAGTGGGCAGAGTGACAGTCGAATAAATTAAATATTTCTCAGGAATGGGGTGGGGACAATCAACAAAACTTCTGCCTTATGCAACTGCCGGCGGCCTTTCCGACAGATTCAAAGCAGCTGCTGTTGGCTTTCCCTCTTTGCTTTCCTAAACTGGTTGTTTGTCTCTTGGCTGGGTCCTGGTGGATGAGGAGGTGGGGGAGGGAAGAGGGGGGAGAGGACAGAGATGGTCAAACGAGGGGATGGTGCCCAAATCTGCCATCTTTGGATGAAGAGAGCTGGACAGCTTGAAGCTTGGCTGAGCTGAGATGGGCAAGAGTGTTCTTGGCATCCCAGGCAAGATGCATGAGTTTGGGAGGTCCATGGAGAACAGGGAGTGATAGGGTTGAGCCAAAAGGATGCTTCTGGAAACACCAAGTGGAAAGAAGCAAGGTGTTACCATTGGGGCCACTCCTAGCAGCTGAAGTACAGGATGAGCAAGGTTGTAGAAAGGTTGTCTTTGGTCACTTCCTCAAGCAAAGAGGAAGAGAAGGCTGATTGTTTTGTTTTGTTTTGTTTTAAGAAGGAGAAGTGGTCTGGACAGAGGCTGAGTGGGTGTTTGAGAGGGTAGGACTGGGTCTGGGGTGATGACCTCAGGCTATGGCTGGGTGGGTGACCCTGCTGAGCTCAGGTCTGGCTGTGCTCACCCTGACCTGGTGGCTGAGCTGCTGAGGGACAAGTGAGGGGGAGGACATGAAGATTTTGAAGATTTTGGTTTGAAGATGAGAGGAGCAAAAGATGGGATAAGGGAGGGAGGAAAGGAAAAGAAGAAAGGAAAGGAAAGGAAAGGAAAGGAAAGGAAAGGAAAGGAAAGGAAAGGAAAGGAAAGGAAAGGAAAGGAAAGGAAAGGAAAGGAAAGGAAAGGAAAGGAAAGGAAAGGAAAGGAAAGGAAAGGAAAGGAAAGGAAAGGAAAGGAAAGGAAAGGAAAGGAAAGGAAAGGAAAGGAAAGGAAAGGAAAGGAAAGGAAAGGAAAGGAAAGGATAGGAAAGGAAAGGAAAGGAAAGGAAAGGAAAGGAAAGGAAAGGAAAGGAAAGGAAAGGAAAGGAAAGGAAAGGAAAGGAAAGGAAAGGAAAGGAAAGGAAAGGAAAGGAAAGGAAAGGAAAGGAAAGGAAAGGAAAGGAAAGGAAAGGAAAGGAAAGGAAAGGAAAGGAAAGGAAAGGAAAGGAAAGGAAAGGAAAGGAAAGGAAAGGAAAGGAAAGGAAAGGAAAGGAAAGGAAAGGAAAGGAAAGGAAAGGAAAGGAAAGGAAAGGAAAGGAAAGGAAAGGAAAGGAAAGGAAAGGAAAGGAAAGGAAAGGAAAGGAAAGGAAAGGGGAACAGGTGTCATGGGAAAGTCTACAACTGGGCTCTTGAGTCTCCTCTTCCCTGCAAGCAGGAAAAATCCCCAATTTCAGGCCCAGCAAGGATGCTTGGAGCACCCTGCTTGAAACCCTGTAGGATGAGAGAAACCCCCATGTCCCAGCCATAGTCACCTGCCTGTGGCTTTGCCTGCAGGTTCCACAGGGCAGCCTGAGATGTGTTTTCCCTCTAAGCCAGACTCAGAAACATCTCTAACACCCCCCTGGGGCTGTGTGGCTCCAAAACTCAACCATGAAGAGGAACAACTGAACACCTCTGATCCAAACCCTTGGCCAACCCCAATACACTCACTTTCAGCCACTTATTGCCATCTTTATTCAGCCCAAGTATCCATTAGCTTCTTTCTATTAAAATAATAAGATAAAACCCATGCTCATGCAAGGGTCAGCACGTCATAACATCCATCTAGCATTCCACCAGAACCCTGAGAGCAATCAAATCATCATTCAAACAGCAGCAGTCCAGCCAGATATCCACAAAAAAGCCCTTTCCATCATTCCAAGAAACAATCCCTCAGCTGTCTCCAGCAATCCTAGTGTCAATAGATGTCCTCTGCCACTTCCCCAGATCATCCAAAAATGCAGGGGGTTTCAAACCCAGAGAGGAAAGGAAAAAGCAAAGGAAAAAACTACATTTAGAGTCTCAAAGGAGGCAAAGAAATTGCCCAGCCAAGAAACTCTCCCTCTTCACCTGAGTTGGAATGAGCTCCAAGCCCTACCAAAGATCCTTATGGAATGAGACAGAGAAAAAGTGGATCTTCTGAGTTCCTTTTGGCCTTGACCAATCTTTTAAGGTGAAATTGGTACAGCTAAAGTGTTGCTTGGTGTGCCAAGGGGTCTCAGAGTTCATCCCACAATCAGTTTTGGAGACAAGGTGGCAAAGACTGCAAAGTGGTTTGAGCATTCAGTTCCTTTTCATTTATTTCAAGCCCAGCTTCCTCTTTGCAGTGAGGGGTTATGTGATATATCATGGAGCAATTGCCATGTAAAACACCTTCCAGCACATCACCTCTCTGTTTTCCAAGGCTGGGTTTTATCTGCTATGTTTTGTTTGCTCTCTGGGCTGGTAGCCACCTGTTTGAAAGGTCTCCTGGTTTTGCATATTCCTCTAAGCAACCAGCTCCTTGCTGAGCTTTGGGTTTCCAACCTCACTGTCTCTTTCATCTTTGCTTGCTGAAAAACAAAACAAAACAAAACAAAACAAAAACCATAAAGGAGGAAATACCTGCACAGATGTGGTTTTGTTTTACTCTTTGAGCTTCTCTGGTGGAAAGGTCAAAAGGAGGAAGAACTTGCTCTCTATCCTGAGAGCTATCCTCTCTATCTATCTTACCAACCTGGTATTTGTTTTCCTATCAGAAAAAACTTTGTAGATAGAGCTGGTGTCTGCCAAGTGCACTGCTTGATGCTGCAGAAGACAGAGAACTGAATCAAGGCTCAGTGTGTGGAACAAATCATCATCCCTTTGGCCATGGACCCCACCACAGCCTTGTGGGGGACCTGATCCCAGTAGAATCCCAGACTGGTTTGGATTGGAAGGGACCTGAAAGTTCATCCATTCCCAACCCCTGCCATGGGCAGGGACACCTCCCACCAGCCCAGGTTGCTCCAAGCCCCATCCAACCTTCAACACTGCCAGGGATGGGGCAGTCACAGCTTCTGGGGGCAAGCAGGGGCTCAGCACCCTCCTAGCGAAGCTTTTTTTTCATGTATTTTTCTTGTGGTTGAGAAATGGAGGGTGAGCTGAGGAAGCAGAGTGGCCACAGAGAGGAAGGATGTGAGGAGAGATGTTTAGCCAGGGGGGGGTAAGGACAGGCTCCACATGACATGAACAGCAGAAGAAATTTTCACTGTGGTTTGGAGCCTTTACAGGATTGCAATAGAGTAAAAAGTGTTGATCAGGATGAAGGCAGAAAAAGGTCCTGAAATATTTCTGCTCTGTAGTTGGGGAGAACCTGAGAACGTAATCACAGCCTAGATGGTGAAATACTTTCATTCCAACAGAACCCCCCCCAGGGGGGCTTTGGGCAGCAGCTATTAATTCCTGACATGGTTGGTTTGAGATAACTGCACCCAAGAGTTTTAACAGAGCCACCCGAGGAGGCCTCTGGAATATTAATGATGGGTTTGTTGGGTTGGTTTGTTAGTTTGGGTTTTGTTTTGTTGTCTTTTTTTTTTTTTTTTTTTTTTTTTTTTCAGTTGGTTTGGGTGGTTCTGAAAACTGAGAGTTGGGCTGGTGCCGTAACTATGTTTTTCAAAAGGTAAATGGGATATCTTGAAAAAGTGTAAGGCTCTCAGTCTGGCACCAGTCCCCGGCAAAATTATGCAGAATCTCACACAGGACGCAATAAATTCAAGGCAGATAATTAATAGAGGAAGGAAATTAAAGGAGGGTAAGGGAAGTAAGGCCAAGCAGTAATACTGTCAAGTGAATTTGGTACTTTTTTATTTATTTATTTTCAAAGTAGATTACCAATTTTTTGCAGAATTGTAACAGGCTTTGATCTCATAGGTCTTGTCAAAAAGCTACAGAAATGTGGTGCTTCACATTGGATTGGGGTTGGAATGGTTGCAATGCATGAGGGAGACATTAATTAGCTTTCCAACTAGCTAATTAATAGGATTCAAAGGGTAATTGTATCACAGTAATAAATGTAGTGGCCATGTTTCCACTGGGGTTGGGTAGAAAGCATTTCCATGCTATTTAACAACAGAATTAATGACCTGAATTAAACACACATTTGCTGCTGATAAAACCTTTCAGATGACCCAAAGGGTGGGAAAATCATGATTGAAGGAACTCTGTAATGCAAAAAAAAAAAAAAAAAAAAGATTGGATTCTTTTATTGCCATGCAATGAGGGTCCAAGTGAACGTGGCCAAGCATCCAGGTAGACAGCAGCAATCCATGGGCATGATGAACTTTGGGATTTTGTGGTGGGAATCATGTGGATCAGGGTTCCCACCAGTGTTGGTGACCAGAGGAACAATGTGACCGTGGTGTGCAGAAGTGGTCTGGAAACATCAGGTGTGGGAAGTATTGTGGCATCTGGGAAGGGCTGAGAGAGTCACAGGATGAGTCCTGGAAAAGAAAGATCAACAGCAGGCAAAGACAGTGGGATTTCAGCTTTCAGTGGACAAAAGGGGATATTTTCCTCCTTTTGGCATTCTGCAAATGTGGGCTCTCTGGTGATCTTGGCTTTTTCTGCTGGTAGAGGGACTGAGCCTCCATGATGAGGTATTTCAGAGTTCTTCCTAAAAGGAGTTTGGAGCCAGGAGGCAGTCGGTCAGCAAATGTAGTAACAAGTGATGGAAGAGAAGGAAATGGCCTCAAGTTGTGCCAGGGGAGGTTTAGATTGGAGCTGGGGAAGAATTTCTCCCTGGAAAGGGTTGTCAGGGCCTGGCCTGGTTGAGTGCCCATCCCTGGAGGGGTTTCAGAGCCCTGGAGATGTGGTGCTGAGGGACGTGGGGCAGTGGTGGCCTTGGCAGTGCTGGGTTGGACCTGGTGACCTTTTCCAACCTAAATTATTCCATGGTTCTAAGAAGAAACTTGATCCTCATCTCTAAATGTCTCCATGGTGTAGCAAAGAGGAGACTTTTCCAGGGCCCCATGCCTCCAGCTTTGCCCCTGGGTGTTGTGGTCACCATGGAACTTTGTCCAAATCTGTATAAATCAGATCTGAAAGGCAACAAGGGTATCTCCAGAGCCCAATGGGAACTTTAACACAAAAGAAGACAATTCATAATTTCAATGTGTCCACATAAAATGGTCTTTCCTGCTTTTGTCCTCTTCTTGATTATACTTTTAAAAAATTATTTTAGTTCTGTTTAAGGATTACATTTTTCATGAATGAAAATTAACCTTTTGACTGATTTGTGGGACAGTTTCAGGAAATAAGATGCTTACATGTTCTTTGCTACTTTCCTTAAAGCAACAAAATAATAATTGTTAAAGCTGGGCAAGACTATTAGATAAAGAAGACCTGAACCTTTGCACAGAAACAGACCCTTTTATTTCACCCTGTCAGCCTGTAAGGAGACTGATAACTTGTGTTTGTCCAGGGCATCTCTTCCAGAAAGACATTTAGCTTTGAACTCAAGAACTGAAGCCTGAGAGGACTCAGCTGCCCTTGCACAATTTCACTCCCACTGTAAAAATTTGTGACTTCATTTCCCATTCCACCTTTCTTTTTTGGCTTTAATTTCTGTTAAGAGAATAGCAAAATGACCCAGAAGATGTCCTTTCCTCTGTTCAACTCCTTGCCCAGGTCACCATGAGCTGTGTGACCATGCCCTGCAGTGCTGGTTCTGACCATCCTCACAGGAGAAGAACTGAAAGAAATAATCATAGAATGATAAACTGGTTTGGGTTGGAAGGGACCTTCAAGATCATCCATTCCCACCCCCCTGCCATGGGCAGGGACACCTCCCACCAGCCCAGGTTGCTCCAAGCCCTGTCCAACCTTCAACACTGCCAGGGATGGGGCAGCCACAGCTTCTAGGGGCAAGTAGGGGCTCAGCACACTCACACCAAAGAATTTCTTCATAAAATCTTAATTTTCCCTCTGGAACCATCCCTTCTCATCCCATCCCTCCATGCTCTTGTCCCTCCCCAGCTTTCCTGCACCTTCAGGCACTCAAAGGTGTTCTAAGGTCACCCCAGAACCTTTTCTCTTCTCTTCTCTTCTCTTCTCTTCTCTTCTCTTCTCTTCTCTTCTCTTCTCTTCTCTTCTCTTCTCTTCTCTTCTCTTCTCTTCTCTTCTCTTCTCTTCTCTTCTCTTCTCTTCTCTTCTCTTCTCTTCTCTTCTCTTCTCTTCTCTTCTCTTCTCTTCTCTTCTCTTCTCTTCTCTTCTCTTCTCTTCTCTTTCTTCTCTTCTCTTCTCTTCTCTTCTCCAGGCTGAACAACCCCAAATCTCTCAGCCTGGCTCCAGAGCAGAGCTTCTCCATTCCTCTGACCATTCTCCATGGCCTCCCCTGGACTTCACTCCAATATCTCCATGTCCTTCTGGTATTGGGGACCCCAGAGCTGAACCCATCACTGCACATCAGAGAGGAGCAGAATGGCAGAATCAGCTTCTTCATCTGGAGGAACACATCTTCTGGAGCTCTCAGTTACACAAAGCTGGGAGTACCAGGAAACAGGATTTCAGAAACAGCATTAAATCCATCCTAATGATTTGGCTAATTAAGGAGGAGCGGAGCCTTCCCCTGCTGGGAGGTTTCCTCAGCCCTGTGGTTATTCATTACAGCATTTGTGATTTTTCCATCTGAGATGGCCTCAGAATTAGTGGGTGGAGGTATTATTTCCTAGACACAGTGTAGTCCCTGCTGGGTTTCAGAGGCAGTGGGGTGGGAACTGCCTCAGACACTGTGACCTCCAGCTATGGCATGAGTCACGACAGAAATTACTCTCCTCTGTCTCAAGAGGAGAGCTTTGCTCTGCACCAAAGGTGGCTGAGCTCATGAGGATGATGAAGGAGGTGGTGAAGGGGTGGGGAGGTCCAAGAGGATGTTTTTGTGGGTTGGTGTTGAACAACAAACTCTTGAGTGCCAGCAAGAGGAGATGCAACTATCCTACAAACAAGGGGGAAGCCCCAGTTTGAAGAGACAGGATATGCTGCAAAGTAGTTTCCCTTCAGCTTCAGCTGCCTGTGGTCTTCTTGAGCCCTGTTATTGGGAGGTCAGGGAATCAGCTCTTTACTCCTAGGTGTTCCCTACCAGAGCTCGTAGAGACATCAAGCAAAAGAGGGCAAAACCTGATTATGGCAACAGACTGTGCTCTGACATCAGGAGAACCACAAAAGCCCCATTGCATTGGCTGAGAAAAGGTCTGGCACAGCAGCCATAACTCCAAGCTGAAGTTCAACCCTGTGCATTCAAAGTGCTGATGGGCACCAAACTCCAGAGAATAATTTAACTCCAGTAAAATCTGTGAGAAACCTTTGGGTTTCATACAATGATGGAATGGTTTGGGTTGGAAGGGACCCTAAAGATCATTTACTTGAAAAGAAGAACTGAAATAATCATAGAATGATAAACTGGTTGGGGTTGGAAAGGATCTTCAAAACCATCCATTCCCAACCCCTGCCATGGCCAGGGACACCTCCCACCAGCCCAGGGTGCTCCAAGCCCCATCCAACCTTCAACACTGCCAGGGATGGGGCAGCCACAGCTTCTGGGGGCAACCAGGGGCTCAGCACCTGCTGATGTATCCCTTGGCAGTTGAGGACTAGGAATTTTTGCCTGAATTCAGAAAAAAAAAAAACCAACAACCCAGATGTTGTGTCGTAATACAACACAATCAACTGATGTCCAATCAACTACCAGTCTTTGGGCACCCTTCATTTCCAAACTGCCACAGATGGGAACTCCTCTTTTGCTTCATGAGCTCCTGCAGGAGGTTTACACTCTCCTGTGTAACAGACATCTGCAAATGTTGTCAAGAACATTTTCATTGCAACTTCCTCCTTTGGATTTTATTTTTTGCCTGTTGTAAGCATCTTCGTAATTATGGGCTCAAATCTAATAAAGAAATTAGGAAAAGAGTTATCCAAATTAGAAGCTGATGATGAATCTCCATGTAGCCTTACAAGACCTTCTTTCATTTTCCCAGTGAAATCTGGCATGAGAAGATGTCCAGACTGACACATTCAGTCAGCAGCCTTGTTGAGAGAGAACATCTGTTTGGGTGAATGCAACCGAAAATAAGTTGGTTTTACTCTTGGGAGAAGGTATGAGCTTACAGAAAGAGCTGAAAGCCAAGTGTCTTCACTCACAGCCTTGACCAGGCTTCTAACGGGGCCAATCTTTGTCAAAATACACTCTTACTAAAAGGTGATGAAAGGAAGAGTTTGTGAACCGTGAATGTTTCTCTGTCATCCACTCTTTCTCCAAACCACAAGGAGAGATTGTTTCTCTACTCCAACGTCGGGGCATGTATCTCCTGTGCTCCTTGCCAGTCATCACCCTGGGAGATTTTGGGTCCTTCCTGCTGTTTTTATATAAGGATGGCTATTCAGCTGCTTAAAGACATCTACTGTAGCAATCCTTTCAGCACAAGGAGCATCTTGGCCTCTTGGTAGCATTGGTGAAGTTAGGTCTCAGCTTTGACCGGGCTGTCCTACCAAGGCTGATCCCATGTTGGGATCCATGTGAGCTCCTCTTCCAGACTTAGCACCCTGGTCTAGTTGGAGATGTTCCTGCTCACTGCAGGAGGCTTGGACTGGATGACTTTTAAAGGCTTCTTCCAACCCCAAGCCACAAGTCTATGACTTCTTGTCCTGCTTCCCAGTTGCTTTTCCTCAGCTCCCACCTAACCAGGTTCATGCTGGTGGAGCAACCAACACAATGTGGTTCTTCTTGTGCAGTCCTGCTCCAGCCAACCATGAATTCTCACTCTGAGCAGCATAAGGAAAAACTTTCAGCTTTGTTTTGATAAAATTCGGTGTCAGTTTGGTCCGGTAGACCAACAGCTCCATTTCAGTTTGCCTCTCCAGAGCAAACTGCCCTGTGAAATAATTCCCAGCAGTGTGAAGATGCTGACAAATGCCAGCAGAGTGACAGAGCAGCCACACTACAGCTGGAGATTTTCTGTGTGTTTTGTGTGGTTCGTGGACAATGCACAATACAAAACTGAAAATGCTTTCTAGGAAAATGTCTCTGTTGACAATTCACAAGAAAAAAAAAAAACAAAAAAAAAGGTTTGTAGGGCACAGTGCCCTTGGGCACAGGAACCCAGTTCTTGTGGGCCAAAGCCAAGTCCAGTTTGTGGACATCATGTTCCTCTCTCACTTCTGGCCTTGACCCCATCTTCCCACCTCACCATCCAAGGTGCAATGCCTTGTAGGGTATCCTGAGATCCACCCAACCACCCCATGTCATGGGAGAGCCAAGTGGGGCTGGAAGGGGCCAGGATATGGTACAGCCATAGAAGGACATCAATATCCAACCCTGCTGGGATGACAGCAAGGTGAGTACAAGTGATCTCCAGGCTACAACCCAATCTGAGATCCCTCGGAGGAGTCTGTCTCCTGGGCTCAAAAGCCAAACTTGCCCAAAATGTCATTCATGGGCCCCCTGCTTCCATGCAAATCTTGCTTCTGCTTACTAGATGAGGACAATTCAGGAGTTGTAGGACCACAATAAAGTTTATAACTAAGTTCCAGGGAGGCTGCAGCTTGCACCTCTGCCTTGAAAAACCTTTTTTTGCAGCTCAACATCCTTGACTCCCAGGGACTCATGAATAGAGAAGAAACTTCTTGGTAAACAAATAATATCACTAAAACTGCTATGAATCCTGCAAAAGAAATATATATTCCCTGTCTACCTAGTTTAATCATGTAACAATGACTGTTATTAACTTGTCTTCTGCTGTTGCCATTTCAGATGATGGCCTTGGATGCCTGAGTGGGTATTATATGATTCAGTTCTTGTAAATGTGCATGGCTCTGAAGTTCTCAAGTGCCTGCCCCTCAGTTAGTTCCCTGAATTCAATCATTTCAGGACAGTCGGGCAAACTGGAGAAGAAAATTAGGTATTCAGGGAACAAGAGACAGATTAACTTCTGTCCTCCTCATATGGATCAGTGTCTCATGGAGGAATCCTGATTTTTAATTACACAAGAGATCTGGGGGAAGCTCTTCCTGTGGCTGACAATAGCATCACCCTATGTGGCTTCTCAAGTGTCTATAAAAGCTCCTAAACATCATGGGCACCCTCACTTCTTGGTAAGGAATGTTGTATTTCTGAAACCTAAACTTTTCAGCCAATTTAGGCTCCAGGTTGCATTTCACAAGTCTAATAAGAGAGAAAGTGAGTCCCTGGCTGGTTTCATCTTCAGACCCTGACCTCACGCTCCCAGGGTTCACCTCCAATATGTGGCATATTGAGCAGATATCACTCCCTTACAGTCTGACTGCCTGACCTCCCTCTTCTCACACAGCTCAATGGAATGGGCCTATAATTTCCTTAGGAAATTGCCTTCCAGGTAGGGAAAAAAATTCTCTCTACCTGTTTATCTCCTTTCTTGATAATAAAAAAGCCCCAACGTGGCGCTTGGGTGAAGAGTTTTTCCTTCCTCAGAAACTGGCATTAAAGCTTCTGCCTGAGATATGGAGTCTGTAACAATGTCAATTTTTTAAACTTTTGTGTATGGTTTCATGACAGTCTCCAACTTTGTTATCAGGAGGCCGGTATTGTGAGACAAAGCAAAAAGAGACAGCAGGACAAGAAGTTATTCTGGAGAAGCATCAGGAAAGTTGGAGTGTATCAGAAATCCCAGCTGTACCCTGCAAAAACACACCTTGGGGACAACACTGGAGAAGCAGGAAAACAAGTGAGAACCCAAGCAGAACCCAAAAAGTTAAGGATGTTCCATCCTTGGAAGTGTTCAAAGCCAGGTTGGATGTGATTTGGAACAACCTGGGCTGGTGGGAGGTGTTCCTGGCCATAGCAAGGAGTTAGAACTGGATGACTTTTAGGGTTCCTTCCAGCCCAAACCAGTCTGGGATTCTATGAACCCAGTTACCCTCTCAGGCTGCTCAGCATCACCTGTGCAACCTCCATCCCACCCCAGCTGTGTTCTCAAAGCCCAGGAAGATTTTGGGAAGCAGGACTTAAACCACCCCAATTTCTGTACCAAGAGGCCACCAAGCTGGACACCTCCAGCTGCTCCTCATGGATCCATCTCCCTGCCTGGAGAAGAAATACTGCTTAGCACCCAAAATATTTAGCTCCCCAGGCAGGTCAAGCCTGGGCTGTTGGATCCCTGAGCTTTAACCCAATGAGCTGAGGAGCTTCCCCCAGGGCAAAGTGTAAAATAAATTGATAGGAAACAGCTGAGGGCAAAGGCCAGGGTGGGGGGGAGGTTGTTTTCCTCCCACCCTCATTAAGGGAACTTTCTGGGGCTTCAGTCTTCTTCTCCAGGGGGGGAGAGGAGCTGCTTCTCCAGGACTTGGGGTGGAGGTGATGAAAGGGATAACCCCATCAGGAGCCAGCAGGGAGAAAGGAGAGGGAGGGGGCTGTGTTCTCCATCCCCTGAGTCCTGGGAAGATGAGAAGTGAGTCCAAGGAGATCCTGACTAATGAGAGCCAGCTCTCCAGCCAGCAAGGTAAGTTATAATTTTTGTGTTTTGCTGTTTTCTTGTCTTTTTTCTTTTTTTCTGTGGCTGTTTCAGGAGAAGTGAGGTGATGGCAAGCAATGCAATGAATGATTTAGCTTTGTGTCAGGCTGGTGGAGCCAGTGGCAAGTTGTTGTAGGACTTGGTTAAAAGCCATCTGGTTTCTAGTTCTTTGGGGGTTATTTCTAATGGATTTGGGATGGTTGTTTTTGTTTTGGTTGGGTTTGAAATCTCTTTTTGAGGAGCTCTTCTTGTTTGTTTGTTTATTTACCCTGTCCTGAGAAAAGCAAGCCTTGGGGTGATGACCATGGAGACCTTGCAAAGCTGTGGGATGATGTGGAACAATGGCAGGGACAGAGGGGAGGAAATAAAATTTTCTTCTCTTAACACAAAAGCTGATACAGGGCTGGGCATCGCTTGGGAGTTGTAAAAAATTTAAAAACCAAACCTCTCTGATTCCACCAGAGACTGGGTACTGTCTCTTTTCTCTTAAGCAGTGGTAACTCCAATTGTGCTTTTCAGGAGAAAAGGCAGCTCCTGGGAAGAAATTTCCTAGTTTTTGTTTGGAGGAACAGCTGAGAAAGCTCCTTATGCCTCCCGTGGTAGCCTAAGCTCATGGGCAGGGTGAGGTATGAGCTATTTGAGCTAATGCAGCAAGATTTTCCTCCCCAGATAAAGCAAAATCTATGAGCAGGAGAGCAGGCAATGAGGGATCCCACCTAATCCCTTCTGAGAACCTGGGCTGGAAGGGGATGTAATAAAGTGTCAAAGGAGCTGCAAGGTCCTCCTCATGGGCAAGGATGGGGCTGTAATCTATGGAATGTTGCATGAACAGTGTGAGAGGTGGAGAAACCATGGATGGAGCCTGTGGTTACATCTCCATCTACTGATGAGAGCAGCCTTTGGGTTGTGTCTTCTGGCTGAAAAGTCATCTTGGGGTGAATGCTGGTGATGGGGGAAGAAGTCCAGGGAAGTCTTCTTCCAGAAATTTTTTTCTCATTAAATCCTTCTTGATGGGTCTTGCTAGACCAGGTAGCTCCTGAAGGGAAAGAATGAGGGGTGTGGGGTTCCAGGTGGGAACTTGTGGAGAGGAGGCATGAAAGGAATTGAATGTTTGCTCCTTTTTTCCACCAGGGTCTGGGGTACAGCTGAGATGGAAGGTATCCCTGGGTATGGAACTGTCAGTCTAGGAAAACACCCTTCCAACCCCTTAATCTGGGGTGGGGTTTTTTTGCCTTCTGGAGTTCTGGTGGTTTTTTTGACTTCTTGGGTCCCTTTTGCTGGGGAGAGGCTGCAGAAGAGCAAACTGTCCTCCAGCTCCTGGCAGGAGGAGGAAACTTCTCCCTGCATATAGCCCTGGGACAAAATCCCATGAAAACAGTTCCTGGGACTGGTCTATGTGGGGTTTTTTGGGTTGTTTTGGGTTTTTTTGTATCCACTTGGCAACTCTGATGTCATCCCTGGGACTGATGTGTGGTGTCTTGACATCAGCCCTGGGGAAACTGAAATGGGATGTTTTGTTTCGTGGGATAAGAGTGAGAAACACTTCATAGCCTCTGGTTTGGGATGGTGGTGGCCTGTCTGGGGGAAAAAGGAGGATGGTGTTCTCATGGAAACCTCAGATAAATGGTTCTTGGTAAAAACAAGCCTCATCTTATTGTTTATCATTGAGAAGTGAGGTCACAGATTATTTATTTTTTCATTTAATGTTTTTTTGGGTGGTTTTTTTTTTTTTTTTCATTTAACGTTTTAAAGTGGGTTATTCCCAAGGACCAAGCTATCCTCTTGTGGAAGAAAGGTTCTTGGGTTGTAGCTTATTGCAACCAGCACCTGCTGACCCCAAATCCAACCTCCTGAGGGCCACAGCATGGCAGCTCAACAGCACCAGCACTGTTTGGGTTCCTCCTGGGGGAGGAATCTGTGTGGGTATGGGAGCCTCCAGCCATACAGATGCCTGGTGTGTAGAGAAGATGATGTGGAGTGCTTTGGGGAATTGAAGCTGCCATGTAAATAGGATGGTTGGATGCTCTGCTGGAGCTTGGAGGGAGCTCTTGGAGCATCTCCTCCCTGCTAAGCCCTGGCAAGGGTTTGAGTCATTCTCATGTCTGGGGTTTTCTCATCTCTGTGTGGCTCTTTCAAAAAAAAAAAAAACAAAAATTCTGTGCAGTTGGAACTAATGGATGTATGTTCCCAGAACAAACCAGAAAATGACATCAGCCCTTCCCATGGAGGGAATGAAGGCCAAAAAGCCTCCAGATGTCACGCACTGGGTTTTATTTTATCTCCGTTGGGCTACGGGGACTCTTCCTTAACAATTCCCAGCTAATGAATAGAACAAAACCCAGAAATCTGCACTGGGTTATAAAGAAATGAATGTGCTTTTAAAAAAGCATAACACGTGTTGACACGGGTGTGCTGGGGCTTGTGGCTGGATCCATCCAGGCAAGAGGTCTATTAGGAACACATGGTGGCTCTGAATGGTGCTATCTGAAAGAACCTAAAGGTGTTTCAACTGAAACATCCTCTCCCAGGCCATGCAGAGGTGGTTTTGCTGGGGGTACATCACCTCCTGAGGGTGCAGCTCCCAGCCTGTTTGCTGGAGGACTGAGCAGGACCCCCAGCTCCTGCTGTGAGAACATCTTCATTGCTGCCTTCCCCAGGCTAATCAAATCAAGCTTGTTGCCTAATTGAATTGAAACAAAGAGGGAGCTGATATGTGGCATCTGTCAGCGACCTCAGGAGGAGGTAGGGATGTGACTGGTGTGGTGGGCAAGAGCACTTGGAGTATTTCCTAGGATGTTATATTTCATGGGAAATGTCCCTTGAATTAGGTTTGGGTGTTTCCATGCTTCCTCACCAGATTGGGAGTGGGTTGCTCAGCCTCACTAGGGAATAACACCTTAATTGTCATTAAATTGTCATTAAGAAAAATAATAATTACCTGACCATGGTGTCTTCTTTAAAACACAATAATAGATTTATAATGAGTAAGGAATAAAATTCCCTGTAATTTGTAGCACAGGGTTACTGCATTCTTATCAAAAGGCTTTTAGGGGTAGAGAAGGGTAAGGAGTATTTTTTACTCACTGTAACTTGAGTGAAATCAGAGCCACTGGTGCAAGGGGCTGGAGGCTGTGAACCATTATCCTGGTTGAAGTCCTGCTGGTGAATGCCAGGTGAGGATCCAGCTACTGGTTCAACATGATCCAAGACCAAACAACCTGACAGCTGGCTCCAATGGTCATCTTGGTTTTGTCATAGGGCAGAAGGAACATGGAAGCTTCATTTTCCCTCAAAAGTCTTTTTGAGAGGCCCCAGGTAAATTCTGAGTGAAAGCAATGCTGCTCCTCTACTTGAGGAACTTCTTGTTCTGTGCTGGAGGGACAGACAAGAGACTTAAGACCTGAGCAACCTGCAGCTCTCAGAGCTGGCAAATGTCTTGCTGGATGTCCTGTATGAGATGTGATGAGTGCTGCCTGGTGGAAAAGGACCTGGAAGTATTGGTTGACAGTGGCTGAACATAAGCCAGCACCTGTCCTGGTGGCCAAGAATCCTGCCCCCAGCATCCTGGCTTGGATGAGAAGGGATCATCCCCCTGTGCTGGGCACTGGTGAGGCTGCTCCTCAGGACCAGAAGGATATTGAGGGGATGGAGAGTGTCCAGAGGAAGGGAATGGAGCTGGGGAAGGGGCTGGAGCACAAATCTGCCCAGGAGCAGCTGAGGGAGCTGGGGGAGGGGTGTGATTCTGGAGTGATGGGATGAGGGGAGAGCTTCTGGCTCTCTGACACCCCCTGAGAGGAGGTTGGAGCCAGGGGGGTCAGGCTCTGCTCCCAAGGAACAAGGGATGGGACAAGAGGAACTTTTGGCCTCAAGTTGTGCCAGGGGAGGTTTAGGTTGTTGAGGGAGTTTAGGAACAAATTCTCCCTGGCAAGGGTTGTCAGGGCCTGGCCCAGGCTGCCCAGGGCACGGCTGGAGTCTCCATCATCCCTGGAGGGATTTCCAAGCCCTGGAGATGTGGTGCTGAGGGCCATGGGGCAGGGGTGGCCTTGGCAGTGCTGGGGGAATGGTTGAACTTGGTGATCTTCAAGACTTTTTCCAGCCCAAACAATTCTGTGTTTTTCTAGTGTTTACAGATCACTTTAATACTGGCAAAGGTATTTTTCCATGCTAATTTCAGTGATCAGAAGGCTAAAGGGAGGTAACTACACTTTGGTGGCTGAGTAGTAGGCAGCCCTGGACTGGTTCCCTTTGTCTTCATTTCTCCAGCAGTGTTTTGCAGCTTTGAAGCTCAGACTGCCTGGTGTTTGAGCTCACTGGTGTACTAAAACAATGCCTGAACTCATCTTTGTTTTCCTGAAATCCAGGCTGGGTTGTTGGGAGCTCCTGTTTCTCCTCTTGTCCGTGTAAATGTTTTATGAAGTGAGTCTAAAGTCAATAAACTCTTCCTGTTTAATGTCTGCCTCGCCGCCCTAGGAAAGATGCTGTATAAAAACATCAGACCTCTCACTCAGCCCATGGCTTATCTCTGGTTCCCTGCTAAGCCTGATATCAAAATTCAGCTACTAGGAAAGAAAAAAAAAAAAAAAAAGGAACTTAGAGAGAAAATAAACTTGTGTTTTAACCCTGCTGCACGGATTGTGTAGGAACACCGAGTACGGGAATTGTTCTGAAATGGGATTTCAGAGGTGGCTGAGCTTCAGATCCTGATGGGAAGGCTCAAGGGGAAAGTTGGTTTGTGGCTAATGTGGAGAGTGAGCACCCAGCTTGCTGCTTTTCAGCAGGAGGAATGAAATTTGAGTCGTTGCAGTGTAAACCAAGAGGGGATGATGCTGAACCTGAGAGGGCTGAAGAAGAGCCGTGTGCTTTTTAGCCTGGTTTGCTCTTGATTCCTCCTGGTTGTGGCTGGGACCTTAACGCTGTGGAATTAGGAGAGTGTTTCTGTTCTGGACTAGAAGGTCAGAGTCCTGTTCAGCATGGCTTTGCAAAGCTGCAGTTGGGTTGGGCACAGGTTTGTGGTCAGCAATTGGGACCAACCCAAGTTCCATGCTGCCAGCATCTGCCTACACTTGGCCAAGGCCAAAGGTGGCTGCAAATGTCTGTGCTGATGTGATGCAGCTCCTGCTTTTGCTTTGCTCTTGCGTGGAAGGTGTTGGCAAGGATGTCCAGCAGGTTTGATTTTGTCCTGCTTGCTGCTCTTGACTCCTCAGTTTGCAGGAGGGGGGAAGGAATGAATATATACACACACACAAAACATATATATATATATATATACACACACTTTATTTCTCTTGTTCCCAGATCTGTACAATGCTTTTCTTCCTTCAGCTGAGAGGAAGGAAGCCCCTGTGGGGGATGTTATTTAGACTCTTGCTCTGCTCCATCAGGTGAAATGTCACCTCAAGGGTGCAGCTAACATACATCCCATCAAAGCAAGGAAGATGATGTGGTGAAGGAAAACCAGATTTCTTTTCTTTTCTTACTGGTTGTGCATGTCTGGGTCTGAAGAAGATGGTGATTATTTTCAAACTGTCTGATTCTCTGGAAAAAGCTTCCTGACACCAGCAGTATATAATAGCTGGCTTGCTGCTGAGGGCCACCTCCTTGGCCTTGACCAAGGTGACAAGACCACCTTATCTGTAGCTTAGCACATCAGACCAGTGCTGGCTTGAAGGAGACATCAAGAGGTTTCTAGAGACCCTCTGCCTTTTCACCTTCTTTCTGAGCCTCAGTCCTGATCTTCAAATGCTCAACAACTTGGCAATTTTATCTCCATTTGCATCCATCTTCACACAAGGTTAAAAAGGACTCCAGCTGCCTGCAGCCTAGATGCTGGTCATTCATTTAAGGACTTCAAAAGTTTGAGTTTATTCTTACCCCAGATTGTTTTTCTTTCTCTTCCTAAAGCCCTGAGGCAAACCTCATGTGCTCCTTTTCCAGCCTGGCCTGATGAAGCAGTTTTGCTTGAATAAATTTAGTAAAGACAAAATCTAGTCCTCCCATCCCTTTATTTTTCTGACTGCCCCTGTAGCAGGCATCTGCTTTTTCTCTTGCAGGAGAATCCCTGCTGTTCAGTCACAATGATTGCTCTGATGAGTCCTTACAGGTCCATTTCCTCTGTGTTTTGCCCCATGGAGGAGAGCCTGAGCTGAGATGAATTTACCCAGTAGCACAGATGCTGCTTTATTGCCCTGAAGGTTTTGTGCTCTTATGGCTAAAATTAAGGGACAGATTTAAGCTGGTGCCTTCTTCTCTGAATGTCTGCATCTTCTGAAAGTGAAAAAGCTGTGGACAGAGGCAGTGACAAAAGCTCTTGGGGATGGAGCTGTCAGGATGGTTGGAACTGTGTGTGTGTACCTCTTGCTAGCTGTTGTAAACCCAAACCTGAATGGGGCCAGGCTCTCTTGGTTCAGGGGACATCTGCTCAAGAGCTTCTGGGGGCCATTGGAGATGGTTCCCTGCCTCTAAAGTGCAGATGAGGAAGGTTGGAGATAAAAGGTGCTGACAGCATTCTGTTTCTTGCCAGGGTAGCTCTGTGCAGCCATGGGGAGGCTGAGCAGATGGAATCTGATAGCCCTGGGGATGTGCTGAGGTCCCATTGATAACCCAGACACCAGGTTTCACCATCTCACCAAGCCCTAGACTGGAGGAACTGGGATGTGTGATAGCTGGAGCCTGAAGACTTGCTTGCTTTTGATCAGCTCCTGGTCTCAGTGCAGATAGAATCTGATGGTGCTTTTTGAAATGGCTTGCACCATGGTGGAGAAATGTCTTGGTGGCTTTCCCACCTGGAGGAGGGACTGAATTGATGTGCTTAATGCTTCAGCTGGCTGGAGCATCTCCCCTGACATCTTTGGGTGATAAGATCTGATAGGAAGGTTCCAGAAACCCAACAGCAAGTCCTAGCAGCTCTTGCTGGCATCCACTGCAGTGCTAGGACACTGATGCCCCAGAAATCAGCTGAGTGTGGCTCCAGGACAGAAAACAAGCCCCAGTCTGGCCTTGCTTAACACTTTTCTCTTTCATCTCTGCCTTCAAAGTGGTCTGCAACTGGGCTGCTCTTTGTGATCTTTGATCTGAGGCTGTGGCACTCCTGGTGTGACCATACACAGCTTTTTGGAGGTCAACTCTTCTCTTGCCTCAGAAGCAAGCCACATCTGGTTTTCATCAGGGTTTTGGGGCTTTATTTTAAACCTCTCCCTTGCTAAATGAGGTGAGACAGAGGACACTTGGTGGAAGGAGGATGGCTGTGATGGCAGCAGTGTGGAAAGTGTGGGAGATCTTTTCCTCATCCATCCTACAACTGAAAGCCACAAACTCCACCACAGCATCCCTGTACTCCTGTTCTACACAAAAATACCTGGCTTGAGGTCACTCCAGGTGAACTTTCAGGCCTGTTTTTCAGTTTCCTCCAAGGAAAGGTTCTGTTGTTTGGTCTCATTCTGTGGCATGACTCACCAGGGCTTTCAGCAGCAAGAATGGAAGAAATAAGCAGCATTTCTTCCACTGTGATTATTGTTAATTTGTGCAGGGTAGAGGAGTCTGGAGTGGAATTGTACTCAACTTCTGTGGCTGCTGACCTGAAAGGCAAGTGCCTTTAATTTCTTGAGGGGGGAAAAAAAAAGAAAAGAGACTGGCAGTCTTGCATTGGTAAAAAAGTTCAATTTGAATTGTAGAATAAGTGAGGTTGGTAAGGAAGGTCTGGAGGTCTCTGGTTCAACTCTTTTCTCCAAAATCAGTGGTTTTTAAACGTTAGGCAGGCCTCAAAGAGCTCTGCTCAGTCAAGCTGTGAATAATTCCACCTCCCACCTCCCTGAGATCGTGATCCAATGCTTAAATGCTGCTTAGTTCCCTCCTAGTCTAGGTAAGACAGGGTACAAGACCTTCAGTCTTACTATGAATTTACAAAGGGTTGGTAGTGACACTACTCTTGCCTTGACCTAAACACCATGGGCTCTTAGTTATCTGAAAGGGAATTCTGCCTCTACCTGGCTCATGTGGCTATGTCCAAAAGTGTCCCCTAGAGAATACCCCTCATCCATGATGAGCAAACCCCTACTTTTAACTATTTCTCTTGGATCTTCCTGGAGCAAGAAAATGGCTGATGGCATCTTCTGGGGTGGCTTTTGGGGCTGGTTGGTGGCTTTTGGGGCTGGTTGGTGGCTTTCACCTGTACAGACAGAGACCAGAGGACTCCTGGGGTGATTTTTCTGGATCCCATTGCATGTGGCCAGGCTTGTTAATGTGGCAGCTCTGCCTTGTTTCCTAATCTGGTGGTGACATTGCCATGACAGACACTTCTTTCAAGTACAAGCATCTGCATCTCGACATCTCATTAGGATTTCAACAGCCCTAGGCAAAAGTTTGGTATTGTCCCAACAAGGCATCTGAACCTGTGTCTGTGAACATGTCCCTGGGCTTATTTTTTTTTTCTCTTGTCCCCCAGCAGACTGGGGGAATTCTTGCTCCAGGTTTAGCTCTGCTCTGAGGGGAGCAGTGCAGGCATTGCTGGGTTTGTCTATCAGGAGTGGTTCAAAATGGGTCTGTCTGGGACCATCCCTCCCTGATGGCTTCAGCTGCAGCTTCCCCCTGCTCCTGGGGATGGGGCAGAGCACTGCAGATGCTCTCTGGCACTGGGAGATCCCAGTTTTTCCTCTACCAACCTGGCTGGAGCTGCAGGTGTTGGTGAAAATATCTGTTTGCAGTAAGGACTTGGGTTGAAGTTGGAAATGAGGAAGAATCAGAGGCTCTATGCATCTACACAAATGTGTTTGTACATCAGTATTGGTGTACATCTGCTTGGGCAAAATGATTCCTAGGACTAAGCCTTGAGGCTGTTTGTTTTATTTTTTTAATGTCTGGATTCCTGTGTTCTTGTAGCTTCCCTTCCAATTAGCCCTTTTTCTCCTTAAAAACAGCAATGTGTCTCCTATAAATTAGGAAGCTGGGCTGCTCAGACCCCATCAGCCCACTGGGATTTCTCCTCCCCCCCCCCACCACCTCAAGATCAGGGAATTAAGAAGTGAGTTGGTAATAACAAAACCAGCCCAGTGATGCCCTGTGCAGTGGAAATAGCTGCTTTGTGTGCTGGAGGCTTGGAGAGCTGACAGCTTGCTCAGCCTGGGGATGCCTTTTATTTTGAACTGCAATAAAAATAAATGTCAAAGCCTTTGCAAGCTGTTGTTGGGGCTGAGTGAGCTACTCCATCCTCAGAAATGCTCCCCTGGACTCGTGTGCATCAGGAGCTGTCACAGCCCTTGAAGAATCAAAGCTGACTGAGCCCCCAGCACTGTCTGCATCCCCATCTTGTCACTTGGAGATCTATTGTAGGTTCTGTGCTGCTATTTGAAGTAGGTTAGTGATTATAGAGGTCCTCTGAGCTGCTTTTCCCCCTGAAGGAACCTGGGCTTTATGTAATGGTCCCACGTGTGTCCTTTGTCTAACAACCAACTCCACCAAACCTGACAGGTGATCTCAAAGCCTTTAACAAAACTAAAAGGCAAGTGGTACCTGGAGGGAATTAACTTAATCAGCATCCCTGCTAAAGGAGTTTCCTTGCCCTGTGGTGGATGCAGAGGAATCCATGTGTGATAAAATATTTTTTTATTAATCCAGGGATAAAGCTGCAAGTTGTTCATTCGGTTCTGCTTCTCAAAGGAACAATTTTTATTTTTTTTTAATCCAGTGCCTGCCTCAGTTACAAGAGTCCTGTTCAATGTGGGTTATGAAACCCCTTCTAACCAGCCCTTCCACCCCTTTCCAAGTTCCTTGATGTAGGAGAGGGTTGAAGCCACTCCTTGGGGATTCCTAGATAATGCAACGTGGTTGTCTTAGATTTTTACTCTGACAAACTGATTAATTCTGCACAACTGAACCTTGTCCCTTTGGCTGGAGCATCTCTTGAGGAACAGGGGTACATAGCAACCCCAGTGTGTGCTTAGCATGGCTGAGATGGGCAGCAAGCTCTGTTGGAGTGGGTCCAAACCCCCTGAAAACTTGGTTGTGTGGTCCAAGATCAGAGTGAGAAAAGGAGTTGTGAGCAGCTGGGGTTAAGGATGTTGGCTGGAGGGGAAAAGGAACTATTTGGAAGGAGGGTATCTTGCACGTTCCTGTTGCTTCAGGAAAATAGGAGACATCCAAGTTGTGAGCTGGGAAAAGGGATGAGCCCAAGAGACTCTCCAGGTTTGAAAGGGCTGGCTGAAAGTCTCCTGAAGCCTTTGTGTGCACACAAGGGTGTGGAAAACCAGAAGGAGCATGTGGCTGAGAGCTGAACTTCCCTCAGTGCTGGTGTTGATGAGTTCCAGCTTGTCAGGGTGACAGTGGAAGGAAAAGTGGATGTGGGTGAGGTGGTTGTTGAGGCTGAGAGTGCCAGGATGGGCAGCAGTGCACTTCTTGGAAACCAGGAACCAAAAGAAGGTCCCTGCAGCTCTGTCCCACCAGACACATGGGAGGTTATGGGTAGTGCCTATCCATAAATCCCTGCAGCTCCAGCTTGGTTAAGGAGCCCAGGCTAACCCCAAACACAGCTGATGGAAGGCTCCAGGAAACCTTGAGGAGAAACACCTTGTGGGAAAAGCCTTGGGAGTGAGAGCAGTGTCCCAGCTACTCCTAGTAGTTGGAAAGCTAAGGGAGTGTTGCTGGTTGGAGTTGATCTTGGAGATCTTCTCCAACTCTGACAGTTCTGTGATTCAGTGGATGCAACGTTCTCTCTTGATGGCCTCATGTCCAGAAGGTGTCCTTTGAACCTTTCTGCTGGGCTTGTTGTTGCTTTTTAATTCAACGAGGCAGATTTTCAAAGGAGTTTGCTGTGCCCAGCAGTTCTAAGGATCATTTTGCAGAACAAGTCAAAGCTGCTTGATGGGTTTGGGTCTGAGCTGAGCCCACTGAGAAACACTTGGGTTGGCAGGGCTTGGGAGGATGACAGTCCAACCTAGCTAATACTTGAAGCATGGCTCTACAAAGCACAAAAGGATTATAAAATTGCTAATGAGGACTCTGCATGGGTTGGGAATCTAAAAAACCCCCTGTTTTTTGAAAGCAATCCCACTGTAAACAAGATTTTTTTAGTCTCGGTAAATAGGCATTAAGTGTTGTGAACTTGGAAATGGTGAAACTGAACTGTAAGGGGTAATATTTAGGGGTAGACTCCTGTTCTGGCCAGGCTTCATTACCTTTCTGCAAGCCATTAATTCAATAAAGCAATGTAATAGATCCATTTCTGCCTCATTTTCAGATGCTATCATATGTTTTCATTGTATGCTGAATAAGGTATGAGAAACTTTGAGTGGATGGAAAGCTGGCAAGGGCTGGGAAAAAAAAAAAAACACAACATATCAAATTGACCTTTCCAAGAGTGTGGGTTGATGGAAGGGGAAGAAAGAGCTGCTGGGATCAGATGAGAGGTTTAGTTTGCATTATGTGTCCTTCTAGTTGCTTACACTTCTGGCAAAACTCAAAACACCTGACAGCATTCAAAACTGAACATTCTCCTTCAAAACTGAGCCTGAATAAACTGAGGAAACGTGGTCTCTATAGAAAGAAATGGTGTTGCTCTTGGTCTGGGGTAGATGTTCTGCTCTGGAGATTTGGTATGTCAGTGATTAGAAGCAGGTTAACCTGGTTTTGACCCACAAATGGGTGATTAATGGGTGAGCTCTCAAATGTGGAAACAGCCTCTGCAGCTGCATGAGAAAGTTTTAATTTTCAGCACAGAATGTCATAGCTGGGTGTTACCAGACTTTGTCTAAAGCTTCTTGGAAGAAGATCAGATCAGAGTTCTGACTTTTCAGCCTCTACCACACAAGTAATAGTTGACTTCTTGAAAGTGGTGCATGTGCCATTGATGTTGATAAAAGCTTAGGACTGGAGATGCCTCTTCCATCTGAAGGCTCCTAGATACCAGTTGGCACTTCACTGGATTCATTTATACCCTTTGCACCATGCATGGCTGGAGTTCAACTGATTTTCATCTTTTGGTGTGGTGTAGAAACCCTCAGTAGAGCTGGTAGTCCCTGGAGCCACTTGTACCTGTGCTGGTAGAATTTTTTGTTGAGTTAATGTGGGGAGATGCAGCCATGGGTCATGCTTTTCCATCTCTGCAAAGCACCAAGGCAAAGCAAATAATAATCAGATAGAAGGTTATACAAATGTTAAGCTGAGGTCTAGCAGGCACTGCTGCTTTGGATGTGTCCCTTGAGCATAATGCCCAACACTCAACTTCATGCCAAATTGTTAACAACACCCAGGCCACAAAAGCACAGAATAATGGAACTACTGCTGTATGTTTTATGGGTGAATAATTAAAAGCTGACTTATGCTCTTGGCCTCACAAGTAAGAAAAACTTGCAGCAGTTTAAGCCCTGCCTGCTACTGTGAAAGTTTTTCTCAGTCTTCCTTTGGTGCCAGTGATGTCCATCATGAGGTTTGGGTTTCCAGAGCTGCTGGGCAGACTTTGCTCCTTAAAATCAACCACCTCCCAAGAGCAAAGGGCTTTTCCAGTTGAGCAGCACTAGATTTACCAAATGTACTTTGGGTGCTCCTGAGGAGGAGAATGGGTGAAATGAAGATGCAGAGAGGCAGAAGCTGTGGTGGAGCTAGTAGAGGACTTCTTGTCTCATCTGTCTTGACACTGTCCCTTGTTAAAACTCTTGTCTTCCCAAGCTGCTACTCTGGCCTAATGGCTTCAAATATGAGTTTTGGATCTCCTTCAGTCCTCCTTTCTCCTGCTGCTGCTTTTATTTTTTTCTACTAGCTCCTATTCCTCATTACCTTCTCCTTGCCCCATCCCTGCTTCCAATTTTACTCAGCAAAGCCAAAACCCTCAAGTCTTAAATTCTAAAATCTAAGGGTTGTTGAGCATACGCAATTTAGCTTTTTTTCCCCCTCCTTCTCCTCTCAAAAGGCTTATAATTTGCCTAGATTTTCAGTGATGACAAAAATGAAATTTTTGTCGCACAAAAAGCTATCCCCTGCTCATTAATGTCCCAGTCCCAAACCCTGGGTCCAGGGCTTTAAAAAAAAAAGAAAATTAAAAAGTCACCAGAAATTGAACAAAACAATGTGTTTATTCCCATGCTGCTTTCTGAGAAGCAGTTGAGTTCACATGTTCCAAAACAACTCTGCCCGAGGCAGCCCTGGCTGGCTGGGATGCAAACTCCTATCTTGAACAGCCAGGACTTGGTGAATTTATAAGCAACTTAAAACAGTCCTGGGAAGGGTTAGTTATATTGTCTAAAGATGTAGTGTTGGAAGGAAGATGATCAAAAGTCTCCTCAAAAATATAAATTGAAATAATCATAACAAAAACCCCAAGTCGTGCTGAATTCCCCTAAGAACACAAAGAATTTAACTCACCCTTGCCACACTGACACAGCCCCTACATCATTCCTGTTTAAATAGATTTCCCCCCTTCTTCTTGCCTCTACCACAATAGCCCAGTAGACAAATGGAAATCATTTTCTGCTGCTGAGTCTCTCTTCTTCCATGGGTGCATCTCAGGGGTCAGGGGCCATGTGGCCCTCCCTAGATCCACAATCAGAACCCTGAGAGAACATTGTCTGCTGGAGAACTTCCTCTGACACCACCACCCTCTTGAAACAGCATGACAACAAGCTCTGCTTGATTTTTTCCAAGAGTTGCCTTCAGCCAACTTTGTAATTAGGACAATGAGGAGTACGTATCTCCAAAGCTTTTAATAGTTGATTTATTTTTAAGAATGGGTGTGATTCAACAACTTTTTTTTTTTTTTCTTGCTTTGCTTTTCCAAAACTTCATCTTCTGCTGTCTGTATCTTAAGGAATAAGATAGTGTTGATGTTGATCTAGTGGTTCTTTCAATGGAAGGCTGGAGTTGGCTGGCTTGGTTTGGAATGTATTTTTATTCATCTTCTACCAGCGTCTGGGTTCTCCAGACTTGCTCCTTGGCCTCTCTGTTACTTTCCAGGTCATGGTGTGTTCATCTGACCTACCCAAGATAGCACCTGGAGATGCTTTCTCTGAGAGATTGGTGGCATCTGCCTGGTCTTACATGGGTGTAGGAGCTCAACAAGAGCCAGGAGGAACCTGTGTGTGTGTAATGAGCTCTCCTGCAAGTGGTTTCTGTTCCCCAAGGTCTGGAGATGCTCAAGGTGAGGCTTGAGGATGCTCTGAGTAATC
Source organism: Phaethornis superciliosus (assembly GCA_023637945.1). Lineage (NCBI taxonomy): Eukaryota > Metazoa > Chordata > Aves > Apodiformes > Trochilidae > Phaethornis > Phaethornis superciliosus. The sequence continues at coordinate 2,037,479 of JAJQWJ010000011.1, forward strand.
TGATCTGGTTGAGGGTGTCCCTGCCTATTGTTTGGACTGGATAATTTTGGGAGAACCCTTCCAACTCATTATTTTATGATTCCTTGGGGCTTTGGTTGCCCAGGCAGAAGGTTGATGGTGTCTTTTCCTCTGTACTCAGCACTAGTGAGGCTGCACCTTGAATCCTGAGTTCAGTTTTGGGACCTCCACTACCTGAAGGATATTGAGGGGCTGGAGCTTGTCCAGAGAAGAGCCACAAAGCTGGTGAAGGGTCTGGAGCACAAGTTTTACAAGGCTTGGCTGGGGGAATTGGGAATTCTTTGTCTAGAGAAGAGAGGATGGAGAGGAGATCTCATTCTCTCCAGCTCCATGAAAAGAATTTGCAGTGAAGTCTCTTCTCCCACGTAACTGGGGATAGGATGAGAAGAAATGGACTCAAGTTGTACAAAGGGAGGATTAAATTGGATATTAAGAACTCCTTTATGGATAGAATTGTCAGGCATTTCAATGGGATGCTCAGGGCACTGGTGGAGTCACCATCCCTGGAGGTATTCAAAAAACCATGTGGATGTGGTATTTGAGGACATGGTGGTGCTGAATTGACAGTAGGACTTTGATCTTGGAAGACTTTTCCAACCTTAATGATTCTAGGACTGCTTGGTGCTTTACTGTGGGCTTTGAGAGAATACTTTGGATCTTTTTTTTTTTTTTTTCCCTTGCTTGGGCCATCATCTGTGTCAGGGCTGCACTGTGCTGGTAATTTCTGCTCCCCACAGGTAGGGGAAAATCCTTGCAATCTCTCGGGTTTCCCTGGATGGGAAAGGGAGAAGAATAACAGAACAGTGGTTGTGATGCCCAGCTCCAAAGGTTCCTCTTCTGCCCTTGCTGCTTTTTTGAGGGACCTTTGCTCAGATCCTCTTCCATGGAAGCTTTCTGCCCTTTTTTTTCCTTCCTCAGAGGTGTTGATGTGTAATCCTTTCTGTACAATACCTCAAATCCTTTTTTTTAGGCCTGGCTTGTGCTGGCTAATGCTGCCAAGGGGACTGGGCATGGGGTTTTGGAATGATGATGAGCAGTGGGTGATCAGGGGCTGCTAAAAGGATGTTGTCTTCTGTCAGTCCAGCTGCTTCCATCCATCCCCATCACAGGAGGAGTTCATTCAGATGAATGAAGCTGACCACAAGCTGTCCCCTTCCACCCTCACTTCAAACTCAAACAACATTGGCTGATGGAAACTTAAACTGATCTTGGGTGGGTTGAGTCCCCTCCTGATGTAAGGGTTGGTCTGGGAATAATGTTCCTTGGTGCTTGGTGTGGGTGAACAGCCCTGAGCTTGAGACAGAGCTCCATGGTAACAAGCAATGGGATTAACAAGAAATATAGGCAGTTCTGCTAGCCAGCTCTTATAAAATAGCCTTGAAGCTGGAGGAGCACGTAAACCCAGCACATAAAAGCTGGAGGGCACCTAAAGTAGCCTTGACCTCCACTTTGTGGGACTGCAACCCTAGTCTTTTAGTTCTTTTAATATGCTCTCAGGTTGGTGTTGATGTCTGCTGCTGTGGAGAACTTCTCTGGAGCTGAAGTTTAGAAAGGGACTAAAAGAGCAGGCTGTGAGCACAGTGAGAGGCTTCAAGCTCTCTGCTTGAATTTCCCTTCTGTACAGGCAGATCTCTGCAGGAAGGGGAACACCTCCAGGTTCCAAGAGACAAGTTCTTGTCTCTTGAAGATGCTGTTCAACACCTGGAACATGGCCAGGCTTTCAGCTGAGCAGACAGTGCAAGAGCTGCTTCTAGGTCACACACTTCAGAGACTTTTTGCTGGTGGTGCATTTGAAATGTTCAATTGCTTCAGCCATTTACCTTTACAAAGGGAAGGAGTCTTCATCTTCATCTTTTACCTGTTGTGTAATGGAGTTGGAGGAATTTAATCTATTGGGACCACAAGGCACAGCAACCATTGGGTTTGAGTATCAAAAACTGGGGTCTGGCTCTGCCCAGTATAGGATCAGCTTTGGGCACTGGTTTAGTTGGCCATGGTGGTGTTGGACTTGATGATCTTTGAGGTCTTTTCCAACCTTATTGATTTTGTGAATGGAGCAGTGGTGAGCCTGAGTGGTGGTAACTGCTGACAAGAAACAAGTTAAATCCTTGTTTCTCTCAAGTTAAGACTTTTTGTTGGTGTTTTTTCTGGTAATGAAGATTTGGGCTGGCTGCAGAGCCATGACACACCATGGTACTGCTCCCCACTGCATTTAATTTAATGTATGGATGACTCTTACCTTGATAATTAGGGGATGAAAGTTGTGTAGATAAAGCATCTCTGCTGGAGAAGCACTCTAAAGAGAGACCCCTTTTTCTGAGACTCTCAAATGCTTTTCCTGCTAAATTTTCTGTGCTTTTCTTAAACTGGCTTTCCTGTTGGTGTGTTGGTTTTTTGTGTTTTGGTTTTTTTTTCCTGAGTACTTCATGATGGCACTTAACACTTTGTATCTCAAAAGCACTAAGTGTGCATTGAATTCTGCTACAACTATTAAAAAAACCACAACTTCTGGCTATTGGCAGAAAGTGGATGTGATGCTTCTGTGCTGGAGTCGTTTGCTAACTAAAATAGTAAAAGATGGGAGGGGGGGGATCTAGCAGGGAGTTTTGTAGCCCAAATGTGGCACTGATACTTAGGAAGGAGACCACAGCCTGGTACAGGCAGCTTGGAGTGATGAGCACTCCATTCTCTCAGGCAGGTTTCTATTTACATGACTCTTCCTGGAGTGATTTTTTTTCAGCTGTAGCAATTGTCTTGGGCTCTTCTGTGAGGAAATACTAAATTGTACACCTTGTACCAGAGGCTGAGAACTGTGGTCCAGGGAAGGGACCTACTCACACTTTGGTGTGGATCCTCCCTCTCCCCCAAACTATAATCAGAATTTCCTAGATGGGTGAGGATGTTTGGTTTTTAAATAAGTAATTTTTTAAAAAACCTTTGGCAGAGGGGAAGAAGAGATTTATTTTTAAATCAGGTTTTTAGCTCAACTTGCATCTCGGCTCATCAGCACTGGGGGTGACAGCTCTGTTCTCCTGCAGCAAGGGTGTGGGGGGCAGTGAGGCACAGCTTCATTTTGGTTTTGGCTTCACCCCAATGATTTTAATCTTTCTGTGTCACCTGGGATGGAGGTCTTGTCAGCTTGCTTTATCTTTTCCCCTTGTTGAAAACGCTGCATTTTTCGGCTTCTCTAGCTAGCAGATAAATTCATGGTGAATTCTTGTGGTTTTTTTCTCTACTTGCATAACTCAAGTGTGTCTTCTTCCTTTTGCTGATGCTTGTGGAGGCACCAGGACACTGTAGGTTCTGCTTTGCTTTAGCTTCTGTGAGTTCAAAGCAAGGATTTCAGCTGCCAGATGGGTCAGTAAGCTGCCAGAACTGAAAACCTCCTCCTGATGTGTGAACCTCACCCCTGACCTGACCTCAGGGTAGCTTCATCTTCATCTCTGGCACACTTCTCATCACCCAATGATTCTGCCCTCCTGTTCAACTCTTCCAAGCTTTCCTGGCCACCTCATATTTTGCTTACAGCCTCTGAGGTCCAGCTTTTGTCTGCTCTACTTTCCACCTCCAAGCCAAGTGGATTGCTTCCTGGTCTAGATGTGGATTTTTGTTTTTCACATGGTGAGCTCCTTGTGGAAAAAAAAAAAAAAAAAGTTGGAAGCTGAGCCTCTTAGGAGAGCATCAGGGCTTAGAAACGGGGATAGCTTTGCTTTCACCTTCAAAATGCAATAAATGAAAGAATGTGAAGAAACCAAATGACCTGGAGCTGCAATGCCTTGAGGAGCAGCTCTTAATTTGGGTACCAGCACTTGGTACCTTCTGTGTCATGGGTGCTACTCGATGTTCTCCACAATCTCTGTAGAGGACTGGGGGTCTGTGCAACACAATTATTTCCCCATGAGACAGAAAGGGGATTCCCTTGGCAAAATGTCATTGCAAAACATCTAAAAGGAGATCCTGAGGTTTAGGTGGGTGGCTTTGTCCCCTGGTCAAATTCCAGCTCAGTTCTGCCTGCTGGTAATTTGTGAGGTCTTTGGTAGAATGTGGTTGTCACCCTGTGCTGTATCAATGGTTAACTGGATCCTGATGTGTTGATGTTGGACTCTTCCCTTCTGCCAAAACTGGTGGCAGGTGGGATGTAGGTGCTGTGTGAGGCCTCTTGGAGGAGAAGAAGTCTGTGCCTGTAACTCTGTCCCTGCCTCCCAGTTGACATCCAGATAAAAATGAACTGGAGAGGATTCAAATGGCACAAAGGCACCAGGGTCACTCAGCCTCTGCAGCTTTGCAGATGAGAGTATGTGAGGCTGACATGGGGTTGGAGGAGTCTTAAAGGAGAAGGCTGCTTTGATATTTAAATAGGCATCCAGGGAGGGGGTGGAGGGAGCTGTGTGTCTTGGAGGAGAATACAAGTTTATTTTCCTTACTTGGATGATTGCTCGACCACCACTTCTAGCGTGAAATGTAAAATTTGGAGAGCAAAGAATAGAAATGGCTCCAGTGACTGCAGGCAGATGTGGGGTGGGGTGTGTTGTCTCCAGTCTCTGGTTAAGGAGTTCTGTGTTAGGGCTTGGATGTAAAAAACACAACGATGGATGCACATCTTCAAACATTCACAAGAAAAACATTTGAGGGGCTGGAGAGTGTCCAGAGAAGGGCAACGGAGCTGGGGGAGGGTCTGGAGCACAAGAAAAAGGTTCTGTAGAACTTCTGAGGAGCAGCTGGAGGACCTGAGGGTGTTGATCCTGGAGTGATGGGATGAGGGGAGAGCTTCTGTCTCTCTGCAACCCCCTGAGAGGAGGTTGGAGCCAGGGGGGGTCGGGCTCTGCTCCCAAGGAACAAGGGATGGGACAAGAGGAAATGGCCTCAAGTTGTGCCAGGGGAGGTTTAGGTTGTTTGGTTGGAATTTAGGAACAATTTCTCCTTGGAAAGGGTTGTCAGACCCTGCCCCAGGCTGTCCAGGGAGTCCCCATCATCCCTGGAGGGATTTCCAAGCCCTGGAGATGTGGTGCTGAGGGCCATGGGGCAGGGGTGGCCTTGGCAGTGCTGGGGGAATGGTTGGACTGGGTGATCTGGAAGGGCTTTTCCAACCCAAATGTTTCTGAAGGCCTTTGGATTCTTACTGAATTGCAAGCTCAGTTATACCAAGCAGGTTTGTGAAATAATTGAAGAGAACCTTAAAAACACTGTTCTGGGGAGGAGGAGGAGGACTGCAGTTTTGGACTCTTCATTTCTGGTCAGCTTTGGAGTCTTTGGAAGCCTTAGCTATTACTTGAGTATATAAAAGCAAGGAGTGGAGTTCTTCCCTCCTGGGCTGGTAGAAAGGTTCCTCCTCTAGCCTGGGGTGACAATCCACCCACCCAAAGTCTTCAGGCTGAGTTATTTCTGAGATGGGATGACAGGGTCTGCTCTACATGAGACAGGGCTGGATGACCACTGTGGAAGTACAGCATGAAATGCCTACTTTAGTACAGCTTGAGGTAAAATCCTGTCTACATGCAGTTTTAGCTGCATCTGGAGTCCAGCTAAGCTCCAATCTGGCACTGACAGAAGGAAGTCCTGCTATAGATCAGGTTTTTTTTTTTTAATCTGTGCTCTTTTGCTGTGAATAAACATGAATTGTCTTCCCTGTTCAGAAGGCAGAGCAGGAGATAAAAACAGGAGACGCCCACCCAATTTTGCCTGAAACCCCCTTGCAAAATTAATAAAGCTGTGTGATGGACTGAACAGTTTAGATTGGATCTTAGGAAGGAATTCTTTGCTATGAGGGTGCTGAGCCCCTGGATGCCCCCAGAAGCTGTGGCTGCCCCATCCCTGGCAGTGTTGAAGGTTGGATGGGGCTTGGAGCAGCCTGGGCTGGTGGGAGGTGTCCCTGCCCATGGCAGGGGGGTGGGAATGGATGAGCTTTAAGGACTTTTCCAACCCAAACCAGTCTGGGATTCTATGATAATAATTCTGTGATTTACAAGTCAACTTTCATGGCAGATGAAAGTGGATGGGAAGAAAAAACAACTTCACCTCTCATGAAGGTAAATTACCTGTAATAAAGGGTATTATGTGACCACTTCTGATGGTCCTATTGAGTGTTTGGAAATCTCTGGTGGAAATATGAGGTATTTGGTGTTTAAAACAACTTTGAGACGTGGCTATGTTACCAGGCATTGTCTCAATATCAAAATAGTGGTATCATCTGAGCACTTGAAATTGAATTTCCCTTCAGGGTCCCCCCAGGGAAAGGTCATGTATCTCCTGCACAGAACATGGAAGAACTTCTCTGATATCTGACATGCCCAGGGGGCAGCTGAGCCTTTGGCTCAACCCCATGGATTGTTCCAGCAAGAATCTGCCAACCTAACCCAGCCTGATCCACTTGAATCAGCTCTTCCTTCTAGCATTTGGGGCTCTTCTCTTGAATCCTACCCACAGCCTTCTGGTCCCTCATCTCCTGGGGATGATGAAGGGCTCAGCATCATGCACCCTGGGTCCTGCAGTGTTGCAGACCAGAGGTGTTCCTTGTCTTCTGCCTCCTCCATCAGTGCTGGCACAGCTTTGGGGTGCTCTTCCCTGACTGTCAGTGCTCCTCACCTGCAAAATGAGGGAGAATGGGTGCATTAAGGGACTACTTAAATTTTTTTTTCTATAGCAGGGCATCCCCATGGTTGAGTTGTCTGGGGTTGGATATCTTGCATGTGCCTTGTGCCACCTAACACACCCAGAATGTGTCAGCCTGAACCTTTCCTCCCACCTTTGGTGGTGATGGTTCTCTCAATTCAAATAAACTTTGGGATGAAATGAAAAACAAGGCTTCGAAATCAAATCTCTTAAGATTAAAACACTGCAAAAGTCATGCTGGTTTACGAGAGAGGTTTGTGTCTGCAAACATCCCCCCCCCTCAAGTCTTCTCCCACGTGGAGTAGTTTTTGCTTATTAAAAATCCAAAGTTAACCCCTGGGATGAACGCCCCTTGTTACAACTGGAGGAGGAATTTCTCTTTCTCTCCAAGGCACTGAGTGGTTAATCCCTACAGATGCTCTCCCTGGGGACACAACTTGGCAATTTGGAGCAGATCTTGAGAGCCTTTTCAACTTTGGCTAAAATTTCCAGCTTCAGATCTGACAAACTTTTAGCTCGAAGCATGTGAAAACAAATTCAGAACTTCTCCATCAGCCATCTGAGAGGGCAGGAGTTCAGGGCCAATTCAGAGGGCCTTTTTTTTTTTTTTTTTTCTTTGTCAAGTAGTCCTGCTTAGGGTTTCGATGGCCAAATGGTTCTGCAAGCCTGTAGGCTAAGGTGGTGGTGTAGAGGAGGCATGAGAAGTGGCTGGGATAATGATGTGTGAGGTTGGCAAGGTTGCAAGGGCTAAATCGTGTGTGTAATCTCACAGGAGGCTTTGCTATGAAACAACAGATGTCCTAGCAAGGCCAAGAGAGGAATGTGAGCCAAAACTGAGCAGAGCAAAGACCATAAGCACCTATCCTGGACTTGGTTTTCTTGGCTTCCAAAAGCGTGGTGGTTGGGATCCCTTCCTCAATGCTTTTCTGGCTGGACAAGCATGATACCCCCAGAAAAAAACCTCTGACTTGTGCTGGGAGATGTCAGCTCTCCCAAATGGCCTTTTTTTTTTTTTTCTTCTTTATGGGGGAAGCAGAACTCAGTTGCAATTAAACTCAGTCAAATTCAAGATGTGCAGAACGGGGATCCTATGGTGCAGGACAAAGCAGGACATGCTGTGCCATGTGTTCTGCTGGGGTTGCCTTTCTTATTAAATGATTTAACAGGAGGAAGACATAACCCTCTCAGCATTCCCCTCTTTTGTCTGGAAGAGTTAAATGTGCAGCACAAAACCAATCCAGCACAGCAGAATGACTGCCTTGTGTGCAAAGGAGAAATCCATTTGCTTAAATGGTGGCTTTTTAGGTGGTTTTGCAGAGTGCCTCTCTCAAAAAAAAGACTCTCTTGTGCTGCTGAGGGGGTTTTTTAGATGTAGCAAAGTCAGTTTGGACAAATTCAAGGTTTAATAGTGTGTGACCTTGCTATAGACTGCATTAAAGTGGAGCTTTGGCAGGGAGGTTGGACTGGGTGATCTTGAAGGTCCCTTCCAACCCCAAACCAGTTTGGGATTCTGTGAGGGGAGGAAAAGTCCCACAGATGCATGGCTGGGACTGAAGACACCCACATTTAGCTCCTGTTACTCTATTCCCTTCTTGGATTTGTAATAAGTAAAGCCAAGTGGCTTTATTTCTGCCTCAGCCTCCTCCAACCCTTTTTCCTTTCAAAGCTTGGGGGTGGGGGTCACCTCCTCAGGAGCTGCTGAAAGGACAAACCCTTTGGGGACACTTTTCTGCTCTCGTGGCTTTATTCCCAATAACTGGGTGCAGCCTTTGGGGATGTCCTTGGGTGATTTTTTTTTTTTTTTTCTTTTTTTTCCCAAGCTGAGACTAAAAGAGGTGGCATTCCCTATCCAAGAGCTGCCAGGACAAACATCTTCCCTGGCTGACAGAGCCAGGAAGCTGCCCAGAGTGACTGCTTCCCCTCGGAGCTCCTTCCGGAGCCAAAGGCTCTTCCTGCTCGGGGACTCCAGGTCCTTTCCCAGTTATGTTTGGAGAATCCATGAGGCACAACCCCGGGTAACTCTTGCAGCGTTGGGCTGCTGTGATGGACCAAGAAAAACCACTTCTAGGTTAGGATGGTCTGCTGGAGGTGAGGGGGTTTGCGTGGTGCTGGAGTGGAGCATGGTCATAATCTGCCTGCTCTTGGTAGAGGTGGTGATGGCAAAGCTGCTTAATGAGCACTGGTTTGGGATGAGGAGGCTGGAAAATTGCTCAGCTTGTGTCTTTCTGCCTCCCCAGTTTGGGTACAGAGGTGCCAAGCAGGTTGTGAAGCTGATGGTGAGAGCTTCTCCTTGTGGGAGTTGACTCTTGTTGCTTGGAAATTCTTTATTCAAAGCCAGGTTGGATGGGGCTTGGAGAAACCTGGTCTAGTGGAGGGTGTCCCTGCCCGTGGTAGAAGGTTGGAACTGGATGAGCACAGAGGTAGCTTCCAACCCTGTGGTTCTATTAACCTCATGAAGATAAAATTGCAGACAAAGTGTATCTGAAGGGTGAGTGCATGTAGCTGGGCATGAGGTCCCTCAGCCCTGCAAACCTGTAGGATGGATGGAGAAGGAGAGGCCTTGGGAATACCCTGGGTAGCTCCAGCAGCTGGTCCTGCAAATCCCTTCATGCTCCTAGCACATGTAGGCAGCAATCCGAAGTCATCATGCCTGGGTTTCCCAGCCCTCCCCAGCTCTTGGGAGCTTGGGTTGAGCAAGGAGCTTCTTTGTGAAAAGTACTTGGAACCCACCCCAAAATTGCTGGTGTTGAACTTCTGGAGAGGTCCCAGCTCTGAGGAGCTGACTTCAAAAGGATAAAGGTAGAAGAGGGTTGCTTTCATGTCTTCCTTTGCCAACAAAACATGTTCCAAAGCTGTAATGGAGCTTTTGGCAGCCTTGGGGTCTCTCCTGGCTATTAAGGGTTACCTGGACTTCTTGGATGTGGAGCTCTCTATTCTCTTCTTCTGGGCTACCATGCTTTGTGCCTTAAAAAAAAAAACAAAAAACAAACCCAGGTGGCTGGAGTGGCTGTTCAAATCCCCTCACTTAGGAGCAGGGCTGCTCCTACTCCATCACCACCCAACTTTTGGAAGCCTTTGGTTTAGCAGCAATTGTTCAGTTAGGGCAATAAGTGGAAAATTATTTCACTCATGGCTTTGGTTCTGTGGTGCTTTCTGTTGCAGTGTTAATCAACTCTTTGTTTAACAGCTCCTGTGTTGTTACTGGGGCACAATTCACAGGGGGAATTGGAACACAGACTTGTGTTGCTGAGCCAAATTTCCTTAACCTACCTAAAATAGTCTGTTATATTCCTCCAGGGCACCACTGACTATCTGTGCTGCTGAAGATCAAAATATCACAGGAGGATCTGATCTTCCTTTGATTTAATGCCTCTTGCTTACCGGAACTGCAGCAAATTTTCTGCCTTACTCAGATAATAATATGGGGGGGGAAGCACTGTCACCTCTGGTGGGCAAGGAGAAGTGTCCTCAGGTGTCTTTGCTCCAATATTCCTTGAAATGTGGTTTGTCTTCCTGTAAAATGCAGAGTGCAAAATACAAAGGGATCTGTGATGCATCACTGGGGGGTCAGAGAGGCCACAGGTGGGGTTGGTAAAAAAAAACCAACAAAATCCAAATATCCTGAAAAGAAATAATCAAAAGATCACAGTGAACCTGGGAAAGGACCCCAGGAAAGAGACTGAGGAGTGCAGACAAAGGTGGAAAATGAAGGGACATGATGTGTGGTTTTTATTCTGGAAGCTCTAGGAAAAGGAAACTGTTCCTGTGACAGCATGAGGAGCTGTGGAACTCCCTGCTGCAGGATTTTGGAGATGCTGAGATGCAGGGGACCTCAAGGAAAAAGTGAAGCCTCTTGTAGAAGGCAGGTGTGGTGCAGGTTATGGAGCAGAGAGGCTCAGCTCTAACTCTGAAAGTCCTTGGTCTCCTGGAGGATGCCCCAGGAGGACTCCCCATGGGCTGGGCTGGTGTCAGAGCTCTGGTTTAGGAATTTGTTGGGAGCTCTCATCTAGTCCAGGACACCAGGCTGGATCCAGACTTAGCTGAGCAATGGAAGGAACTGTTCTTCAGCTCTTGAGATGTCCTTGCTTTGCACCATACCCATCACCAGCAATTCCCATGGTTTTCAAAGCTCATGTCCTGCCAGAAAGAGTGTCCCAGGCCCCAGCTTTCCCTGCAGGACCAGCACCTTAGTGGGATGTTGGGGTAGGAAGTGTGGATGTTGTAAGGATGTTGTTGCTGTGTCTTCAGCTGTCTGCATCCTCCTTTCTTCCTCAGTTCTTATCAACCTCTTCCTTCTGCTTTTTCATGGGACTTGCTAAACTCTTCCCTCATGTTTTCCAACACCTGTTGATGGTCCCAACCCTTCTTAAAGAGGAAATGTACCAGGTGAACCTCTCAGTCTTTCAGAAAGTCAGATAATAACCTTGAACCTGGCTAGGATGCTGCTCTCAGCACTTCATGCTTTGTGGGGTTGGGACACTGCTAGTTAAGGGCTTTCAACTTTTTTTATGAGTGGGCTTGAAAGGACTCTGGTGACTCAACCCACACCAGATGTAGGCAATGATAAGTTGGATGCAGACTGAAATAAACCACTAATTGTGCTAAACTGTGCTGAGCTGGAGCATGTACCTTCAACAAGAAGGGATGAGGGCCAGGGCTTTCAGATCTCTCCCATTGCTTGGGTTAGAGCTTGAATGAACTGGTTCTGGTTTTGGGATAGAAGGGGCTTTGAGGACCCAAGCTGGTTCTCCAGTCTGGTGCTGGGTGACTGAACTCAGATGTCACATCCAGGCCCTTTGCCTGGTGGGGGGTTGCTTCTGGTGAAGATACACAAAGCTGGATAGCAAGCTCAAATCTTTAGTGAACATTTATTGCTAAGCCTAAGAGCACTTAATTTATCAGTGTGAGCTGAGATATGGGGATCATCATCCCAATCTGTTGGGCTCCCTGTGTCCTGAGGAGGTGACAAAAGGACATGGTCTTAATCAACGGGACCACAATTGGCTCTTAGTGCTTAGTAATCCACATACTGCTTCCCAGCAGGGTCATGGAATAGTTCAGGTAGGAAACATCAGCAGTCTCCCCCAGTTGTTCCCTTCAAATGCTGTCATGATTTTTTCCTTTTTTTTTTTTTTTTTTTTTTTTCTCTACCAGCTGACAGCAGTACACAGCCCGTGGGTAACTTGGTCTGAAAGGGAGAGAAAGATTTGAAAGAATAAAATGAACTTTTTACCTAAATATATCTAAGTGTTTTAGGGGAGAGCTGTGCTGGCTCCTTACTGGGTAGCTTGAGTGCTTGGCATGTTCTTGTATAAATATAACAAATATACTACTGGTTTTTGACAAGGTGTCTATTGTGGGCCCAGGTATGGGGACCTGGAAGGAGATCGAAGATCAGAGTCTCAGGAATATTGCTCTGGGAAAGGAATCATTGGATTTTTTCCTTCCTTAAAGCTCAGAACACTGTGCAGTGACAGTAAACTTGGTTGCTTGAGGCCATCCCCCACTCAGCAGCATCATACATTGGTTGGTTTAATAATATCAACTCTGTGACCCCAATTCCAGGGACTTTTCTGGTTCTCTGCTGGTCTCAAGGTCTCAGTTGATGAGAAGAAAAAGGATCTGAGGCTGACACCATCTCAGGAAAGAGAAGGCTGTAAATAGTGGAGATATTTCTAGCTCTGAACTTCCAATGTTCCCAAAAACCCAACTGCTGTCTAGCTCACCAGGGTGTCAAAATATTCTCTTGTGGGAACAGCAATTGCAGACCAGTCTGAGCTTGTACCCTTCTGCCTTTCTCCACATCAGCCTGTTGGAGATTTTCAGACACTGGAGGTTTTGAGAAGATGCATGATTTTCCTCAGTCTGTTTTTTGTTTCATCAGGGGAGTGAGCAAAACCTTTAATTACCAAGAAAATCTGACTTCATTTAGAGGCCAAAGGGCTGTTCTTTAGTGGGTGTTAAACCCACAAAAAGGAATATTCCCTTTCAGCAGAAGCAGCCTCAGTTTTTGGCTGTTCTGGTGCTGTGAGATGAGAAATGGCATCCAGGCTCCTTCTACAAACCCATCCTTGTGGCAACTTCCAACTGGTTGAACTCTTGTGAGACTGTGACAACTTCTTCCCCCCCCAAAAAAAACAAAGCAAAGGAAGGACACAGTGTTGTAACAAAGGAGTTGTGCTCCTGACATGTTTTACTTGCTTTTTGGGTGTAATCACTTGCCACATCCTAGGACTTCTTGCTCACTGGAAGGTTGGGAAAAGGGCAGGGCACATGGAAGCTCCCCAGAGGAGGAAATTGCTGTCAAATTATTCTCTGCCTTAATTTCAGTCTTTTTCTACCTACTTCCTCAGGATTCCTAGCCAGGAGCCAGCCTGTCTGCACAAGGCAACCCTCTGAATGGATGGTAGCATGCCAGCCCTTCTGTAGGTGGCTTTTTGAAGTCTACTTGTTATCTTCAGTTAGGACACCCAACATAAAATAAATAAAAAAAAAAATCTAGATGTGAAGGACAAGGGGGGTAGGTGTTGCAATGCAGGTGCCTGCAGAACAGGATCTGCAGCTTGGCATAACCCAAGCCTGGCATGGTGAACAGCTTTGAATGCAGCTCTCAAACTGGCAAATGATTTTTCTTTTGGTGTATCCAGCATGTTTCTGTTCATTCTTAGTAAAAGCCCTCCAAAAAGTTTGATGGTTAAGTATTTCATGTAGTTCTTCAGGTGGAGATGAGGGAAGGGCAGAACCCATGGAATGTGGCTGTGCTGTCTCAAACATAAATTAAATTTTAATGGAGTCCCCAAATCTTTTAATTGATGTTTCCAAGCTTGGTTTGACACTTTGTAGGTTCAGGGTTGTGCACGGGGGCTGAATGTGCCCATTTACATCTGTGTGAACTGCAGGTGCCTGGGTGGGTGACAGGCTCTTGGTTAGAAAACCTTGGAGGTGCCTTGAGGTGTTTGTGTCTGAGCTTTGTTATACAGCTGTGTGCAGCTGCAGGGCTTCAGAAATTAATCCAGTGCTGAGCTTCTTGCATCCCTTCACACATAGGGAATCTTCCCTGTGATGAAGTAATTTTCCTCTGGCACAGGACTGATGCTAAGACAGTGAATTTGGAGATGAAAGAAGGCTTTTCTCTCCCAACTCTGTTATAAAAAAAAACAGAACAAACCACCAAATAAACTCCTGGTTGGCTGTATGGCAACCTTTGGGTTTTTCCCAGTTTGTAAAGGAATAACCTTGTCCTGGGAGAGGATGATGGGGTGGTTCCACCCAGGAAGACCCTGAGCTTTGAGTTAATGCCACCTAAGATACAGCTTCACAGCACCAAGCTGTGTCACCCATGAGGGGTGATGGGCACAAGCTGCTCCTGGGGAGACTCAGATTAGGCACAAGAGGGAAATTTTTTCACTCCGAAGACAGTCAGACATTGGAATGGTCTGGATTCCCCAACTCTGGAAAGTTTGAAGTCTCAGCTCGATGGGGTGTTCTCATAGGAACAATAATATGAGAAGGGTTGAAGCAGAGGATCCTTGAGGTCCCTTCCAACCTGAAACTCTGAATCTGTGATTATTTGCACGAGCCAACAGAAGAGAAACTTGAGTGTGTTCTTGAACCAGGCAGAAGGTTGCTTGAGGTGCCTTCAGAGACTTTCCAACTTGATTTTTTTTTCTTCCCCCCTATGAACAGTGAGCAGATAAGGTGGCAGCAATACTCTCTGCCATTTAATAGAAAAATATGATTACATGAGTCCTGAGCTGCTTGAGCAAGGGCTTTATGTACCCAGTTCTCCAAGGTGGGAATGCTGCTGGTCCAGACCAGTTTGAAAGAACAAGTGCTGTCTAATAGCTTCCAGAGTGAAGTCAGCTGGGCTTATAGCATCAAAAAAACCTGGGGTTTTGTTTACTGTGGCAGTGGGATGAGTAACTCAGGATTACAAAACCCTGAATTTGCTGTTGAGAGCTGCTCCCCGTGCTTGTGCTGGAGTGATGGGGAGCACTGTGGACCACCAGCCTAAATAAAACACAGGGGTGATGGACCCTTTGCAAACACATTGCCTACCTGTGTGTGGACAGGAGGTAAACCTGGGGCTGTATCTTCAGGCAGTGGCTCCTGCAGTTTGTTATGCTACTGGTTGTCAAGCAGCTGATTAAGTTTTTGATTAATGAGAGCTATTTTAATGGCCTGTGCTTCAGTATGTGCATACCCAGCTACTGCTTTCATGCTCTAATTAGCTCTGAAAGGCTTGCTTGTAAATGGGAGCATTTCTATCCCATATCTTCAGGGGTGGAATGGAAATAAAAACCCAGATCACCAAGTTAGTGATTTTTATAAGGAAGGAAATGCTCTGTGCTAGAGTCTTTCTTACAAAGAAAAGTGATGAAGGTGGCAAATACCTCCTGGCAGCTCTACACTTGTCCCTTAGGGCTCCCAACCACACTGACACAGGTGCTGCAAGGGCTTTGTCCTCCCTCTGCTACTGAACTGTGTTGATGATGATTGGACTTGATGATCTTGATGAGGGTCCTTTGCTTGGTCATGGGGGTTTGGGGTAAATATTTACATCCTAGGATGTTGTGTGACCCAAGTGGTTGTGTTGAGCAAGGGACTTTGCAAGTGTGTGCAGTGAAGGCTGAAGGTTTTTCCTCATTGCATCTTTAGATGTTGCTGAGTGTTCCTGTTTTTTTTTATCCATCACCCCTCAGTTGTGTAATTCTTGATTGCTCTGTTCCATGACATAGCACTGGTGTGGGCTGGGCAGTGAGAGGCTTGAGAACAGTCTTGAGGAAAAGGACTTGGGGGTGCTGGTGGATGAAAAGTTCAATGTGAGCCATCAGCAGCCCAGAAAGCTGACCACATCCTTGCCTGCATCAGGAGAAATGTGGTCAGGAGGTTGAGGGAAGTGATTCTCCCTCTCTACTCTGCTCTGCTGAGACCAAACCTGGAGTAGTGGGTCCAGTTCTGGAGTTCATATTACAAGAAAGCCATGGAGGTGCTGGAGTGTGTCCAGAGAAGGGCCATGAGGATGATCAGAGGGCTGGAGCACCTCTCCTGTGAATACACAGAGAGTTGGGGTTACTCAGTCTGGAGAGGAGACCTCAGTGTGGCCTTCCAGTATCTGAAGGGGCTACAAAAAAAGCTGGGGAGGGACTTTTTAGGATGTCAGGGAGTGATAGGAGATGGGGAATGGGTTCAAACTAGAGCAGGGTAGATTTAGATTAGATATTAGGAAGTTCTTCACCAGGGTGAGACCCTGGCACAAGGTGCCCAGAGAGGTGGTGAAAGCTCCATCCCTGGAAGTTTTTAAGGACAGGTTGGATGGGGCTCTGAGCAACCTGATCTGGTGGGAGGTGTTGGCAGGACCTGGATGATCTTCAAGGTCCCTTCCAACCCTGAAAATTCTATCATAATCTTATGACATCATCTGGATCTGCTGTTCCAGTCTGTCCTCAGAATGTCAACAAGTTCATTTGAGGCTTGGGTAAGGACCATCATCTATTTCTCCATCCCTTAGTGCTCTGAAAAGCACCAAACAAGCACCTTATTGTCAGCAGGTTGCCTCCAGCAGCAGTTAAAATATTGACATGGTTTGAGTCGTGGCAAGCGGGAGGAAGCAAAGTCTGGGGTTGCAAGTGGCTGAACTAGTCACTAAGATTTTTTGTGTTGGCTCGCTTTATTTTTTTCTTTAAATTGTACTCTTGCACACACACACACACAGAAAAGTCTGGCAAGTGTGTTCTCTACTGGAATCAACAGTCAGTGCTCTGGGGCTGAACTAAACTATTCAGCTGTGGCTCTGTGCAAATCTATTGTGTTTTTCTCTGGTTGGACACTTCGTAGAGCTGCAACATCATTTATGGGTAGGGTTTTGGGGTTTTTTCCCCAGGTTGTTCTCTCCATAGAAACCAAAGCAGTGGAAAAACCATCTGATGCTCAATGTCACCTCTCGGGTGACTTCAGTGGTGAGGCCTTGGCAGTCCTGCTGTGGTGTCCCCTGTTGATGTTGGTGCTCAGGCACGTGCTGGTAGGAGGGAGATGAAGCCCAAGCTCTTGGGTCCTTGGTTGACCAGAGCTACAGGGTCCAGGGAGCAATGATCCAGACAGAGACACAGTGTCCCACTGTTAATGAGCCATGAAATGGAGATGTGCCTTGATGAGCTCCATGGAGACCTCCTCTGTTTAATTGCTGCAGGAAAGTAAACTGACACTGGGCTGGGAAAGTTGCAGGCTAGAGCTTAAGCTGTTCTTGGGAGGTGGATTTCAATCCCCTGCTCCCCTGGAAGTTTTCTTTTATACCAAAAATAGCCAGGAGCAATGTTCAAATCCTGGTTTGAATCTTGGCTTCAGGTGGAACATGCTCAGGAGGTTCAAGAACAAGGAAATCCCCATGGTGTTGCTGCTCTCTACACCATCTCCTTTGGCTCTCTTCAGTTCTTCTACCTTATTTAGGTGTGATGCTCCTCTCCTACAAGAGGTGGAAAGTCTTGAGAGGGCATTTGGTGCATTAGAGGTCTCCAAGGAGCATCCCTTGCTCCTGGGGACACAGGAAGGGGATGGCTTTCTCACCCTTTCCAGGCGGCTTCCAGGGATGGCCAAGTAGGCTCTAAGAAAGTTTTGGCCCTCAGGGTCTTGGAAAAGAAGAGGATTCCCTGCTGACCAATGGGGTCAGGAATAAAAAGCCCAGGTGGTGTCAGTGTCCACCACAGGAACCATCCATCCCATCTTGGTGTTCAACCCTTCTGGCTCCTGCCCCACTGTCAGCTGGGGGATTTTCACACTAACAAGACCTTCCAGTCAGGATGTCCAGGTTTTGTTAGGGAATCCTTGTTTCTGCTGCTCTTCTAGAGGCAAGACACACTTGGAAATCCTCTCCAAAGAGGAAAAGATTTATTCCTGCTGTTATTCCCTGTTCTTTAGGAGGGCTGGAATGGGAACTTTGCAGTCAGATCCCCTCCAAGCTCCTCTCCAAGAAGATGATGTCTGGGCCAGAGTTGCCCCTTTAAATACCTCCTGGAGGTGACACCACCTTTGTCCCAGGGAAAATAAATGATGTTTTGGGGCATGGAGAGTGGGATGTGCGCAGGGTAAGGACTGTCCAGCAAACACAGTCATGATGTTGGAGCACTTGGTCCAACTTGCACCTCCCTGTCCCAGTCAGTGATAACCCAAGTGTTGCCTTGAGTGGTCCTGGCCTGGTAGAACTTTCATGCTGACTTTGGCCAGGGAGGTTTTTTTCTGCCTTCAGCTCTGGCAGAGCAAACTGGAGAGCCTGCCAGCCTTCCCCACCTCCTACCAAATCCAGGAGGACATCACCATCTGGGTGAAATCTGCATCTAAAGCAGCCTGACCTCAGCAGCCCTTGGGTTGAACACCAGCTCTGGTCCTTGCTGGCCCTGTGGAGCTCCAAGCATCTGCAGGAGGGAGCTCTGGGAAGGAAGGAGACAAAGGAATGAGTACTTATGTGCCTCTTTATCAAATATAACTTCTTTGTTGGTGTCTTTGCTGTGGGCTGGAGCTGGAAAAAGGTGATAACTGCTGAACTCACCCCAAGGCCTTCATCTGCAGCTGCTCAGCCTGCAGGGTGTTTGGTTAAAAATATGGATATATAATAGTATTCTGAATAATAATACTGTTCCAAAGAATACTACCAGAGAATTTCTTAAATCTGGTGTCCCCAACCAACCTGGGTCAGATGATTGTACCCAAACAACTTCAAATCTTCTCTGGAACAGGATCCTTGGTGCTCCAGTGTCGAGCACTGAGGCAACTGATGCTGATGGGCTCAAGACACTCAAACCCTTTCCAAATGACAAAGAATTCCAACTGGAGCTGCTCCCCGGTGGTTCCCTGCCCTTGGAAGGGGGGGATGTTCCCACCAGGACTCTGTGCTCCCTCTGCTGTGCTGCAGCATTTATTGCACTGTCCTTCTGCAGCTGATGGGTGATGGTTTGAGAAGCAAAAGAACCTTTGACAGGAGTTGCAGTCAAGGCAGCAAGGAGGTAGGAGAGGATTTAAAGAGCTCAGGACATGATTAAGACAGAATTAACCAACTCTGACTGCAGGTATGGTGGTGCTTGATTTTTTTTTTTTTAATCCCATGAGCATCCTTTTGGCTTTTTGTTTCAAATCTTTGTTTAAAGAGTCCCTGGTTTGGAATACTGCAGTGGGTTTCTCTTGGGTCCTGAAAGAGATGGCACTTAGCATTTGAAGCTGGGAAAATGAGTATTATCTCAAATCAAGCTATATAAAGGTATAAAAAATAACCTAGGTATTAAATAAGCATTAATTAAATAAATAAATAAGCATTAATTAAGAGAAGACTCTCTTCTCCAATATTTGCTGGCTCTATACCACAGCTCAAGCCTTCAGATTTTGTCAGGGGGTTTCCCACTGCCAGTTGTAGTCATGTCAAACAGTTTTCCTATATGTTGAGGTGTTTGGGTGTTTTTCTGGACGTGGCTTTCTGATTTTTGAGGATGCAGAAGGGTTGCTATGGATCTGCTGCCTTGACCCCAAGGTGCACAAAAGCAAAGATGTCTTGATGATTTCTTTCCTCAGATGGACTTAGGCTTCTTTAACCCCTTAAAATCTGAATTTCCCAAGTTGTTTGCAGCAGCTCAGACACTTTTGGAGGATGGAAAGATGGGGAAATGGAGAAGCAAAGCAGCCTGAGCCCAAACTTTATGCACTATAGCTATTTTTCTTAAGAAAGTTCACACACTGGAGGCCATGCAAATGTCCTCTTGCCAGTCTCCAGTTGTCACCTTCCTTTTCTTTCAGCAGAGGAGTGTTGAGCTTCATTCATTCACCACTTCCCCAACTCCTCCTTATTCAGTGCTCCTGATGGGGAGCACTTACCTCCTCTTGGGAGGGTGATTTTGAGCAGGGAGGTTAAAAAAAAAAAGCAACACCAAAGCTTGCTGGGGTTGTGAGCAAACAAGAGTGGCTGAGGAACCCCCACCATTTAAAAAAAATGCAGCAAAGTCTCTAGGAACTTTAAAAAAAACCAAACACAAACAAAGAAAAACACACACACACACAAAAAAACAACAACAACAACAAAAAAAAAACAAACAAAAAAAACCCCCAAACAAAACCAAACCAACAAAACCAACCCAGGCACATTTCTGTTTTGTTTTTTTTTTTTTTTTTTTTCTTAAAGCAAAAGCTGTAGGTTGGAAACCACCACCCTGCACCTGCTTTTAAAAACTTCATGGTCGTTGCTGCTTGGTTTTTGTAAAGGAAGTCGAGGTCCTTGGCTCTGCTGTGCCCCAGGGATTCATTCTGACTCCCAGCTGCTTGCTTGCCACCCAAATGTAATAACCCAGCCCGGGTTATTTTAGAGGAAGCTTTGAAGGGGCCAAGAAACCCCCTTTGGGTGGTGGGACCCCACCCTGTGCAAAGTGGTTTCTTGGGAGAAAAAAAGATTTCCCAGCCCTGATGCTCTGAAGTTCTCAGAACCGTTGGCAGGGGAGATGCTGCAGGAGCTCCGCACCCTTAGGGAAGGGAAGGATGATTTGTATTTATTTTTAATTTGAAGCCATGCTCCTCAACTGAAGTGGGAAGAGGGGGAGAAATGACTTTTTTTTAAAGATTTAAAGTGTACCTGGGGTTGTGGCCGGGGCGGGCACTAGGACCCGGGCAGGGTGTGACACCGCCCCCCTCCCTCCCCTTCTCCTTCACTTTCGGTATTTTTTATTATTAATTTTGATTTTTTTTTTTATTTATATTTTTTCCCTCAACCCTCTTTTTTTTTTTTTTTTTTTTCCCTTTTGGCGAACGGGAGGGGGGGAAGGGGGGGGGGGGGGGAAATAAATAAATAACCCCCAACCTCCTCCTTTGGAAACAGCAAGAAAGCTCCGAAAAAAGTGTCGGGATGGAGCAGAGGGGATGAGAGGGAAAAACCGGGCAGCCATGGCAGCCAGACGGGTGTTTCACCTCCAGCCATGCGGTGAGGGCTTCAGCTGGGCTGGGGGGACACAAATGTGATGAGTTTTGCCGGCAGCTTGCAGGGGATCCCTTCCCCAAATCTTTTTTTTTTTTTTTTATCCCTTTTTTTTTTTTTTTTTTTTTTGGGGTTGGATGGGGTGGTGGTGGTGAGGGGGGGATGTATCCCCCTTTTTCCTCTTGGAAATGTGCTTGGGGGTGGTTAGAAATTTAGGAAAGCTTCAGTTTGAGTCATTCCTTAATTTTTTTGAAATTTTTTTTTTTTGCTGGTGCTGGTGGCGAGGAGGTGGGGACGCCCCTTAAATTTTGGGGTTTTGGGGGATGTTCGCGCAGATGCAGCGTGAAAAGAAGACCCGGGGGGGATAAAGGAAGGATGTAAAACTCGGTGGGTTGGTGTTTTGGGGTTTTTTTTTCCCTTTTCTCCTTTATTGCAACTTGTTGATACCTAAGTCAGGGGAGGCAGGGAGCGGTGGCAGATGAGGTTGCCTGACTTGGGGTGGGTAATGGTGTAAAAACCCCACTAAAAAAGGGAGAAAAACCACAAAAAAGTGCAGCTACACGACTTAAACTGAAGGAGCGTGATGGGTTTGAGATCTGGGGTGAGTTTGGGTTATATTTGATTTTTTTTTTTTTTTTTTTTTTTTGAGAGCGTGGGTTTAAATGTGCTTTGAAATGCGTTTGGGTGATTTACACACAACTGGTTTTTTATTTTTGAAGTTCTTTTTCTGCAGTGCCTCCGCCTTTAGCAAAGGAAGCACTTCCTTAACCAGCATGGCTGCGACCGAGCTGCTTTGACATGAAATTAAATGACAGGGACTTGGGGGGGGGTAGGAAAGTTTTGTTTTGTTGGGGAATAAAAGCAACTGTAGGTGGCACAACAGCTTTGCTGCCTAAGAAGCGACTAGCCTGCTCCTTCAACTTCTCATCAGGATTTTTTCTCTGGGACGATTGTCCCTTTTTTTCCCCCCTCTTTTTGCTTTCTCTATATTTTTTTTTTCCCCCTTCTGCTTTTTCCCCTCCTCTCAAAGTTGAAGCCTCAGTTTGAGGATGCTGAGACATCTCTAATATTATCTAGAAGGGCTGGACCATTTGATCCTTAAGGTCCCTTCCACTCTGGCATTCTATAATTCTGTAATTTTAATTTAGGCTATAAAATTTGCTTCTGATCCAGTGGTCTTCAAAGCTTCTGTGCTGCTGGTTGTCATCTCCAGGACTTTCCTCTTGGTGTGGACTGGTTCTCCCTCAGCATGTGAACAATCTCTACAGGGAACAGACAATTTTTGCCCTAACATGTGATGTTTGCAGAATTTCTGGTGTTTTTTTCTCTTGGTGTCAATATAACCTGGTCCCTCCTTGCCTGAGTTATTGTCCCCCAAAAGCTGTAGGTGAAGTGCTTGGAAGTTTATCCAGGGCTGGGTAAATCAGAGGTGATTCAGCTTTTTCACCTGGGTGGTTGGGAGTTAAGTTTTGCAGCTGGCTTGGGTTTTTTTTGGGGTGGGGGAGGTTGGAGTGATGCAAGGTTTTAGTCCTGATCCACACTGCAACCCCTGCTCAGCCCAAGCCTCCTGGTTTTGAAATATTCTGTGGCTTTTTAGGCAGTTGTTGCCACTCTGTAAGAATGCTCTCCTGCCTTTCCTTGGCAATGTGAACACTTTGGGTTGGTGATCTCAGCTAGAACCCAGGAGCTGGGATTTTTAGATGGGATTTTATGTTATCCCTGTTGGTGTAGGATATCTGTAAACTTGGAGTGCCTTCTAGTAAAGCTGTAGTAAATGATTTCAAGGCTGTAAACAGTTGTTAAAGCAAGCTCTCTTTTTATGTGGAGACAGTGGGAATACAAAGATGGCTTTGGTTTGAAAAGCAAAATGATCCTAAATAGAAGCTTTCCATCTTGTCCTAAGAGAAAAAGGAAAGTGTCAGTGGAAAGGCTGAGATTTCTTGCAGAAGGGAGCGTGACCAAAGCTGCAAAGTTGGATTTAAGTGCAGAGTTATCAGGCTTAGGCTATCACTGGGTTTGGTTTTTTTGTTTATAAGACTAAAACTTTAAACCTTTCTATTGCAGAACTGTGGGGATGCTCCACATATGTAATTAATTCCTAAAGACAGGTGCTGAATCCCATTACTTAGGGAGAAAGTTGTTGGGCTTTGTTGTTGTGGGGTTTTTTGTTTGGTTGTTTGGTTTTGGGTTTTTTTGTGTGTGTTTTTTGTTTTGTTGTTTTAAATTAGTAATTCTAACACTGTGCTGTGCTTTTTAGGTGGAATTGCTATCCAAAAGCTCTCCACCACTCTGCCTTGGGTGGCTCTTGAGTTACCTCTTTGTAACCTCTCAGTTGCCTCTTCCTAATGTGAAACCACTTCTAGAAAAGCCTCGTTGCCTTCTGTCAGATTTCTCAGGGAGTAAACAACTCTCTGGGACACTTTAATGACTTGTCAGCATTGTGAAACTGTCATCTACCCTCAAAACATGCAAATTATCACCAAAGACACCAGCATGTTCAGCCCCAGCTACCTCTGGTGCTTGCATGGTGTGGTGCTGTGGCTGCCAAAAAGTGGTTTAAAAGTCTGCTGGGAAGGATGTAGGGCAGTAAGTTTTAAAAAGTGGGAATGCTGAGGCAGTTCCTTGAAGTTCCATCCTGAGTGGAGGCTGAGGAGGGTTTTGTGATGAAGTCTGCAAAAGCAGCTCCTGTGCTGGGACCTGCTGAAAGTGAGAAAAGTCTTCTCTTTGGTTTTTAATAATGCAATATAACTGTCTCCCCATGATCTAGGAGAAGGTCCCCATAAAGCCTGTCTGCAGCATCTGTCAGGGTTGGCTTTTATATCAAAGCACTCAGCTGCCACTCATAACTCCATGGGGTTTTCTGTTCTCCCTTTCTAAATTAATCCTTGGCTCTGATTTGCAATTAAAAACAACAACAGGGGAAAAAAAAAAAAAAAGGCAATATTAAGGACTTCAACCTGTTAGTGAAGAGGGGTCTGCAAGCTCTGATGGGGCAGTGGGAGCTGTGATCTGGATAGAGCATGGAGGGAATAGATTCCAGGTTTTTTACTCATAAATACACTGCTGAGAAACTGCACGAAGATGGGGAAGGAAAGTGTGAAAATCTGGTCCAAGCCACTGGAGTGGGTAACCCTGACTTGTGTTTCTCTTTATTCCCCACGGGTGCTGTTTAGTTTTCTAGGTTTGAAGGAGCTGTTTTAAGTGGCAGTAGAAGGGCTTGTGGGGTTGTGGCTGCCCTGGGGACATCCCTGCATCCACGTCATGGTGGGATGGATGGGGATGGGTGATAATAGGCTCTGGCAAGGGGGGAAAACCTCAGATTTGAAGCTGATGGGGAGAAGATCTCTGCAGGTTGGTGCTTGGAGCAGGGCAGCCTTTGGCTTGGGGTGCTGCGGGTGGGTTTTGAACAGTGAAGGTGATGGAGTGAGGTATTGCTGGGTGCTCCCCACTCATGGGGGCCAATAAGGAGTGGAAAATTAGGAGGGGGACAATCTGGGGCTGAGGATGTGACCATCATCTCTTTTTTTTTTTTTTTTTTTTTTTTTTATTGGTGGGGCAGATGCTGGTATCCTCCAGTGGTAGGAGCTGCTACTTAGGGGGAAGAAGCATCCCAGAGGGCACCAGGGGGGCAATCTGGGGCTGAGGATGAGGAGGTGACCATCTTTTTTTTTTTTTTTTTTTTAATTGGTGGGGCAGATGCTAGTACATTCCAGTGATTGGAGCTGCTACTTGGGGGAAAGAAGCATCCCAGGGGGCACCAAGTTGGGCGTGGGGTTGATTTTTCCTTTTCCTTTTGCCTGCTGCCATCTCCTCCTTCAGGAGCTAACTGCCTCTTCCCCCTGCCCTGAGCCTAATTGCATCCCCAGGGTTTACCACACGTGTGTTTGTTTTATCCAACGTGTTGGCTGTTCCCACCGGAACAGTCTGAATTTAATTTTTTATTTTTTTTTTTTAAGGCATTGGGCTTTTTTTTTTTTTTTTTTGCTTATTGTGCACAACAAGCTACTGCCCAAGATATTCACGGGGGGGTGGGGGTGGCAGGGGAGGAGGGAGGAGGAACTGTAGTAATGCCAATACTTCTTGAATATTATAAACCTGGCTTATCAGCCTGACGCAGGGCTGGAATTTGTCTCTTCCTGTGCTGCATCTCTGCTCTCTGAGAGGGGCGTTTAAATACAGGCTGGAGACACAGCCTTTCCAGTGTGCTCTGCTGGACTGTGACAGCAGCAGCAGGGCTGCTTGAGCAGCTCTTTTTTTAAAAAAAAAAAAAAAAAAAATTAATTTTTTTTTTTTTTTTTGCACTAATTCCCCCTTCTCCAAAAAAAGGAACTTGTTGGAAAGAAGGCTCTGAAGCTGCATGTCCCAACAGTATCCGCTGAAGGAGGTGTGAAAGGGAGAGGTGGTTTGCTTTGTACCTGGCTCTCCTCTCTTCTCAGTCCTGATGGAACCAGGTTCTTTTTGCTACCCCAGGCTCACTTTTCTCCGCTCACCCTACGGCCAGTTTGGGGCAAGTTCTGGCTCTTCACAAGATTTGGCCCCATGGCCACAACGTTTGGTGACACAGAGATGGACGGGGCCGGTGGACGGTGCGTGACCCGGGGTGAAAGGGTTTGGGAGTGGAGAGAGAAGGGTGGGTTTTGGGGTAGCAAAGGAACCCACTGAGATTTAGGGAGGTTTTGGAGATGTTGGTGGCTGCTTTGGTGTGGTTGTGTTGAGGCACTCTTCTCTTGGACCTCTCCTGGTGGAGCACTCTTGGCTGCTCTCATCTCCACCAAGGAGCAGCTTGGGTCTGGCTGCCCAGGGAGAGCTGATCAATAACCTCAGCATGAAAAAAAAATAAAAAATAGAAACTGATCTTAGACAGTCTTTTGTTTCGTAAGGTTGTTCGCTTGCTGAAATGAATCCGGCAGTGTTTGAAACCTGAAATACCTGCTGGAGGCTGGGCAGGCTCAGCTCACCTTTGAGGTTGTGATGCTGTCAGCTGCCCTGTAAACTTCTCAAAGGTCTCAAGTGTGGCTATAGGGGGAGGTCTTCAGATCCTCTTAATTATTGCAGGTTTGTCTGGCTGCAAGGAAACACCTTGGAAGCATCAGCTTGGCTCAAAACTGTACATGCTGCTTTATTGCAAAGAACCTCCATGGGGGGAACTTGGTAATATCTTGGGTGAGCTGCAGGGGCTGATCCTGAGGCTGTAAAACTTTCTGGGGGGCTTGTTGAGTTCTTGAGCCTCCTTATAAAGTTGTGAAGGTGGTGGTGCCCGGGGCAAGGAGTGAGGCTTGGGACCTCTGAGGGTCTCTTCTACCCTCAGATGCTTTATGAACCATGGTATCTTTCCTTTACATCTTGGTTATCCTTTTTTTTTATATCTCAGCTCTCCTGCCTTTATATCTTAGTTACCTTGCCTTTACATCTTGGGTATACTTTTTTTTTAATATCTCAGCTCTCCTTCCTTTACATCTTGGTTATCTTTCTTTATATCTAAGCTCTCCTGCCTTTACATCTTGGTTATCCTGCCTTTACATCTTGGTTATCCTGCCTTTACATCTTGGTTATCCTGCCTTTACATCTTGGTTATCCTGCCTTTACATCTTGGTTATCCTTTTTTTTTATATCTCAGCTCTCCTTTCTTTACATCTTGGTTATCCTTTTTTTTTTATATCTCAGCTCTCCTTCCTTTACATCTTGGTTATTCTTTCTTTATATCTAAGCTCTCCTTTCTTTACATCTTGGTTATCCTTCCTCTACATTTCAGCCTGGATGTCATGCACCTTACCTGGAAAAAGCTGGTCAGGTGGCATGCAAAAAAAAAAACCAAAAAACCCCAAAAAAAGCGCCAAATAATGGAGGAGACTGGATGAGCAGTCTCGGCAGGGAAAACCGCGTGGGAGGTGTTTAAAAACATGAATTGCCTGTGGGTTTCGTGCAGCGGAAACAAGTCTGCAGCAGGGACTGTGCAAGGGGGGGGATGTGGCTCTGAATCCTTCTGCTAAAACCCAGTCCTGCCCTGCCTGCCTGCGGGCTGGGAAACGGTTGCTGCCTCCTGGTAAAGATGCATCACCAGCAATATATATATATATTTTTTTTTTTTTTTTTTTTTTTTTCCTGAAATCATCCCAGGAAGCAGCGGAGTTACTGTAGGGGACTCGGAGATGGAAGTGCCCTGGTCTTGTCAGCATTTGGATGATTTGCTCTTTATATTTTTTTTTTTTTTTTTGGTTCTGCCTCTTCTAAGGCTGTCTTGATGTTGCTTTGAGGAGTTAGGGGTTTGAAGAATATATATATATATAATTTTTTTTTTTTTTTTTTTTTTTTTTTTGGACCATTCCTCCAGGCTTTAAATATCCAGCTGGGGGAGACTAGACTTCTTGTTAGGAAAATCTTGAACTGTAAGGAAAAGTGAAGCAGTAGGATGGGCTGGAGGGAGAGAGGGGAGGAGAGGATGTGGCATCTTCCCTCTGGAGCTCTTCAGGCGCTGCCCAGGCTTGGGCCATCAAATCTCCTGGGATGAGGTGAGGTCTCCTTCAGCTCTTTTTGCTCCAACTTTGCTGTTCAGAGCCCTGACTTGCTGCCCTGTTTCTCATTCCCTTAGGGGGGCTCCTCATGTGCTCCTTAACTCCTGCCCTGCCTCTTGGCTCTCATGTTGGGGAGCAGGATTTAAAAAAAAAACAAAACAAAACCAAACCTATCTTAATCGTGTCGTCTCGCTCAGTACAGCAACTATATCTTTAAGAAATTTGCTATATCTACCTCTCAGCAGCGTTTTGGGTTTTTTTTTTTAATTTGTTTTTTTTTTTTTTTCCCCCTCCTCTTCCCTGTGGTCTTCCTGCAGCTGGGCATCCTCTGGTTTTCCCTGTACTTCTGTAAGGTACAGCATCTTCTCACTGCCACCAAGCTTCTATTTTGTTTTTTCCTTTTTCTTTTTTTTTTTTTTCCTTTTCTTTCTTTTATTTTTTTTATTTTTAAGGAGGCACAAGAGCTTTCTCCCTAAGAGCATCCAGCAAAAAGCCAGTGGCTCCGGAGCGTGGGGTCACTTTAATTATTCTGTGTGTGTGTGGGGGTTATTTATTATTATTTATTATTATTTATTATTATTTATTATTATTTATTATTATTTATTGTTATTTATTATTATTTATTATTATTTATTATTATTTATGATTATTTATTATTATTTATGATTATTTTTATTATCTATTTATTATTTATTTATTATTTATCTATTATTTATTTTTATCTTTTTATTTATTTTTTATTTATTTTTATTTATTTTTATTTATTTTTTATTTATTTTTTATTTATTTTTTATTTATTTATTATTTA
This sequence comes from Phaethornis superciliosus, assembly GCA_023637945.1. Taxonomy (NCBI): domain Eukaryota; kingdom Metazoa; phylum Chordata; class Aves; order Apodiformes; family Trochilidae; genus Phaethornis; species Phaethornis superciliosus. The sequence goes on from JAJQWJ010000011.1 coordinate 2,065,368, forward strand.
TTTTTTATTTATTTTTTATTTTTTTTATTTCATTTTTTATTTCATTTTTTATTTCATTTTTTATTTCATTTTTTATTTCATTTTTTATTTCATTTTTTATTTCATTTTTTATTTATTTTTTATTTATTTTTTATTTATTTTTTTATTTATTTTTTTATTTATTTTTTATTTATTTTTTATTTATTTTTTATTTATTTTTTTATTTTTATTTATTTTTTATTTTTTTTATTTTTTATTTATTTTTTTTATTTAATTTTTTATTTATTTTTTATTTATTTTTTATTTATTTTTTTATTTATTTTTTTATTTAATTTTTTATTTATTTATTCCCACCCCCTCCTTGCTACCTGAGAGCTCCGGCAAGCAGCACCGGCAGGAGGGGAAAGGGGGGGGGGTGGTGGTTTGGAGGCGGAGGTTGCGCTGTAGCGTGCGGAGCGCTGCGAAGTTGGCTGCTCCTTCCCGACCTGCTTGCCTTGGGATTTGGGAGAGAGGTTTTTGGGATCAGAGGTATCCATCTGGGAGCTAATGGGTCAGGTTCTCACTCCACCCCTCCTCCTCTCGCCAATTGGAAGTGAGGGAGAAAGATGCTCTGGATGGATTAAAATTGGAGCTGCTGAAAAAACCCGAGCCATTGCCACCTCGGCCACCTGAGCAAGTGGTGGGATATATATTTTGAATTTTTTTTTTTTCTGGGACACACACCAAGTGGTGGCTCCTGGGGAGCAGAGGCTGTTTTTTTGCATAGCATCTCCATTAAAGAAGTAGTGGAGGTAAGTTGTGGTTTTTTAAAAAAAAAAGGCAAAACAAACCAACCAAACCCAAACTGAAGCACTACTGTTGCTGGGCGATGCATTTCAGAGAGGAAATCTAGAAAACCAGCCCTGCCAGCTCTTTAATTATTTAATTCACTTAAGTAAGGCAGGACTTGATGTATTTGCAGTGGGCTTTGCTGCCTAGTGATGAAATCTATTGCCTGTGCTGGATGTCTCTGTGCTGCTGTGTTTAAAGGATGGAGAATACCTTTTAAATTCAATTTACATGAAGCAGAGTGCTGCCTTTCAGGGTTTGAATGTTAGTTGCAAGATATGCATGGGGGAGCTGAGAATAAAGAGAGAGAGAGCTCAAACCTGTGCTGGATTTTCTCTAATTAATGCTAAAACATTTTACCAGCCTGGCTGCCAGGCTTGCCAGCCTGATGTTTCACTTGGGGGGGGGGAGAGGAAAGTGCAGAGCTGAGTGAAAGCAAAATGTATGTCTGTAATCTGTCTAAAATGCTCTTGAACATCCCCCCCTGTTGCTGTAGCCATGGAAGCCATGTAGATGAACCATAAACAATCTTCTAATGAATAACACTTTATCATGGATTGTCAGGCTGCAATTATTTCACCACCAGACCCAGGGCATTTTTGGTTTGGTTGGGGGTTTTTTTGCTTTTTTTTTTTGGGGGGTTGCAGTGAAAATCAGATCTGGTGCTGCTGGGTCTCCCCTTGCTGTTTGGTGGAGATAGGAACTGTCTGAGTTGATTTGTTTTATCCTGCTGAGGCTGTTGTGATGTGAAATCTCTGGGGTTTTTTTGGGGGGGAAGGTTTTCTGGAGGGAATCTCTGGGAGTTTTTTTTTGGGGGGGGAAGGTTGAGGCTGCAGAGGCAGCTGGGCTGCTGTTTGGGTTTCCTTTGGGTTGTGTTTAATGGCAGGGGCAGGTTTTTAATTGGGGGGTGGAAGGGAAGAACAAAGCTGGAACCACAACTGAAAAATGTGTTTGGTGATCAGGTGGCTGGGCTTCCTGCTCTTCTTCTGTGGCTTTCCATGTTTGCAGAATAGACCTGATTTTTTTTTTTTTGGTTGAATTTGTGGTTTTAGGGGAGTTCGAGCTGCTCCCTAGTTTCATCTGGATGCCTTTTGGGTGGTGGTGGCAAGGGTTGGGCAGGAAAAAGTTTGCTGCAGAGTTTGGCCCAGCCACTGCTTCCTCCTGAGCAGCTTTTTTTTCATTTCTGGTGGCAACCAGAGAATGGATAAAAACTTTCTGGTCATGCACTTTGCCTTCTAAATCCTGTTCTTGAGATGCTGGAGTGTGGAACTGGTGGTGCTGGAGCACCTCATCCTTGGAACCCCAAACAAGAGGTCTGTAGCTAGTTTATACCATGCAGCTCTTTAATTTTTCCAGTATTTAGCACAACTGAACCACTGCAAAGAACAGCTCCTTCCTCTGGGTAGCCCCAAGCAAGTGAAAAGTTGATAGACTGTCTCTTAACCATTTTTGCAGGTTTTACACAGTACCACTAAGTGGCAGGTGGTGGCCTCTGGAAGACCTGCCTGTACAATGAAAATATTTCAGCAAAGAAAAATCTCCTGGGCCACTTTTCTTTTTTGAATCCACATTTAACTCTAACCAAGATTTGGGGCTATTGCAGTACCCCCTTTTTTTTTTTTTTTAATTTTTATTTGAAGACTTATGAGTTTTTTTGATAGAGCCCTGCAAGTGAAAGAGATGTCTGAAAATGTCAGTAAGAGTTAATGCTTTCTAAATTATTTAAATGTATCAGGAAAAGTCTACTGAAAAGCCTCAACTGGTCTGTTCTTGGTCCTTTGCCAGCTTGTGGGATCTCTGGAGGTATTTGCTTTCTTTCCTTTATATGTAGCACTTATGCAAGAAATCCTTGCAAGTCTTAAATCAATTTTTTTTTTTTTTTTTTAAGAGGGCCTGACAGCATGAAACCTCCCCCTTCAAACTGGGGGAAAATTAAAAAAAAAAAAAAAAAAAAAAAAAAATTAAAAAAACAAACAAGGAAATAACCCAAATTTTCTGTCCACCAGCCAAATCCCAAAGTGTCATGGTTCCTCTACTTCTCAGCTTGTCCTCCTCACCTACAAAATGCTGGCCAAGAAACCTGGTGGAGAAAAAAAAGCAAACCAAAACATGGTTAGCAAAGCAGCTGCAGGGTTCTCAGTTTACAGGGTTGCTTCCTTTTGCAGCTCACCTCTGGGAGGCACCCTTGGATGTTAATTATTAATTACTTGGGTGGGCTAAATTGTGATGAGCCAACCTGGCCAAGCCTGGTGCTGCTGGTGAATCCAAGCATCACCGAGCCCAACCTTTCAAGTGCATGGGGTTGTTTTTTTCTCTGGAGGGGAGATGTCTGGGAATTGTCACTGCTGGAACCAGGGATGTTTGGATTTGGATGGTTTTCTTGCCATGGGTGCTCTGGAGGAAGCTGGGGAGGGGGTGAGGAGAATGATTAGAAAGCAGAGAGATGTGTGTGTATCTGTGGGGGGGGTTTGCCTGGGATTGAGCAGGCCAGGAGGATGTTTTCCTGTTTTATCCTTCAAATGGGATGCTTCCTATTCCCACAGCCAGCAACTGTGAATATAAGTTCTGGGGTTTTGTTTGCCCGTGACATGATTTCAGACCACCTTGTCTTGACCTCCAGCAGAAGGCTATCCAGCTCCTTCCATCAAATCCCTGATTTGCTACTTGATAGCTTCGTGGTTCAGCAGGCACTAAAGTTGGGTTTTCCACCCCAGGATGGCAGGGTCCTGCTCCAGGTGGTCGTGTTGGGGTGGAGGACATTATTGGGATGGATCATGGAGCAAAGCTTCCTGTCCACGTGAATGGTGAACCATGGGGTAGCTAAGGAGATGTCAGAGGGTTGGTGGTGTGTCCAACAATTAGAGAAATGGGACACTTCCCAGGAATGCTGGAGATGCTTTGGGAATCCAGCCCTCTTTGTACCCAAAATGGGAAAACCTTTGTTTCCTTTATGGGAAGTGAAGAGGTGGTGAAAAGTCCTTAGGGATACAACTTCTGGTGGGGGAGCAGGGGTGACAAGTGACACATCCATGGAATTCTGTGGCAAGCAGAGCATGTTAAACATACCTAAGTTCTTCAGAGTGCTTTTTACTAACAAATCTCCCCAAAGGGTTGCTGGAGGTTTTGTGTGTGTCTACACATAAACTTGTAGTGTCCCTCCAGGTCTGAATCTCTTGCAATTTCCCATTGGATTGGGCTCCTTCAAAGCATCTCCCTTCTCAATATCTACTCTGGCCAACCCTTTGCCATCTAAAAATCAAGGTGGAGTAGACTTCAACTTTGTGGCTGTCTCCTAGATTGTTTGAGACCTGGTGAGTTGGGTTCTTGTAGGTGTTTGTAGGAGTTCATCCATTTCGGTGAAGGTCTCCAACCCAACTGCTTTCTTACAAAGTTTTGCCAATGCCTGCTGGGTACTGCTGCCCACAGGGGACCTCTAGGATGCCATGGGGGCTGATGATGAGCCCTTCATCCATCCTTCAGTGTCTAGCTGTGTTTTTTTTCCAAAGGCTTGACAGCTTCAGGAGGTGGAGAAGAAACCAAGAGCAGAGCAGGAGTGCAGAAGATGGGGTGTGAGTAGAGGCTGGAGTGTGCCCATAGGCTTCCCCCATACTCACTAGCATCTTGCTAACTGTTGGGAAGGTATTTAGGGGTGTGTGATGTTTTATGTGGGAATAACTGTAGGGGGGAAGAAAACAGCTGGTCCTTTGGGGAGCTGGATAGGTTGTAAGGCTCAGCTTAGCTCCTTGCCATTGCTGCGTCACTAGAGGTGAATGAAGGATAAATTGAGGAGCAATGGTGTGCCTTGTGAAAAAGGTTTATTCTCTTCTGCTAGGCATGAAATGGGGATGGATATGTGTGTGGACAGGGAAGCCACGTGTGGTCCTTGAAGGGGAGCAAGGCTGGGAAGCAGCAGTGCAGAGGAGTCCTTTCATCAGTCTTGACTCTTATCCCTTGAAAATAAAACTCTGAAAGGCAGCAGAGTGCTGCTGTTTCCCATCTGATGGTTTACAAAAGGTCTTTTTATCCCTTGAGTCTTTTCTGTCATGTTTCCCTTTGCCTTTATCAGTGCAAACTGGGTGCTTTCTAAATGGGGGGATTTCTACATCTTAGTTTGCCACGAGGCAGTAGTGCTCAGACATTGTAATGCTTGTGCAGAAAAGTGCCCCATAAATAACAAACCTAACTCATCTTCTACCTCTTGGAATTAGGGTGATCAGTTTTGAAACCCTGACTGGTGTGGTTTATTGTGTTTTGTGCTTTTTTTTTTTTTTTTTTTTTGTCACAAAAATTTATTGTGTTTTGTGCTTTTTTTTTTTTTTTTTTTTTTGTTCCTAGGTGTAGGAACAAAAAAATCCCCAACAGGTAATATCTCAAGCTCTTGTCCTGTGTGTCAATTATTATTGCCCAGAACAGCAGCACAAGGGGCATCCCTCTCATCTCTGTGCCAGTACGAGTTGTGCTTTCACCAGTGTTCCCCAGCTGGAGTGTGCTGTGGGAAGGGTTCAGCTGCTTAAGGTGGAGACAGAAATGGTAACTTCAGGCAAAACAGCTTTTTACATGCTGCTGTCAATTTGTTCTTGCTGACTCAAATGGATTTAAATGATTCGCAGCAAATGTCTCCACCAGGAGACCTCACTGCTTCGTTTTTCCCTGAAAACTGCCAAAATCTTGTGTTTTATGAGGACAAGCAATGCTGTGTGAAAGATTCCTGTAATATTGGTATATTTGAATCTGACCAGCTAGTCGGTGGGATCACATTTGCTGCTGTCAAACTCTCTTTTCCTCTCTGGTGCTGCTGTTTTGTGTTGTGAAAGGAGCCATAATATGTTTGAGGCTTCCTCATCCTCCTGCTGTTGAGCTCTTGCTGCATAGAGATTAATTTTTAAACTCTCAGTTGCAAGCTCCTTTCAGACGTTGCTCCACGTAATTAAAAAGTCCTCTCCTGCAGGTTTCCCTTGGGATAGTATTCCTTGTATGTGTGGTTTTTCTCTTAAGCTTCTCTGGTTTTCTGCTGACTTTGGGAGGAGGAGAGGGGCAGCATCCCTTGGTTATTAAGTATGTGAAGCATATAAATTGTGGCTTTCCCCCTGCCCCAAATTGCATGGACCTGGATGCAGCTCCCTGGTCACCTGTACAGCTGCAAACCACCTTCTCCTGTGCTCTTAAATTCATGGTGGGGTGGAGAAAACAAAGAATGAGAGGTGAACTGAAGAGTTTAATATTAATTACCAGGTCTGATGTGAGCCCTGGTTAGGGTTTGCTTTGTCATCTTTTCCCAGATCTAAATCTTGGATGAGACAATAGATTCTAGCTGGACTTGCTCCCAGGTCTGTTTGAGGTAATGCAATGTTCCCCATCGTGTGGGGAAGTTGGTGCCCAGTTATTTAATGGTAATGATGGAAGCTTTTACCATTGCCTGAGAAACTCCTGGAAGTCAATTTGAAGTAGCCAAAACCTGGCTTCAGAGCTGAAGCCCTGCATGTCTTCTGGAAAGTAGATTTCTTTCCAGAAAACCAACCAATTCAGTTTGTCACGCTGAGAACTGGTAATTCCAGAAAGTGGGAAAGTCTAAAGGCTTTTTCAGTTAAGTGATATTTTAATTTAATTTTTTTTTTTTGTTAACTTCTTGCTCAGAGACTCAAGTCTCCCCCAGCTTTTAAGAGAAGATGTTGCATTTGCTGATGAGTTTCTGAAACATCCCCAGGGCCTCAGTGTTGAGGAAGGTGGTGGAAAGAGGAGTAAAAGATGATGAAGGTGCCTGATGTTTTCTGATCAGTACTTCCAGAGTAGCCAAGTGCTCCAGAGGTAGAGGATGATGATGTTCAGAGGCAACCTAAGAGCAGCCAATGTGGAAGGGGCCTCTAACTGCAGAAGTTATCTTCCCCATAACTTTTTCAAAGTGCTGTCGTCTCAAATGGCTCTGAAATATCAAGATGCCAGAATTTGGAGAGAGGTCATAAAAGCTGAAGGCTGTGGTACCACTTTTAGAAACCTTGTTGGAGAGCTGTGCCTTGCTTCAATATAAGGCTTGTGCTGCAGAGAGCTGTTTATGTGGAAGATGCCAGCAGCTGAACATGATAATCGAGTTACTGAAGTATCCAGAGAATGTGTTTTTATTTGTAATCCACTAATATTGCAAGGCTCAAGGGAACTTATTACTGACTTTAAAACAAAAGAGTTTATAATGGTTATTAGATCTGAGATGCGTTTCCCACAGGAATTTAATAATGGAGGATGGCATGGTAGGGTTTTGTCTGTTTGTCTTCTTAAATGCAAATGTAAAAAATGGGAAGAATGTCAGAAAGCAGGAAGCATGCCCACCTCTGATCTGGTGCTTCCCACTGCCAATCATCTGAGTTCTGGCTCTCAGACTCAGCACCTGAAACTACAGCAAACTTGCCTGTCCTGCCAGCTGAGAAAAGAATTTCCCAAATCTCCCCCTTTTGGAGGCATACGGGGAAATCTCCCCTTTTGGGGAGCTGTGGTGGAGCCTTGGTGGCTTTTGGGGTCACTGCAGGAGCTTCAAGTCAAAGGGCAGTGGCTTGGGAATATCCCTGAGCCTCGAGCAGGAGGTTTTGTTTCCCATTTTGCAGGGCTTTACTTTTGCCTTTGAATTCAGTGCTCATGAAGGAATCAGAAACATGTCAAAGCTGTTCTGTGAAAAATCAAGTGAGTGGTGGCACTTCCAAGGCCTGTCCAATTTAGTCTCATCTAATAGACATCCCTGTAGGGAAGAAGCTGGGGTGGCAGTAGGAACTTATTTGCTGGAGTAAATTAACTCTTAAAAATGAAAAGCACTGCCTGAATTGTCAAAAGAGCTATACCACACATTTTCTGGCAAATAATGGGAGATTTGGACAAGGAGAGCAATTAGAAAGTCCAGTTCTGCTTGTAGGTGTTGGATGAGATGTGTCCAGAGTCTGGAGAGTGAGGATGGGAACCTTTCAGTGAGAGACCTGAGACTGAATTTGTGGTCTTGTGTATCATAGCTCCTGGGAACAATGCTCCCCAGCTTTGTCCAAGGAAGCTTGAAATTTTGTCTTGCTGGAATTGCTTTGCTTGGATTGTTTTGGGGATTTTTTTTTTTTTTTCTGAAATCTGACCGAAAACCTGGGGGAAAGGAACTGACAATCTGGGTTTGGTGGAACTGTGGGAAGTGGTGAGCTGGTGTGGAGCAGGGGAACTCCCATCCTGTGGTACTGAGGTGCTCCCCAAGCCTTGTAGGGCTTTTCCTCCAGCCTGCAAAGGCTCATGCAGGCACTGATTTCTGGAATCTCTTCATGGAAACACTTCTGCAATTTCAGATAAACCCTGGCGTGTCATAATGTTAATCTCTAATGTATTTGAAGACTCTTATTCCTGCTCAGGCTTCCCTAAGCTCACCATTTGCACTGATATTATAACTGCCTCTTGGTTGAGCTCTTTTTTTTATTATTTTTTTCCAAGGTTTGGAGGTGAGATGGGGAGAGGAGATGCAGGTTGATGTGTCTGTACTTTATTGCTAGAGGAAAGAGGACTTTGTGTCAGTCGTGTGCAACTTTCCTGCTGTTTTCTGCAAACCATGACTAAGGAGCTAAGGCTTTGGATATTAAAATCCCATCAGCTTTGTGGAAGGAGACACACGTGGAGCTTGCTGATGTGTTTGTCTTGCTGACTGCACTTCAGCAGAGCCAACTTGTCCTTTGCTTCTGTTTATGAGCCAATATGAGGCTTGAGCTAAAGTAAGGGGGGAATTATGGAGAAAGAGGGCTTGATGCATAAAGAGGAAAGATAGATAGCAATTGCCCTCTCCTAATCTTTGCTGTGCTCAAAGTTAGGTGGGTGGCACTTTCAGAGGTGGAGATGATGAAGCCCCCAATTTACCCTTCTTCCTTCCATTCCTGCTAACACCTTGACCTTTCAGCTAGTCCCATACTGTGTGTCTGGACTTGTGTCAACACCCCAGGTCACCTTTTACCTCCTGGGCATGCTACAACCCCAGGCCTGGTGTTAATGGTCCAACCAGCACGGAAGGGGCTACGCACAACTTTGCAAAAGGCTCCAAGGAGGTTGTTTTTGAAGTCTGAATCCCTTTGGTGCCATGAGGACAGCATTATGTTGGGAGAAGACAAATTTCCAGGGCTGGACTTTAGCCAGGACATAGTAGGGTGAACGCCTGACTTACTTTTTTTTTTTTTTTTTCCCAAACGTGCCACTGCATCTTTAATTACAAGGTTAAGACCTCTGTTTTATGACTCATCTGAAAAAACAGCACCTCCAACATAATTGCCTGAGCACGTTGCCTAGGGGACTGTCTCTCATTAGTGACTCAGAGGAGCAAGTGCCACCTAATGAAATGGCACTGCCTCTTTTTTTAATACCCCAACCTTGCCCTTTTCATGCCTGGTCCAAGCAGCCACCAAAGTGGAATCTCCCAGAAAGGGGCAATGTCAACCCAGGCAACGCTGGAGTTGGGAGCTCTAATGAAGAAAGCCACCAACTCTGGATTCATTAGGCACCATCAGCCTGGAAATAGGTGTGCTCAGCTACAGGAAAACAAACAGCCTCTCCTTTTGCCTAGTGAAGGATGAACATGTTGCTTCAGGCTCCTTCAGAAGCTGTAATAGAAATGAGAAATTGATATCCCATCCTGGTGGGAATGTCAGCTCCTTGGGTAATCCATCAGTTTAGGCGGATTTTGTTTGCTTCCCTGAAAGACGTAAATGCAATCATTACACAATGAGAGCCTCTTTAAAAACTTTCCTTTGATCATTAGCTTGCTAATCAGTCGGGATGGATCTTCTCCTTCCCTTCCAGGTGGAGGGAAACAATTGACTCGTGTAATGGGTGCCCCTTGGCCACGGTGCCTTTGTTCCTCCAGCCCATTGTTCTGGGATGAACTTTGGAACATTGTGTTTCTCTCTTGGACCTGACACTTGGATTGCCCTCAGTTTTTTTGGTTTTCTTTTTTTTTTTTTTTTTTTTTTTTGGTGTCTTGTTGGGTGTGGGTGTTTTTTTTGTGGTCATCAGGGTGTTCCTCCAGCAACCTGTGCAGCCAAATGCTGTCTGCATGGAAAGGTTTTGAGCCATGCTGGGCTGTGACAAGTTTTAGGGCTGGAAGGTGCTGCCGTCAGCGCTGGGATTTGTATCCATCTGGAAAACAGCAGCTCCCAGTGGACCAGGAGGAATTATGATGCTCAAACGTGGCACACTGTAAAGGGAAAAAAAAAAAAAATTAAAAAATTAAAAACAAGCCAACCCCCAACCTGTAAGCCAAAAAGTTTTGGGGTAGGGAAAGGGTCTTTGGGAAACAATCTCATACCTCAGACGAAAAGCAGGAAGCCTAATCTGTAGAACAATAAAGCAGGCAAAACCTCTTTCCTTGTTGGCCCAAATTCATCTCAGGCTTGCGTAGGTACTGTTTGATTAGCCTAATGAAGTGGGGAAAGACAGAGCAGATCTATTCCTCTTTCTGATTGCGTTTTGGCTGGCAAGAAGAATTACAAAGAGGCAGCATCCAGCAGCAGCTTTCTAAGGGACTGCTTGGGTGACTCTTGCTCAAGGCTTGAAAAAAAGATCTGTTAGCTCCCCAGAAAATGGGGTGAGCACCTGTACAGCAAAGCTGGGGCTTCTAGCCCCCAGTCTGAACTCTCAAATACTGTTAGAAGTAAAATCAGCCTCTCTGGCTTTGAGTTCCAGACTTCAATGACACCTGAAAGCAGGTGCTCTGATGCTGTTTGAATATCTCTTTGCATGGTAAATAACCCCATTTGCCAGCAGTTAATTGCAGAACTAATAAAGGATTTTTCAGACTGAATCGTGGGGGGTTCGGTCCTGGTGCTGCTGTGTTTGTGGGGTTGCTCTTGGTCAGCATCATTTTTCATTTCTGGCTTCCTCTTCAGACCCTGTTGGGGCAGATGGTGTTTGCTGCAAGACCCCAGCTCAGGAAGTGGACCAAGGAAAGCTACAGTGTTCTGGTGCTTATCTTTCCATGCCAAGCACTGTTTTGGGATATCCTAATGATTAGGAGGAGTAGAATAGGATGTGAAGCCCTGTTCTCACCCAAATTGAGTTCTTTTTCTAAATTAAACTGTGGAGTTTTTTATCTGAGCAGAAGCTACAGCCTGAAATTCATTATGGCCTGGGCTGTTTATAAAAGCCGTGTAGGTGCTTAGTTTATATTAATTTGGGATGCACTTGATCAAATTTAATAGGTGACTGAGATTATCAGGCTTGTCCTGATCTTGAATCTTACAGTTTTGTGGTCCCAGGCCAGGATGTCTCAGACTGCTTAACTTTTTTTCCAAGCAGTGACTGTATAGGATATTCTGGTAAATACTCAAGTCAATAAACAAAAGGTTGAAGTGGCCACGTTTCAGGGAAATCTGATGCCTGCACTATTTTGGGGCTGGCTTTCAGCTCTCATCCAGGTTTACAGCGAGGTTAGCAGTGAGGTGAAGGCATTTGACATCTTGATGAATTCTTATGGTTCCTTTTTTTTTCCCCTCTGTCTTTTTAGAGTCTCCGCCAGCAGCCATGTCAAGAAATGGATACTTCTTTGAAGAGAGTGGCAAGTATTATTTGACTTTATCTCCTTGTTGGAGGGAGAGCTGTGCTACAGGGTTAGCTGAGAACTTGGAAAGGGCCATAAAAAAACCCTCTTTTTATCCTTAGCAGCATGTGAAGGCAGTCTTGCATGGTGGTTGTGTAATCTTGTACTGGAAGCAGACTCTGCATTTTTAAATCCTGTAGATGTTCCAGATAGTCAAAGCAGTAAATAATCATCTTCACGTTGTCATCAGTGACTATTCTGGGTGGCTCCTTGTTTTTCAAGTTCTTTCATGATGTTTTCTGTAATACAGGCTGGCAGGTGTAGTTGCTTGTGTCTTTCTGGAGGGGAGATGATGTGTAGGTGTCAGATCCCTTTTGGAGACATCCTGCCAAGGAGCATCAGGCAAGTGCTGGTTGCCTCTGGTAGTCACATCTCTTAGTGCAAAGTGCTCTCTTAAGCTTGTTTTAAAGAAAAATCTTCAGTTGTGGCATTTGGAAACCTTTTTTTTCTTTTAAGCCTCAGCAAAGGTGGCCGAGTCCTCAGAGATACTGTGCTGACAAAGAGACAAAGTGTCATGGAATAGAAGTCCGAGTGCAGCAAAACCCCAGCTTTTGTACTGGTTCTGGAAAAATAGCTTGTGGGGGGCTATTAGGGAGAGATCATCTTCAGCGTTCTTATCTCTAGGTCATGTCTGAAGGCTGGTTTGAGTAGCAGAAAGGCAGAAATTGATGCCTAGCCTCAGGGAGGTTGTCTTTCTGTGGTATTTGCAGGTTTTCTGAGGCCAGGTTGGATGAGTCCTTGTGGAACCTGGTCTCATGGGAGGTGTCCCTGCCCATGCAGGGGGGGTTGACTCTTGGTGACCTTTAAGGTCCCTTCCAACCCAAACTATTCCATGGCCTGCATGGTAAGAGGTCTGGGTAGCCCTACTCCTTACTTTTACCTGGTTTGCTTCTGGCCTTGGGATGGGGTTGGCGCTTCCTTGAGGACTGGGAATGTAAGAGGATAGTCCAGGTTGGGTCCTGGAAAGATAACTAAGCCTCTGGCTGAGAGCAGTGTAAGGGTTTGGGGAGGAATTCTGCTGGTTTTGGAGGAAGGACAAAGGTGGCTGTCTTCTGGAGCCACCTGTATCATCCCAAGCCCTCCTGCCCCAGGGGACATGAGGCAGTTGTCTGTCCTAACATTTGATGTGGAAAGGTTCTCCATGTCCTCGGACTGTCCAAACAAAGAGAAAAACCAGATCTCTGGATGCTGTTAGTTTTGTAGTTGTGGCATTCCCTGTTCTAAGCTCTCCTGTGAGATATGCAACTTGGTGCCGTGGCAGTGAGCTTTTATTTCTGCCCTGTTTGTGTTATTAATCAGCTTCCTCCTTTATCTTAAGGAGCCACTACCTTAGAGCTACCATTAAGGACCTCAGGAAACTGTGGGTGCTTCTTTTCCTGTCACCCTTCAGGGTGGTTTTGGAGGGAAGGTTGCTTGCAGGTTCCTCTTGAAGCCTGCATGTGGTATAGGCTGCTCTATTTTAATCGTGATTGCAAATCCAGTGGATTTCTTGGTTGTTTCATGCTCCAATCTGCTGTCGTTCTTGTTCCTCATTACAAACTGACCTTTTACAAAAGTTCACTTGCTGTTGAGTGATGAGTCACCTTCTACTGCCTGGTTTAGCTGCTGGCTTGTGTATTTCTGCACAAAATCTATGGACAGAACAGCTCGTGTGAATATTTGCCTCCTTCTCCAAGGCAATGCTTCGGCTTTTTGGGTGCAAACGTTTCATGCACTTAGATTCTTGAGGACTTTACCCCCAAAAAAGTTGACCCAGGGATGGAGGAAACCACAGAGAAAGAGGTTACCTTCTTGCATCATTTCAAAACTGCTGGTTTGGAAATGGAGCTATGTAATTGTTAAACTGTTTGTTTGGCATCGCTCGGTTGGATCTTGAGAGTCCACTATGGAGACCAAGAGATGGTCCTGCCTCACCTTGAAAATAATAAAATTGCCCTAATATGTGTATTGGGGAAACAAAGAAAAAAAAAAACAAACAACAACCAAACCTCCTTCCTTTGATTCCCCCTTAACACTTAAATTTTTCCTTTCTCACTAGAGAAACATTTTTGATTCTCTGCAGTGGAGCTTTTTCCTTATCTCCTCCTGAGATCTTGCATATACATATGGTTTTCTCTATCCTTAGTAATTAGAATGTTTTTGTTTCTGACCATATCCAAGGCTCTGCACACAGTCTGTGACTGTCTTTTGCCAACTTTTTTCTTGCCCTTGTTGTATTCTCAATAGCAGCTGCAGCAATGTTAAAACTGAAAAGTTGATTTTAGTTGAAACCATTGCAGTGGGCATAGTTTTGTCTGCAATGCTTTGTAAGAATTTCCTGGATATTTATTCATAAAAGTCTACTGAACTGTTTAATTTGTAGCTCTGACAGTTAGTGAGGAGCTGAGGAAAGACCAGGAAGGTTTGGGGGTTTTTGTTTTTTTTAGTGCATGGATGTTAATATGATATTCTGCAAGTTCAGAGAGTTGTTATGGTCCCAACCATGTACCAACCTATTTGATAACTTCTTAACTGGATAAAAATCTGGGAATTTAACCAAAGGATCACATGTCACCATCTCTGGTGCTGTCTGAAGATATGTAGAGGTGTTTAAGGACATGGTTTAGTGGGGGACTTGGCAGTTGGACTTGGTGATCTTAAAGGTCTTTTCCAACCAAAACAATTCTGTGATTCTGTTTAGCTACAAGTTCCAGTTTCCAGCATACTCTAGTTTTCCCCTGTTGCTGAAAGAACTTGACTAAAGACCATTTTTGTGCCCTTTGCTGCATTATAGAAGGTAGATCTGTTTAGTAGTTTCCTCTGTAGAGGCAGCAATAAGAGGAAGAGTAAGGAAAGAAGTTGGTGCCTACCCAAATAAAAGTGTCTGGAGAGTGTGATGGCAGCAGGTACCTTGGCAGCTCTTGGCCATGTTCTGTTTTCAACCCGTGTGTATTGTCAGTTTTAATACTTGTCCTCTGCCCCATCCTGCTGATGAAAATCCATGGTGTTACTCATCCTTTGGAGTCTGCAGAACAGGATTTGGGCATGAGCAAATGCATGGAATCTGACATGGCCCAATAGTATTTGGTGTCCCCCTAGCCACTCCGTGAGGCTGTGTGTTTAAGTCCCTTCAGTCTTCAGCAAGGTTGTTCTATCAAATGAGTTTTCTTCCTGGGTAATTTAAGTGACTAACGAGATGATTGTGTAGACCCAATCCAAACCTGAAGATAATTGGAGTCCTGATGAAATGCAGCTCAGCAATCAGAATAACTTCTCATCAAGCCCTGGCTCTCAGCCTCCTTGGTGGCAGTGCTATCCAGTGCCTGCTGGAAGTGGATTAGCTCTAAAGGCATTGGTGTGAGCTGCAAGGGGCTAAATTCTACCAATGTATGGTGAGCTTTTTTTTTCTCTAATTGACCCAAGAACTTTCCCTGATAAGACCCAAAGCCAGAGGCTTTCTAATTCCTCTTGCAAAATCCCAAGGAAGGAGTCCCAGCATAGCGCCGGGGATATCCGAACTGTTGTCTTGTTTTGAAGCTGGCTCTACAGATAATTTATTTTTCTTTTTTTGTCTGCCAGAGCAAATCCCTCACTGCTTGGTCTTTTCTGACTTATTAATTGGTTTTGCTGGCATAAGAAATTGCAGTTGTGTTGAAGGGCCTCAAGGCTCCAGTCTGGCTTGGGATGTTTGGATATATTTTATCTGCTTGTTTTTGTTTTTCAGTTTGCTGTTCAGATTGGTATGTGTGCTGTGGGCTTTTTCCTTTTCTTTTTTTAAATTCATCTGTCTCGGCATTGTTTGCCTAACTAGGAGATTAATCTAATTGTCTTTCTGAAATAAATCCTTTTGCAATGGGTTTCCCCCAGTGAGATGGCCAGTTAACCAACAGGAGCTTCACCACTGCTACCTATGGAGAGCCCAAGGGGATGGCAGGTCTCTTGCAGCTTTTTGAGAAGTGTCTTATCAGGAGGTTTCTAATAAAATAAGCACTCCTGATTTCTGTGGGTGCTGGTACAGTACTGAAATTCCATGTGCTTCTGTGTTTTGTAAAAACAAAATATAAAAACAAAGCCCCATGGAATTACTTGGATTATTCACAGTAGTTCCTAGAAATCTGGCTGCAAAATAACAGTACTGCAGTTAATTCAGAAGTGCCTGGGTGTCATTGGGTTGCTTGTTTGGGGTTTTTATTATTATTTTTATTTTGTACCAGATCTGATTTTTTTCAGTTCTGTTATGAATTATTACTGGAGTGGCAGGGGAAACTTTATGGTTCCATTTGGCTCTTTGTGGCAAAAGGCTGACTTGTAGTAGGGTTAGGAGCACTTGACTCAAGTTATGGCTGGCCAGTAGTAGAGGGATCTGGTCTTGGTGACTTACTTGATAGACACCTTCTACCTCTTCTGTTAAAAAGAGGAGGCTGTGGTTTGATTTGTGATTTCATCTGTGGTTTTCTGTGCACCGAAAGCTTAGGTAAAGGATTGTCATATCCACTGTCATCTTCATTGACATCTCCAGGTGACCATTACCCCAAAAGACCTTTTTGGGTTCCCACTGACTGCTCAAGAGCCCAGAAGCATCACCCAAAACTTCCTCAGCTCTTCTTCCCCTGAAGCTACCCGTGAAGAAGCTGAGATTGGAGGACACTTCTCTAAATCCCAGCTAGGTGACCCGGAGAATTCCCTGGTCTGCCTGTGCCTACCCGTAATATTTGGCCTAGTGGGAGGTTTTCCAACAAAAGCAGGGCAGATAACCTCTGGATCCCTCTTGCCAATCAGTTGTCAGCAGCAAATCCTCTGCAGCCCAGCAATGGCCAACTCCTACCTCTGGTTGTCTTCTTCTGGGTTGGCACCAACTCAGTCCATGCTTCGTAATGGGTCCATCTCCTTAGGACAAAAAGAATGAGCCTTGCCAGGGAGTCTCTCAACTGTAAAGCAAAGGAAAAGCTTAAAATTCTAGCCTGGATCCAGCTGCATGCAGAACTGCTTGATTTAATCAGCGTGGCTGAAATTTTTAGGTTTGTGGGAGGCAGCTTTGCAAAATGTGACTTTGGGAGTGGCTGCGGCGCTGCCGTTGTCCTTGGCGGTGCCATGGAGTAATTAGGTAGGAAGGAAAGAATTTTTCAGGTCTGCTTTTGACACTCCGAAACAGTAAGTAACCCCCCCTAACTTTGAAGTTTAACCTCAGCAGGACCGTGTAGAATTTTGGCAAATATTTAAAGATGCTGATCTAGTGATACCGCCTCTCTCTTTTTGTCTGGAAAAGGAGAGCTGTTGGGATAGGTAGGTGGTTATCTTGAAATCAGCATATAAGATGTGACCAGAAGCTTACCTTGGTTAGTGTGTTGAGTAGGATGCTGTTTAAACCCTTTTTTTCTATCATATTGTGTAGGTTGGAGAACTGATAATGCTTGCACAAAGTTCCCCCTGGTCTCTCCTGATTCCTTTGATTGCTTTCTCCCTGCCAATATTAACCAACTGTAGGTTATCTAACCTTTGGAGGCAGCATGTGGTTGTGTTTCTGTGCAGAGTGTAAAGGTCACAGTGGAGGTGGAGGCTCCATGATTAATTTCCTTTTGCACCCATTGTTGGGGATTTGGGTATTTTCCCAGTGACGCAGGGAAGCTGCAAGCCCTGCAGGACTTGGGGGAACAAGGAGAGCCCTCTCATTAAAGCTCAGGCTGATCATTTTAGGTAAAGTTAAAGAAAACTTCGTGCCTTTCTTGAAAATTAGTGCCTGGTGTTGGTTAGAGCATGTGGAAAATCCAGGAGTGGGAAAACTGGATGAAGCTGACTTCTTTTAGCTGAATGTCAGTATCATGATGAGAGTGTAGGTAGGTACAGAGTTTAATTTCCCTCTTCTGAGTTGCTTATTAACTGCTGAGCACTCAAAGGGGAACCTCAAAGATTATAGGGTCTGATTATAGGGTACTGCCCATGTCCTATTTGGTAGCCCCTTGCCTTTAGAAGCTATTGAATCGATATAATTATTATTGCTTCTGCTGCCCTTCTGTACTTGACCTGTAATTCTTCTGAGAAAGTGGATACAAGTAGCTCCCAGGCTCTTCCAAAACAAGAACTTGCAAAATTTTTCTCTTGACTGTGTGAGGTTTACAGATTTGAGCTGCAAAGAGTGGGGCCAGCTGCTGGATTTCAGTGCTGAACAGATCAGGATCAGTGACCAAAAAAAACCAAAACAAAAAAACCCCCTAAAGCAGTGATGTTAGAAGGAAAACCTTTTGCTTTCCTGAGGCTGCAGAATCCAGCAGGAGCCTGGTGCATTCCATTGCTCCGAAGTTCTGCTGAGGTTGACCACAAGTGTTGTTTTGCAAAACCAGTAAAAAGGTCTGGCCAGCAATTTTACTGCCTTCTGCACCTAAAAACTCATTTGAGATATTTGAGATGGCTTTTAGAGTGGGTGGCTGGTAGTTCTGGATTGTCAGTCCCATGAGCAAAAGGAACTCTTTACTGTCACTTTCTGCTTTTGTTTGTTTGGGGTTTTTTTGTTTTGCTTGGTTTTGGTTGTGGGTTTTTTTAGATTTCATGGAAGGGGGCAAGTACCATCATTTCTGGAAGCTGGAGCTTGGATTTGGCTGAGGGAATAGGCATTGCTATCCTATCCTACAGGTGCTATCCATGAAAACACTTTTCCAGACTTGTCATGTATAGACTTACCTTGGAAGTTGAGGGTAAAATCAGTGGTTTCCACAAACATGTTTGGGGTATTCAATGTTAGCATAGTGTATGTTGTCCTCCAGAAATAAGGTCACCAGTTCTAGTGGATGCTTGGCAGAGGATGATAGTTTTGACAAGCTTTGATCTTAGCTTTTTCCTATTTTGCCCTGCTAATCAAGCTATCATGGGATGTGCCTTAATCTCATCCATCTAATTTTTGCAGAAACAGTAGCAGCAATGTATCAGCCTAAACAAAAAATTTGGTGGGGTGGAACATGTAAGGCCAAAAGGAAAATTGCTTAGTCTGACCCCCAAGTCCCCTTCTTAAATGATTTCCCTGACTTGCTGTGCTAAACTGTGTTTTCAGCAATGTGTGGCTAGGTGCTTTTCACTCTTAACCTCCTGGGCAGTGTGCATGCTTGCAGGTCCTGATTAAAATACCATAGAATAATTTGGGTTGGAAGGCACATCAAGCAGATGAGGCTGCTCAGAGCCCTGTCCAACCTGACCTGGGATGTTTCCAAGGATTGGGACATCTGCCACCTCTGGGCAGCCTGGGCCAGGGTTTCACCACGCTTATTTAAGATTATTCTTTGTACCTAGTGCAGATCTCCCCTCTTTCACTTTAAAACCCTTGTCCTGTTGCTACGGGCCCTGCTGAAAATTCCGTCCACAGCTTTCTTGTAAAATAAAGTATTGGAAGGCAGCAGGAAGGTTTCCCCAGAGCCTTCTCCTTTCCAAGCTGAACAACCCCTACTCTCAGCCTGTCTCCAGAGCAGAGCTGCTCCAGCCCTCTGATCATTTTTGTGGCCTTTTCTGGACCTTCTCCAGCAGCTCCATATCTGTCTTGGGCTGAAGACTCTGGAGCTGGATCTCCTCTGAGGCATCCTGAGAGGTGATGCTGGGGCTGCCTTTGGCCTGAGTCTCATAACCTAGGATGTGAGATGATGATGTTAGTGATATAGCTGCTTTTCTCCCAGGAAATTGAGTTTGATGATAAAGATTTTGGCTTTCTTGGAGAAGCCTGCAGCCCCCTGGGCTGTGAGTGCTGCTCTCATGGAGCAATTAAGCTTTTTCCAGGCAGCATAAATGGTGTGGTTGAAGTTGTGCTTCCTGCTAACTACTACTTTGCTGATTTTATTACCCCAGCTGCAGCTGCCAGGTGCCACTAAGGCAGCAAAGGGAGAGGTAATGTCACCTCTGATTGCTGCAGCTCAGTTCACTGCTTTTAAGAGCCCTGGGCTCTTGAAACTCAGCTCAAAATCAAAATAGCTGCAGGGCAAGCACCTTTTCTGGTAGCAGCAGAACCAGGGAGATGAAGTGGATCTGAGGAGGTGATGAGAGTAAGGAAGGGTGAGGATGGTTATTGAGATGTTAGAACAAGGCAGGCTTGGGCCAGGCATGAATTACAGGGGCAGGGGGGATGGTTTTTGATGGGAAATGGCTAGAGAAAATGCATATGTATTTCCCAGCACCTGTGTAAAATGGGGGATAGCTCATTTTCATATTGTATGAGAGGGGCTGAGGTAGAGGAAGATTTAGGGTCAAGGCATCTGCTACCTTAGGGCTGCCCAGGGTGAGGAGTTGATTTGGTTCCTGCTGTCCTTGGCTTTGTGTGCTTTTCCTGCTTTTCCATTTCTCTTTCCTAAGAGATGAGTCCTGGTCTGAGGGATATTGTCCTGGCCACAAGGTGTTCTTCAGGGTGCAGCTTTGATCTTCTCAGCTGACCTTGACTCAGTTCCTGACCCTGGCCACCTCCTATTCTGCACAATCTATCTTTCTGTAGTGCTTTTAGACCATATTTCAGGCTGAAGTGGCATTTTCTCTGCTCAAGATCTGACTCCTCCTGTCATGCACCTCGTGGCTGCGCTCACACGAAATTGTAGAGAGTGGAGGGGCATTATTTGGGAGATCTTAAACTTATCTTCAAGGCAGCCTGCAAAGGTGTCTGACCCTCTTCTCCACCTCCCTGAATTACCTGCTCACAGTACGGGCTCTAAAGGGTTCCCGATGGCAACCTGATTTGATATTTACACATCTTGTGCACATCGGATCCTGCTCTGGACTTGTGCAAAACACCAAACAAACTTCCCGAGGAGCTGAGCAGCTTCTGCTGTCACTTTTGGGGCATCTCCTGTTCTTTGAGTATTGAGAGAGCATCAGGGATGGAGGGGGGGAAACAGCTGCCATGGCTGGAGGCAGCTATTGAGCTACTGAGAAGGAAGGGATTGGTGCATCTGCCATGCACACAACTCCTCTTCTCACCTCCAGGTGACCCTGCCTTTTGACAGGAGTGAGTTGCTGGCATTTTAAAATGCTTGGCAGACTAATAAGCTGCCGGATTCAAACCAGGAGTGGTTTGAAGCCTGAGAGGTGGTTCAGTGACAAAGCAGACACCTGCTTGGGAGTGCAGTTCCTGCACGGTCCAGGTTTGGGATTATTTGCAAGCTGAGTGTTTTGTCAGTCTCTTGCCCAAGGGACAGGAGGCTGGGCTGCCTTTTGTTCTGCTCTTTCCTCCCCTAAAGAGGGAGGAACAGAGGATGCTTCCCTTGCCAGAGTCCTTGCTGACCTCTGCCCAACCCTCTGATCTTACTCCACCCTTGCCCTTCTCCCAGCTCCTTTGCTGCTTCTCTCCAGTCTCCAGCCCTCTCAACTTCCAGGGCTGCTGCCCTCATGCCAGTCCAGTTTCAGTAGGGTTGGGAAGTGAATAAAGGAGGCTCCCTTGCTTGGCTTTTACCCATCTGTCTCTTTAGTTGCATTAGGGCAACTAAATTAGGGGAAGAGCTCAACCATGTTCTGAGCTGTGTCCTCGAACCATCTCGCCCCCATGTGCTGCCCATCCCACTTGCCAAGTGGGAAAGGATGGAGAAGTTGTGCCAACTTCCCTGGAGGTGCAATCCTGGATATGGCAGAGATGGAAAAGCCGGAATTGTGGATTTGAGGCTACCCCAGGGTGATTTTTCCTTTCCTGCCCAAAGCTCTCCTGGCACCAAAGGGTCTGTCAGCATTGGTGGGGGTTTTGCTGAGGAGAGGTTATAGTGTCCATCGTGTACTTTCTAACCCCCAAGTTTGGCACTTTGGGATTAAGATGGGGTTTTATAGTACTTTCAATGCCAGCAGGCTTTTGTCCACCCCTCCAGGATGCAGGGCTGCCCCTCAACCCCAGTTACCTCCAGCCTGCTGAAGATGTCATGTCCCAGTGTTGTGACACTTTGCTTACCGTGTTCAGGTTTTTTTCTAAGCTCTTTTATTCACTTATTTCTGGCTGTTTTGGGCAAGTTTTCATCATGCAGGGATGGAAACAGCTGACTAAGCTCCTCCAGCAGCAGAGGATGGCAACCTGGCAGGCTGGATGGGGACAGCAGCACCCCTGGATGCTTTTTGAAGCCTTCAGAGCAGTACTGGCAGGACATATTTTAAGTTTTGGGTTTAAGTTTTGGGTTTAACTCTTTGGGTTTAACTCTTTGGGTTTAACTCTTTGGGTTTAACTCTTTGGGTTTAACTGTTGGGTTTTAACTGTTGGGTTTTAACTGTTGGGTTTTAACTGTTGGGTTTTAACTGTTGGGTTTTAACTGTTGGGTTTTAACTGTTGGGTTTTAACTGTTGGGTTTTGATTTCCATTTCAGTTTTCTATTTCCAAGAGGGCAAGAGTGCTGCCAAGGCCTGGCCACATGGGAGCCACGCCGTGTGGGTCATGGCAGCCCCCAGGTCCCTCTGACCCCTTTCCCTTTGTCCTTTCCAGGGTACCTGAAGTGTGACACGGACGATGGCTGCGAGGCCAAGGAGGAGACGGGGGGTGAGGAGCTCTTTGATGCAGTGAACTCCTCCATCGTCTCTGGGGACAGCATCCGCTTCTTCGTCAACGTCAACCTGGAGGTGCCACCAAATGCCACCAGTGAGTGACAAACATCACTCCCCAAACCCCACCCTGTCCCTCCTGGCAGTGATTATTCCTTGAGGAAAACCCACTAAGAATTGGGGTGCTGGGGTCTGTGTGAAGCATTCTAAATCTTGGTTGTGGGTTTTTTTTTTTTCCCCCCATCCTTTTTTTTTTTTTTTTCCAAGCAGGTCTTGAGCTTGGGGCTCTGGAGCTTTGCTGTCCCTCTCCCTGTTGTGGCCTGGTGGTCATTTCTAGAGAGAAATAGAGGGGTTTGGGTTTTTTTTTCATGGTAGACAGCTCCAATGTGGCTCTGGGGCTTCCCAAGGTGTGTTTGATAGTGTTTTTATTGCGATATGGTGGGATTTTATTGCAATATGCTGGGTTTTTTATTGCAATATTGTGGGTTTTATTGCAATATGCTGAGCTGAAGCTGTCAGAGCCACCTGGGTCAGTGGCTGCAGCTTGTAAGGGAAGGCAGTTTGTGGAAGGGATTTTGGGGGCTGGACGTGTGCTTTTTGGGTTCAGGAATCCCTACACCTGCTGTGTCGAGGCAGGCAGCAAAAATGAGGAGAAAACCAACCTGTTCAGTGTCTCTGATAGAGGTGAGACCCCCACAGCTACATCTGCAGCACAGGGAGATGCTGGGGTGTGCCATGCTCTGTTTATAAACACAAACAATCCCCTATAGGGAAGGGGCCAAGTGCTCAACTCCCCCAAATTTTTGCCCAACCTGGGCAGCAAGGTGAAGGGGACCTCCAGCACAAACTCTGAAACTATTCCTCGGTAGCAAGCATGTATTTTGGGGGTTTTTTTTAATTTTTTTTTTTTTTTTTTAGCTCAAATCCCTAGGTTGCTCTTTTTGCCTCTAGCAGGCTAAGACTATTTTAACATTCTCTGTGATGCACATGGTAAATGTTGGACTAGCAAACCTTGCTCTCCTGCTATGTGCTTAGGAAAATGCAGCTTTGGGACATGGCAGCAGCTTGGGTTTTGTCCTGGCAGCCTGGAGCCTGCCTTGTGTGGGCACTGACAAATTTGGAGATTAAATGTGAGGGCTCTGGATTACCCCTGGCGTCAGAGCATGGGAGAGTCCTTTAAGTTGGCTGAAAGTTATTTTTGGATTGCTCACTAGAGATCAATTGGGATTTGATTGCAGTTATTTGAAACAGTCGTGCAGGATAGGGCAGGACCCTGACCTCTGCTTGACCATCTTGAAAGGTACTTTCAGAACCCAAGCAGTGACTTTAATTTAAGGAATAATATCGAGCAATTTTCGAGCCTGCAATTTTACAAATGCCATCTTAAATGAAAGATTTAGGGGGAACTGTGCTCTGCTATGACAAGTCTGGGCTTAATGCCGTGGGGTGCATTGTTTGGGGATGAGGAATGCAAGTGCTGTGGATTCTTCTGTGTCTGAAGGAGCTGACTTTCCTTCTGTGTCCTCCTGGGCTTTTTATAAGTGCTTTTCCCTTCCATTCAGAACAGGACAAAAAAGGCTTCCTTATTTTCCCCCAAGCACTGGTGTTTATGATGGTGGTATTAGTTGTATCTTTTTTTTTCAGCTGAGATGCTTAGGATTTTTCAGGAAAAGTGGATTTCTGGTGTGCTGTAGTCCCCTTTCAAATGCAAGGATGGAGCTTTTAAAAATGGGCTCCAGGCACAACAAAAACTTTTAGTAAGGGCAGATGACTTTTTTTTTTTTTCTCCTCTATGACAACATGGAGTTGGTCCAGGTGGCCAAAATGCAGTTCCTTCTCTATCAGGCATAGAATTTCTCCAGGTGTTCGATTCCTCAGGACTTTGAGCTTATTCTCAGAGCTGGTTTGGCTGTAGCATCCTCCAGTTTGGGTTTGTATATACTAAATCAGTCTGGCTGTAGAGGGCATAGCTGATCCTCCTGCAAAGCTGACTTCTCAGGTGGCTGAAGGAGCTGAGATGAGCTCCTTAAGATCTTCTAACAAAAGTAGCCTCAACTGCTGAGAAAAAATAAAAAAATACCCACTTCACAAGTTTCTTAAACCTCATTTCTGGAAGGACCTTAAATATCCCATGGCTGAGGTCTGTCTGGGAGTAGACTGTTCCTTGCTCAACACTGCAAGGGGACACTTTTCCAAAATGCTCTTGCATTGCTGCTGCTCTCTGGGAATCTTGTTTTATATTCAGACTTTGCATTCCTGGAGAAAAAAAAATGTGGAATTGAACACTTGCAGTGCTTGTCTCCAGGAAGACAAGCTCAAAAGAGGAGGAAAACCAAACAAAAGCCAGTTTGTTTTGCCCAATCAATGCAAGATCCTCCAAACACCACATTTTGACTCCCTGGAGCACCAGGATTCCTGCAAGGTCCTCTGGAGCTTTTTAAACACAGTGGAAAAACAAATGTGGGAATGACTTCTTTTTATCCCTACCTTTTTTTTCTTTCTTTCTCCAAGCTGAGGGAAACCTGTGAGCTGAAAGGCTTGAGGCCAAGGGCTCTGTTGCCCTCTTGTGTTATGGAACCCATTGCAACACTTTCTGGGACTTGGGCAGTTGCTGCCTGGCCAGAGGGGTTCTGACCATGAGCCAGGGTTGACCATGGTCCATTTTCTGCAAAGAGGGCTCTCCAGTGCTGCCTGTGTTGGTTTGCTCCCTTGTGGCAGATGAATTTGCTGTCTGAAATAAATCTGCTTCATCTCCAGCAGTAAAAAAAAAAAAGTATAATTCCAAGGTGACTTAACACAAGATAAATTGCTGCTCTGTGACACCTCTGAGCCTCTTGTGGTCATCACAGTTTGGATTGTTGGCTCAATGTGGTGTCCAGGTTCTCTCCTGGTGGAGACCTTTCCTGGCGAGCTGCTGTGAGGTTAATTCTCACCTCAACACAGGGCTAAAAGATCCAAACATCCCATCTGGGGAGGGGATAAGTTGATACCCCAAGGTCTGGGTGGTGGCAGGCAACCAAAGTGGAATTACAGAGGTGGTGACAGCTCTGCCGTCATCCTGTCGAGCTGTTAATCTCTGGATGATGGATGTAGAGTTTGCTGTGAGAATAATTGGATGCACTTTGCTGTAATTCTGTTTTAAAAAGATCCCTGCATGGGATTAAACGTTGAGCCAACAAAACATGGCACGGCCCATAAAACTCCAACAATTACCCATTGTCATCAAACCCTGGGCTGTGTACACAGATGTGGGTAAAGCAGGATAGCTTGGAGAAATCTGGGGTTTCAGGTATGGCCTACTTAATTTTTAATTAATACTATCTGCTGCTGCAGGGAATATCGAGCCCAAATCAGTGCAGATGCCCAGGCACGAAAATATTTTGCAGATTTGACACTTGGGTCCTTTCTCCTTGGGTGTTTTGTTGCTGGTGAAAAGCAATTTTATTTGCTTCTGCCTCTCATCTTTCCAGCTCAGGTTTTGGTGGCAAGGCTTCTGTTTCTAGCAAATGTTAGTAGCTCCTGCATGAAGGTGGGTTGTTGAAACCGGATGGTTTTGAACCTAGGATGTGGATTTTGGGGGGTAAGATCAGGATGATTTTGAGACACTGAGACTTTTTTTGAAGTCCCCATAAACATGGTTGAGGTGTCTGCTCTGTGTCCTGCTGCAGCTACTTTTGCAGGAGTCAGTACTCCATTCCTGCCCCAAATCAAGTCCCTTTTCCCTGACACCTTTGCCTCAGGTTGGAGAAGGATTCCCTACCCCAAGAGTAGTGCTGATACCTTTCCTGTGCTGCAGGTGGAAAATCCAGCATGATGCTTTCTTCCCTGGGAATTTCTCCCAGAGAAGGGGAGCATCAGTGAGTTTGGTGTGCAGTGAGGGGATCTCTTTCTTTTCCAGAGCAATGTGCTCCAAATCTGACTTATTTCATAGCTCCCAGGTTGGCTGGCTGGTGCCTTGCAGGCTCTTACATGGCTTTACAACCATTTCCCAATTTTCTCACCTTGCTAGAAGTGTATTAACCCTTCCTAGTCCTACCTGGATGTTAATTTGTCCCTTTTTTATTATTATTTTTTATTTTATACCTGAGCTTTTTCCACAAACTGCCTCTGGAGCCAGAGTTGCAGGTGTACCTTACCTTCAGCTTGTTGCAGAAACATCAAACTAGGGGAGCAAACCCCTCTCTGCTTTTCCAGCAACACACTTGGAAATAAATCCCTGCAAAATAACCCAGCAGTGTGGTTTAGGTTGAGCATTCAAGTTGATGGACAAGCATTAAAGCCTCACTTGTTGGAGAGGGTCTGTGAAGGGCCACAACTTTGCTGTGGCTCACAGTGTTCTTCTTGGCAGCTCCCTGCAATTAGCCAGGCAAATATTTGCATCATTTGGACCTTGTTCTTGCAGCCTGGGGTTTTAAAATGATTCTTTAAGCCTCGTTCTTGCAGCTCTGGTTTTTAAACCCATTCATCTTCTCTTCTATTCCCCAGACTGCAGTTTGAGGGGGTTGCATGGGATTTTCTTTTTTTTTTTTTTTGCTTAAACATGGGCACAATTTATCAGGAGTTTGTGGAGCTGGAGCTGCTCAACTTGTGCAGTGTGCATTGGTACTTAGAGCTAATGCTGGCACCGGAGGCTTTCAGCTGCAGAAAGGTTCCTGAAGCAGTTTTTTGGGGGGAGAAGGCAAAAAAAAGAAAAAAAAAAAAAAGCCTTATGGCAACTAAAAGCCAATCAGAAAGGAGGATGTGGCTTTGTGTGTGGGGGGGGGAAATAACGGAACACGATTTACGCTTGATGAGAAATTAAAGCCAGTTCCACCCTCTGGACAATTGATCATTCCTAGATACGGAGAATGAAGGGTTTCCTGTAATCTGCTCCAGAGACACGTGCACACCCGTTGCTGCTGCTGGGAGCAAAACACCCTCCTCTTAATTCATGGCCCAGTCCCTTGCTGAGATGACTTGTGGTTGGGTTTTGTTTTGTTTTTTTGTTTCGTTGTGTTTTTTTTCTTTTTTTTTTTTTTTTTTTTCCTCTCGAAGGGGACGAGGAGAAATGCTGGATGCTGGCGCCAAGGATATTCCAGAGAGAGTAGTGTCCAGAGACAAGTGGTCTGGGCCTGAATGGGTATCATTCTGCACACAATAGTCACATTTCCTCACATTAATACCAAGGTCCTTTTTATGTCTCGAGGCACAATGCTGACCCACGCGTTCCATCTGATAACTCCTGTTTTAGCAGTTTGATGTCAGCGTGGGATGTTGGGCTCCCAAAGCTTCCTATCCTCTAATGGAAAGTGGATACACCAATTGTGTGGCAGGCAGGAGGGGTGTGGGGGGGGATGTTTTCAAAGCAGTGCTCCCAGAGCCAAGGGAGGTGCTGGGTGTGTGTTGGGGGGGTTGGGGTAGCACGGGGGGTTCCAGACAAAGGCAGCGTTCTGCTTGAGGTGCTTTGGGGCAGGGGTTTGGGTGCTTTGCCCCTCTGGTAGGCATGGCTAAAAAAGACACCTTTTTCCCCTGAATTTAATGACAAAATCTTGTTTTTTAAAAATTATTTAGTTTTGTGATGTATGCATACCCGAGGGGTTGGGGGTGTGAGAAGGGATGCAGTGCTCAGCACTCTTTATCTTCTCTCTGACTCTGTACAAGAGCCCTGGTCTGTCTGTCTGTCACTTTTCACTTCCTCAGCAATGGCATGGAAAAAAAGACACCTTTTTCCCCTGAATTTAATGACAAAATCTTGTTTTTTAAAAATTATATATTTATTTTTGTGATGTATGCATACCCGAGGGGTTGGGGCGTGTGAGAAGGGATGCAGTGCTCAGCACTCTTATCTTCTCTCTGACTCTGTACAAGAGCCCTGCTCTGTCTGTCTGTCACTTTTCACTTCCTCAGCAATAGCCAGAGAGGAGAAGAAGGTGACAGCCCTTCAGCTGCCCAGCAGGGTCTGTTCTGAGGGTTCCTCAGCTGAGGTTTTCCTGCCCACCCTTGCTGCTCGTTTCCAACTTGCTCCAGAAACTTGCAGCTCGTTGCTTCTTCCCACCTGCCTTTAATCTGGGGGCTGGTTTAAGAGGGATAAATCAGCTGATTTTTCAGGCTTTCTGATGCAGCTCAGCTCGCTGCCCCAGCTTGGGAATGTAGGATAGCTGGGGCACAATTATTGATAATATTTATCCAGTATTCCTCAAATCCATGGGGAAGAGGCCAGACTTGGCAAAATTACAGTAGAACAGCAAAGCAAAGGATCCCCTTGGGGTCCTGCTTGTGCAATCCTCCTGCCTTTGAGTTACAGGCATCTCCACTGCTCCTAACAAGTTCCTTTTGTGCCATGTGCTGCTGGGGCTTTATTTGTAATTTTTACAACAACACACTCTAAGAGGATAACAGATTTTGCTGCTCACACTGGGATTCAGCACCAATGCATTGAGGCTTAGATTTGCATAGATGATGGAAGAAATCACCAACCCTCAGATAAGTCTTTTTTTTTTTTTTTTTGTAATAAAATCCCCCTCCAAACCTTAGATACTTCCTCTGACCCTTGATATTTTTCTGAGACAACCATGGAAGTGCTAACTTAGTATTCTGATTTATTGCCTTTGTCATGCAGATGTTCTGGGGAGTGTGCAGTGATACCTGCACAGCTATAAAGTTGTTGCTCTCTGATTTCCATTCCTCTAGTCCAAAGAAAACATGTTCTTAAGATGCTGTGGACATCTTCTGCTGATTTGTTTCCCTCCAAAGGTTTTGGTGTCTTCTCAGGTGTTCAGGGCACCACTGGGAAACCTGTGCCAGGGAAGGGACCTTCAGTTGAAAGGAGATCTCGTAGGGCAAAAAGGTGAAAAACCTTAAGTTTTGGCATTTGCCTTGGCTGGGTTTGTTTTTCAGGGCTGATTTTGCATAGAAGGTGTCATTATCTCTATAGGAGGTGGAAGGGGGAAGCAAGTAGAGGATTTAATTCCTCCAGATTGCTATCAGAGATGTTGTGTAAAGGGCAGCTGGGATAAAACCGCTTTGGAATACATCAAATCAATTTCCTGCTTTGTTTTTTTTTTTTCCTTCCCAAGTATTAAATCTCCTTAATCATTTCAACTCGTTCTTCTCCAAATGGTGGGAATGAAAAAAAAAAAAATATGAAGGAATGCCCCAGTGCCCTGGAAAAGCTCAGAATGTGCCAAGATGAGGCCACAAGTGTTAAGTCTGAGGTGCACTCAGTGTCTCTGCGTGCTGCTGTGCATGCAGCCTCCAAATTCGGGATGTGAGTTTTGCCTTGATGTGGCTGCCAGGGGATGTTAGAGATGGGTTGCTGGCTTTTTGGTTTTCCCCTGGGCAGGACCTGGAGCACAGCCTAACAGATAAGGTCAGGCACCCCTGGCAGATCTCCTTTAACTGCGGGTGAGGCTGGAGACAACAATGCCCATCACTAGCTAGCTTGCCTAAAATAGACTTTTGCAGCCTGCTTTTTGTCCAGCAAAGGAGGACCACAAAAATAGATATGAAAATTCAACGTGGCCCTGACCTCTTCTTGCTGTTTAAGTTTACTTAATCCTGATATTCAGGTGAGAAATCCAGTTGTTGGTCCTGGTAGTGAGAGATGATGGATGATTGATGGGTATTTTGATAGGTGACCCTGCTCTGGCAGGGGGGGAGGTTGGACAAGATGATTTTTGAGGTCCCTTCCAACCCCAAACTTTCTCTGATTCTGTGATTTTCCTTTCTTGTCTGTAGAGAGTGAATCCCTGGTTTTCTGTATTCATTTTTGTCTTCATGAAGGGCTCCTCCTTTGGGGTACAAGGATCAAAGGTGCTGCATCTTTCTTTCCAGGGTGCTGCATCTTTCTTTCCAGGGTGCTGCATCTTTCTTTCCAGGGTGCTGCATCTTTCTTTCCAGGGTGCTGCATCTTTCCAGCTTCCCAGAACTGGAGGGAAGCAGCAGTAGTAGTGCCATGAAGGAGGAAAAAAATTCTGGCAAGGCTGGTGGTGGTTGGTCTGGAGCTTTAGCTGAGCCATTTCCTGATGGCTGTGTCATGTACAGCTTTTTGCATGGTTTTTATCCCACATTTCCTGGTGGATTCCCTCACAGTCAATAAATGGCTGGTTCATAAGCCAGGCAGAAGTGCCTGTGGGAAATCTGGGCATTTTTCTCCCCCTTTTTTACGTTCCAATGGATTTGCTGCTATGCCTCACTCATGTTATAGTGCTCCAGTGGACCTGTAAGATAACAGCCCAGAACCATGATGGCTCTATCAGTTTTTCTCCTTTCCTTGAGTCAAATTTTGAGTGTTGCTTGGATGAAATGATGAATGAGGTTCTGGGCTTTCGAAAGCATCATCTCCATACCTCAGACGGTTTTTTGGGGGGGAAGTTAAAAAGCCTCTGGTCCAGCAGATATAATTATAGGTTTTAGCTTGTGTTGAAAAAGCTGCTCATCTGAGATGAGTACCTGAGAGAGCTGTCAGGAGAGATGATGGATACATACCTGAAATTGGTAAGAGGAAACAAGAATTGCTGCACAATAAAAGGCCAACATCAAATGGCTGCATTTGTGTTTGTAAGGATGGGCTGCAGATATGCAGATATTTCTTTTTAGCATGTGCTGGGTGTTGTGCAGGGCTGTGGTTATGGTTTTTTGTTTTTCTGGTTTGTTGTGTATTTTGGGTTTTTTTTTTTTTGTTTTTTTGTCTCTAGAGCTACTTGCAAGAGCTGAGAAACCAAAGCATGTTTTCTCCTCTGAATATTTATGGGTTCCAAATCTCCCAGCTTACTTTTGCATGTGTAATTAGGCTGTAAGTTGAGTAAGTGAGCAGTGGAGAACTACAAATGTAAGAGCCTGGGGAAAATGCTTGATGTTTCTGGCTTATTTGGGTGCTTGCTTTTTAATAATAGATGGTGTTTTTTAGATGAAACAGCTTGTGCTTTCCAAAAGATGTGTCAAAAGCCATAATAATTGGGACTGTTGCACCAGCAGACTTGTTTAGTAAGTGATGCTTTTGATCACATGTGCAGGGTCCAAGTGAAGTTGGGTGATATAACCAAACCCTCTGAACCATCTTATTTTGTTTAGTGGGAGATGGACTGGGATCCTTTCCCTCTTCATTCCCAGTTTGAGTTGCAGCCTTTTAACCCCACCAGGGACATCATTTGGATTCCTCTTAAAGCAGGGATGGTTTTGGTTAAAGGGAAAAAAATGAGTTTCTAGTTCTGGTGTTTTCACACATAGCTAAATTTTGGGGACCATCAGAGTACTGGCTATAAAGGTGCCTGTGTGTGGTCAGCCTGGGAAAAAGGAGGTATTGTAGGTTAGGATTTGGAAGCCCAGCTCCAGAAAGGAAGCAAAACCCTTGTCTGAATAGCTGTAACTCTGTTACATCTCTGTACTTTTCCACAGCTTGGTCTCTGGAAAGGTTTTTTGTCTGCAGTGGGGTTTTTCCATGCTGTCACTATGCTCCTTTGAAGGGAAGCTGCTGATGTGTTTTGTGTGTAATTTGGGTAGCAGGTCAGGCTCGTGGGGGTTTTTTAGAGAGCTTGAAGCTGGGGACTTGGAGCAGGATGCACTCTGACTCTACCTGTGGTGCCAGTGATGCTTCAGAGATGCTGCCTTGGGTGCAAGCAGTACAGATTTGGCTCATAGCAAAACCTGGCTCTGATTATTTTTTTTTTTTTTTTTTTTTTTTAGCGTATACCCCCCAAATAATTTCATAGATACCCTAAGAAAATGTTAACATTGATGTTTGGAAGCTGGAACTGCAAATTTCCTGGGAACCCCCATCCCTGTAACTCAGCCACATGCTAAGTGACATTTAATAGTCTCTAAACAGCAGTTTTCCTTCCCAAGAGCTCTTTTGCTTTACTCTTAGATTTATGGAAGCAGCGTGGTGAGTTGACAGGACATAAATGTGCTCATCTTCCATTCACTGCCTGTGATCTCTTGCAGCCTGCTCCCTTGGAAGTGCCTGGGTGTTATTGTTAACTCTTTAATGAGGACAAGAATGGTTTCCAAAGGAGAGTGACTCATGCAATCTTGGCCTCAATCTATCAAGCAACCATGCGTTGGATTAAATGATTACCTAAAGGATTAGGAGTTAGATTTTTTTTCAAGGAGATGGGGGAGAAAGGAAGAGTAAAAATACGTAGGGCATCTGAAAAAGCTGCAAGACACAAATACCAACTGATCAGAGGATGCCAAAGGCTGCTTCTATGCTTGGTTTAGATTTCCAAAATGGGAAGTTCTGTAAAAATTGAATCTCTGCTTCTCTCTCGAGAGCATCCTCTGTCAAGAGTGGTATTTCACCTTGTTCCGAGTCTTCTGCTTGGTTCCTGCTGCCTCTCAGGTACGTGTGATAGTAACAGTTTTCTGATTTGTATTTTTTTTTTTCTCCTTTCCAGCTGAAAATGAAAATGATGGCTGCGTGTTACTGCACACATCAAGGAAGGTAAGTAGAAATTCTGTGTGATAATTTGTTTTTACTGGCTAGAAGCAGAGAAAAGGATCTTAAAACACTCAGTGGGGGTGGGGAGAGGTGGTTTTTACTGGCCAAAACAGAAGGCATATTAATCATATCCTTTTTTCTCCTGAATTCTGCTGTCTTTAAGCCTTCAAACAAAACCAAAAAAACCAAAGAAGCGCTGCTTGTTCTCTGTAATTCTGATTGTTCCACCACTTTTTGTCTGAGACAACTCCTTGACATGTTGATTCATCACTTTCTCTTCTGCAGCTGCCTGCAAAGGGATCCCAGCACACCCCATAGGGACTGAGGCTGCTCAGCTCCTCTCCAGCCCAAAGCAAAAAAGCCCAATAAAGCCATGGCTGTGATTTGCTTCCCTTGTTTATTCCAGCTGATCAAATCTGCCTGCAGGGTTCAGCAGGAATGAATTCCCTGGAAGCACACAGGCTGGGAGGATGACTGGGACACAGCCCTTAGTTTCCCCTTGCTATTGAGACCATAAACTCAAGAGTGGTAAGGTGGAAATGCAAAAAAAAAAAAAAAAAAGCCAAAACCTTTGTGTAGTCTGTGTGACTCCAAACTTCCAGCTAGGACAGGACAGGGGAAGTATGGAGAGAGCAAATGGTATTTAAAATGAGCAAATGATATTTAAAACCAGATGAGTCTTGGTCTTTGGGGCTGTGAGGAATGGCTCATGGTGCTTTAAGACACTTGCTGGATGTGTGAAAACCTAGAGCACCACTGATGCTGGTAAAGCAAATATTGCAAATGGTGTTGGAGGTGGTAATTTGGGTCCTTAAACCTGTGTGCTAAAGCCTTGTGAGCTTTTTAGGGAAGCCCAGAGAGCTTTTAATTCTGCCTTGCTTCAGGCCTCCAATCCTGAAAAGTTGTTTCAGCAGACTGGGTTGGTAATGGGAGGAAAAGATGTTTTAGCTTCAGTAGAATAAACCTTCCCTCAAGTTAAAAAATCAAGCAAACAAAAAAACAATCAAAAACCAAATTAAAAAATAATAAAAATTAATAATAAAAAAAACCCAAAACCAAACAAAAAACCAACATAAACCCTCTACCACCAACAAAAAAAATTAGACGTTGTTTGATATTAAGTCATAGAGGCTTAAGATATTCTGTGCTCAGGATTGAAATTGTCTTTGTCAATGATTTGTCTTGTCTAATTAATTCAAGTGCCAAGGCTCTCTGAGTTGCAAGCATTTGACTGAAAGTAACCTAAGAACTTAATCACTTAAAGTGCAAATTCCAAGCCCAGATGCAGGATCTGCCTCTGATAAGTACTAATTGGAAACTGCTAACACACAAGTGTCTCTTTTATTTTATTTTTTCAGAACTGTAGGATTCCTCCTTTTCTGACCAGAAGTTCATGCCTGAGCCTTTTAGTGTGCTGTTGAGCAACAAATACCAGAGAGCTAACATGCTTTAGCAGGGCTTGAGAAAAGAGACTTTTGCCAGTTTTTGCCTCCAGGGAAGACAAGTGGAAATTTTATGCTTTAAATGCAAAGGAAATTGGGACCTGAGTCATGGAGGGAGATGGCTCCAAGTGTCTGGGAAGGGGGAATCACTAGTAGAAAATTGGTCAGGTCAGAAGATTTCTCTGGAGATGTTTCCCTCCTAGATTGTTCCTGTCTCCTCTGGTAGCTTGTGGTTCTTGGGCCCCTTTAGGAGTGCTGGAAGGGGAATCTTTGGGGCAAGTTGCTGTCTGGCATGGCACTTGTTAGGGATAAATAACCTTGTATAGGTTATTTATAAGGACTTTGTACTATTTAATCACCATCAGTGTGTTTCTGAGGGAATTGGCCCAAGTGACTGTGGCAACAGCACAGAGCTCTGCTCAGCTCCTATTTTTGGGGTCCCACATTTGGGGAAGGTTCTTGCAGTGTCTGGCAGGGGAGGTGGTCTCCAGAGCAGCCACCCAGAAGAGAACTTGCATTTTGGGCCTTCTTGATGAGGTTGAGAGCTCTATTTATTTATTTATTTGTATTTAAACTAGGTGACTTCAGTCAGAAGACCTGCCTGAAGTTGGGAAAAGCTGTTTCAACACGTTTCCCTTTCTTTGGCACAGCAGCCTCTGTTCTTGCCATGATGCCATGTGCAACTTTGCAGTCAAGGATGCTCCATGCTATTAAAGTGGCTACTGGGTTGCTCTCTTGGGTTTCTTGCTAAGCAGTTTCCAGCATCAAGTGTCCTGGTGTGACTTGCCTGCCTGGCTAAAAATATTTGCAAAAGAGCAATCATTAATCTAAAACCACCGGGTGTTCTGAATGGAACAGTTTTGTGAGAGCTATCTCTGGCCTTGCTGTACCAGTGCTTTCCCTAATTTAATTTTGGTTTCTCTCAAGGAGTGATGTGTTTACATCCTTTCTTGGTGGGTAGTTGCCTTGAGGGGTTTCATGTGTATGTGTGTCTTCCCCAGTGTCACCAGAGTGATAATGAGGATGGGTATAGCCCCTGTTTCCTGTAAGGGACCCAGGAGCAGGGGAAGAAAACAGGACTGGGGCATGAAAAATCATTTACCCAAGGCATTGCCTGAAGCTGGGGGCAGAGCTGGAGCTGAATCTTTATGACTTGCAGGAAGCTGTCCTGCCACAGCAAGCAAAGGATGCTGTCACATGCAGCTTGCTGGAGGATCAATGGTGATGGAGATGGTGTGGGTAGATGGAGCTGTCTTCTGAATGCCTCTGGTTCATTTCTGCTCTCCCTCAGCTTCCTCCTTCCACTGTTCTGCTTCTGGTGGCTTCTCCCGTGCATGAGGGAAGTTGGTGACACGAAGCCACTCTTCCATTTATTTTTTTTTTGAAAGCTCTTCAGCACCGTGGAACTTCTGATGCTCTTTAATCTCCTCTTACCTGCATGGATACTTCCTCTGCCATCCATCTTATTAATCCTGTCTAGGATTTGTTGATTGAGCCTACATCCTTGGGTGGACTCTGCATAACAGGCAAGTTTGGGAGGTGGCTGGTGGTTATGTGGTGACCCCACGAGCACCAGTGTTATGATGGCAACAGGTATTTTAACCTGCTGTCTTGCAGAGATGACTTGAGACTGACTTGGCCACTTGAAATGATCTCTCTTAGGTGGGGTTGTAAGATAGCTGTGTCACTGCCATCTCTCAAACAGCAGAGGATAACAAAGCCTTGGGGGTGGGAGCTGAAATCCTTCAGAGAATCCTCCCTCTGGAGGATGCTGTGTAAAAAGTGATTGATGCACAGTAAAACAGTGCTAATTGCAATGGATGTGTACTGACAACTTGATAGCTGCTGTGATAATTACAGCAATTAGTGTGATGTTAGCATTCTTTTCCCCCTGTGTCTAGGCTAGAGATGGAAAAGGTGTAGAGAAGGTTTGTGTGAGAGGAGGGGATCCATGAGTCAAACTCTTGGGTGGTCCTGTAACTTGGGGGAGAAGGTTCAGAGGTCCTGGTTGTGGAGGCAGCTTGGGGTCAGCTTTGTAAAAGCAAGTCAGAGCTTGAGTCCTGCTGAACTGAAGGGCATCTGAGGGCTTAAAAATCTGTCTTGACAGACTGGTCCTCGACATCACGAATTGAAGCCTGGCTGGCTTCCCATGGGAAGGAAGATCCATCCAACAAAGTGCAGTGCCCAATTTCCTCACTCATCTTAAGCTGCTGAGTGAGAGGGCAGACAGGACTGTCAGTCCTGGAGTAGTGCTGTGAGTGCTAACTCTGGGTGTGGGTTTCCAAGGACTGAAGTGGGAAGGAGGCAGCTGTAGTTTGCTTGTTGAATTGACAGCTGTCACAGAGAAAGGAGCTGAGGTTCTGGAACACAGCAGGGCTGGTTTTTTCCAGCTCAAGGCCAGCAAGACTGGGATGACAGATTCAATGCTAGAAAAGGAGGAAAACTTCCTTGGGACTCAGAACAATAGAGGCTTAGGAAGTGTCAAAAAAAGGGGGATGAACTGGATGGCATTTCCAATCTCCCACCTCAAGGTCCCCAACTGGGAGCATTAGGTAGTGGTGGTTCCCAGTTGGAGAAGAGCTGAGTTAAATTGCATTCAGACACATACTGCTTATTTTTTTTCACTGCTCAACTCGGAGTCCATTTCTTCCAAATAACTTTTCCCATGTTGCTGGGAACTTCTTGAATTATTTAAGCCCTAAAGAGGATTTTAAATGCTACTTTAAGCATTTTTTCTCAAGCTTCTGTGCTTTAGCCTAGGCAGCAGAGCTAATTTTTTTTTTTTCCTTAATTCTTCTTTTTCTGTCAGGTTATAAATGGTGCCCAGGCATTCACCTGCAGTGACTCTGTTAGGATAAGACTTGAAAATTCAGGCCTTGAGTGCTTTAATAACATAACATAAAACTCCTTCTCTAACATGATGTGCATGTGATTGCAGAATCACTGGTATGGTGGCAATAACTTCAACAAAACTAAACGACACGGGTCCAAAGCCTTTGCTGTTAGATATTGTTTGCAGCTGTCTAATGCTCTGACCTCTTCTTAACACAGTACCTGAAATTAAAGAACTTTGAAGAGGAAGTCAGAGCTCACCGGGATCTGGATGGGTTCTTGGCCAGGGCCAGCATCATCGTTGATGAGAAGGCCACCTCCTTGGATGATGTCCTTCGAGAGATGCTGAAACGCTTTGCTAAGGATTCTGAGAACGTGGAGCCAAGCTGCAACTTTGAAGAAATCATGAGCACTTTATTCACGGATTCAGGGACCCCACGAGAAGGGAATGGTAATCAACTCTTGATTTGCATTTGCCTGCAGGTTACTATTAAGTTGTCATCCTTTCTGCTGGTGGTGTGTTGAACACTCACTACTCTTTAGTCCCCTGACTTGCACGTAACACTGGGGGGTTATTTTTCTGTGTCACTCAGACTGAAGGGTCTTGTTTCTCCAGGGTTTTCCTGTTTTGGTGGACTCTTGCCCCTGTTTCATTAAGATGGCATAGTGGAGTCTCTCTGGGGTGAGAAGTCTCCAGCACTGGAGTCTTGTCTTTTTGGACCCATTAAGATGTGCTTGTCCTCAGACAAGTCTCTGCTCTTTGGCAAAGAGATACTTGCCAGTGTCTCTTGAGAAATGGCTCCTTTGCCTTGTGATTCTCCATCTGAATTCACACAGGCTGGGGGAGGGCTGAGCCTTCACCTTTCTCCCAGCCTACTGGAAGGGATGAGAGGCACTTTCTTTTCCTCCAGAAACTCAGCTGGGGTAACCCTAACCACCACGGTCAGCTCAGGTGTCACCTTCAGCTATCAACAAATGTCGTAGCATAGTCTAAACCATTATGTGTTAGCCTGAGATGTAAAGAAGCTTAACTGAGCATTGTTTCTCTGTAGGCACCCCTGATGTTTCAGAGTCAACAGGAATGAATAATCAAACACGTACATCGCACCTCAAATGTAACTGTCACAGCCTGAGTGAATTTGTTTAACAGATATGTCAAGTCGTAAGCATGTTCATGCTTTGGTTTCTTCTTGCTACCTGTCGTAGAGCTTTGCATTTGTAATATCTTTAATTTAGGCTGTCTGCCAGTAAAGAAAAAGAAATCAGTGCCATAAAATAATCTGAGAACAGTAATTAGGAAGGGGAGGGGGAGGTATGGGGGAAGAGAGGGCAGAGGAGTCAGCAGATGATGCCTCTTCCACTTCTCTGTATGTGTGCTAAATAATGCTAATCTAATAACCTAATATTGCAGTAGGTTGATGTTGGGAGGAGAAAACAGCTGCCTTTCCAGGCTGAGAATAATTTTAAGACTGAATTCAAAATGTCAGGACATATGTTTCCATCTTCCTCTCTTGTCACCCCCTGCCCTTGCATCAATCCACTATGCAGATAAATAAGCTTGTTATTAGTATTCAGCATCCATTTGAAAGGAAATGTTATTTGCAGTTGCAAACCCAACACCAACAGCCTGTCCCATTTCCCTCTCTTTTTTTTTTTTCTTTCCTAGTTCACCTCTTATCAGACACAATTCAAGGGGTCATGGCAACACCCACAGGGGTGCAGTATCAGCAGTCCTGGCTCTGTATCATGTAAGTACCTGGCTTAGATGAGCAGAATCCATTGCTTCTCAAAACTTGTAACTTTTCCTGCTGGTGGGAGGAATAGCAGTTCAGAACATGCTTGTTAGTCAAGATTCTGAATGCCCTTTCCATCAATCCTGGAGGGGATCCTGTGGGATCTCAGTCTCAGCACTGAGCTGCTGCTCTTGGCAAGTGGGCAAGCAGTAGCCTAGGTAGAGATGATCAATCTCTACAGAGCATTTAGCTCTTGGATGCTATCAAAATCTGGTGTTAACAAGCCAATAATGTTAAAAAAAAAAAAAAAAATCTGAGCCAGAAAGTGCTAATTATTGGGAAATGTTAATGAGAGGGACTTCTGAAAGGGACTAACAAACTGGTTCATGGACTGCTTTGCCTGCCAGAGTCTGGGAACTTGTACCAAAAGATTTCTTGGGCCCTTTGATGAAAGCATCTAACCTTTGTAACTGAGAATTGAAGTTAGAAATTCTGCCAGTGTTTAGACACTTGTTGCTTTGTCTGACAGTTAACTCAGACACTGCTTAATTGTCAACACTTTTGAACATTAGAGCAGGCCCTTAAGACAGAAAGGACTTTGCCACCTGGGATTTACAAGACATGGTGGCTTCATCCCAGCTTCCACTTGACCAAAACTGAGGTTTGAAGCTATTGTCTCCAAGTCCAAGCATGTTGGGTGAGCCAAACTGTCCCTTCACAAGGGACCCTGAGTCACTAAGCCAACCAAAGCAACGTGATCTGACCCCTGTCTCTTGCTTTATGCACATTCAGTCTCTGAGTCAAGTTGTCAAGAAATATGTTAATTCCCAGAGAAATTACTAGGGTATGTTGGATAGGTGCCTGAGGGCTTGGGAAGTGCATACACATATTTTAACCTTCACAGCCAGTTTGCTAGGACAACTGTCACAATAACTTCCCTTTATGGCTGGGAAAAATGTGGAGTATTCTGTCTTGGAAATAGCTTATTAAAAACCAAAAAAGCTGATCAAACAAAAAAATCAAACACCAACAAAAGAACCCAACTGTGTTGATAATCTCTTAGGGAAGAGGAAAATGGGGTTTCTGTGTAAAGAAGAAACTGTTAGGGCTCTGTTCTGTAAAAGAAGTGAACTGGGTGATGTTGATGCTGTGTGTGCTTCTGTCAGTTCTACTCTTACAGCAGGAATGCACAGAGCAGCTTGCACAAAGATGATCAGTTCATACAGTGAAATGGTCTTTCTGTAATGATCAAGGTGCATTTGAGCAGTTTTATTCACTTTGGATGCCAGAGGAAGGAGAGCAGCAATAAGGTTATGTACAGCATCATCTAGGAAGGGTAGAGTAGAAGTTTCTGCTGTGACATGGATCTGGGGAGGGCTTTGAGAGTGACTTGATAACAGAGCAATTCCAGAGGTCATGATCCAAATGCTGTGATTATACAGAGGCAGCTGAAAAGGGCAGGTTCTGCCTTTCTGTAGAAAGTGAGCCAAAGCTTTCAATGCATCCGTGTGAGTAATACCAGCTTCCATGACAAGACATGATTTGGAAAATAAGCTTGCAGCCTGAAGGTGTCTTGTGCAAAACTTTCCTTGTTTCTTCCTTTTGTTATGCTGAAGAGGGAGAAGAAAGTGGTGGGAAAGCAGCTGATGAGTTATTAACTATAATTATCTAATTATTGCACTGTATTTCTGCTGTAGCTATTGTGCAACAGATTGTGAGCTGTATTTTTAGATCTTACATTTTTCTTGTAGTCAGATTGCAAAACAACTTCCAAAACTCTGAAGTAAAAGGAATTTGTTGATGAAAAATTTTTCCATGCGAGTGAGAAGAACCTTTGAGATATCTGTTGCTCTTTATCCTTGCACTTTAGTCTGTACTCTTTGCTAAATTTGAAATCAGTGCAGCTGTTTGCTGTACATCTTGACTGACTTTGTATTCCTAGTGGATGAGATAAGCTTGAATATCATGGCAGGATTACATGAATGGGGTAGAGCATCTCTGTGGCTTGGGTAGTGCTGCTTCTGTGTTCATTTTAAAGGAAAATATTAAAGCCCAAATCAGCATAGAATCGGAAAGAAACTTGGGTAGGATAAAACTTGTGTAGAATTTTTTTTTATTTTTTTTTTTTTTGAGTTGTTCAGAGCCTGGCTGCAGAAGAACATTTCTAATGGACACAAATTTGGTTTCTTCTTTTTTCTGTGCTGGAGAAAGGGCTGTTCTTTGATAACTGACTTATCCAGGGTGGGAATACCTAGGGTGAAAAAGCTATTCTGCTTCTGTTGGAATTGGTGCTTTCCTGACAGCTTCAGGACTCATGAATCACCAGTGAGGTTAAGATGTACCCAATGGATCTGGGTTTATAGCTACAGGACAGAACAAACCATTGGGGATTGAAGATCTGAAGGTCTGAATGTTCCACTTCAGTTCAGGAAAACAAATATCTGGCTTGTGATTAACAAGAGGCTGTGAGGATTGTGTGTGTTTCTGTGACAAGACTAACCAACTAGGTTTTTGTGTATGTGATGGTTTTCTAACCATCAGAGTTACAGATGATCTTCGTTGGTCAAGGACCATGATCTCACACCTTAGAAACCATGGATGTGTGGTTTCTTTTTCTTTTATTCCTGGCATTTGCCAGAACACCAAGCCAAACTGACATGGAGATCTCTTGCTGCTTCACTGGGAAAATGATTATTCCACTAGAGAGCTTGAAGGATCCTCAGACCTCTCCCAGAACAGGGAGTGCTGAACTGTTACCCTCAAAATTAACCAATTATTTAGCATGAGGAAGCCTGGCTGTTAGTAGAAGCTTGGGGGAGGTACTTTGGTACCCCTGCAGCATGCAATGACTGCAACAGGTAGATGTGCTGCCAGGAGTGTGCCCTGAGTTCCCCATGAACCACCCAGATCCAGAGCCTGGAGGATGTAAATGGGATGTTTTGCATGTCTGGATTAGGAAAGGTGGGGAAGAATCCCCCTGTGAGAGCTATTGGTTTGGGTGTTGTATGTCTGTGGCTCAAAAAGCCCAAGGAAGGGCTCCCTTGGTCTAGTGGGGAGTGGAAGAAAGCAGCAGCCAAGTCCTAGCACACCCACTTTTTTTTTTTTTGCTGTCTGACAAGTGAAGATGCAAATGCCTCATTTTATTTTTTTTTTTTCCTTGGAGTGAAGGATCCCTGATACTAACAATGTTAAAGTAATTTTTAACTGTGACTGCTGGTGGTTCTGTCTCCTTGATGATGTCTTAGGAGGAACACCAGCTGGGGAGGTTATTGAACAAATACCTCCTCGGCTGAGTGGAATTCCCCAGGCATCACAACTTGCAGGATGCTTCTTGCCAGGAGACACATGTCACTGCTTTCTTCCAAAGCTGAATCCATAGAAAAACATGAAACCAAGCTGCTTCATTGTCTGAATTGAGTCGTTAAAGAGCAATTTCCTTTGGCTGCATTGATAAGCCACATGGAGTGGTGTGATGGGCTTATTTTTCAGTGCATTCAACTGATTTGCTAAGCTGTTTTAACAGGCAAACCAGAGGGAAGAAAAAAAGCTTCTCTGCAAGCAAAGAGTGGCTTGGTGGTTTGTGAGCTCCGTGCTGCTATAAAATAACTTGTTCTGCTGTAGTGTGTGATGGCACTGATTCCCAGGCAGGAGTTTGACTCAGAAAGCCCCAGGTAGCCCTGCAAAACCAGGTGTTGGGAGGTTATTTTGGGTATCAAGCAAGACTGATTCAGAGTAAAATTTGAGTACTAACTTCTCAGATTTAATGCATAACTGATGGTTGTGTGACACGTGTTGCTGATGGACATCTCAAGTAACAGTAAAGCTCTTTCACATGTTTAAGGATAGAAAAGCCATGTTGCTTCTGATTTAGCTGTTGAATGGCTTTCAGGGGGGATGTTTCAATTACTGTTTATTCCTTAGAGTAGTGCCCCTTCTTCCGAAGGAAAAAAAAATAGGATGTTACGGGAAATAAACAGTTCAAGTCCTTAAAACAAATATTGCCTTTTAGAGGAATGATTACAATATTTGGAGTCTTGTGAACAAGAGCCTTTTCTCCAGTGTTTACACCCATCATCTCTCAAGTGTTCTTTGGGTTCAAAGAACTGATTAATTTTCTTTTAAATGCCTAGCCTCCCTTCTTGGGCTCACCCAGGTGGTGCTGGAGAGCTGAAGCTCTTTCAGGTGCTGCATTACAAAATGGAATTCTCAAATTCAAACCCTTGGGTGGGAATTTGGATCCCTAAGAAGATCTCTTGGAGAGAAGGATGAGTTGTTTCAGTGCCTGCAGCATGGGTACAGAGAAGAGGAGATGTCTCCTTGTGCATTGACCTGTTGATTGAAGAACTGCTAGAGAGGATGGGTCTTTCTGGAGCCCAGCAAAATGCATTTACCAGTCAAAACTGATACCCAGCTTGGAGCAACTTGGTTGCTGAAACAACCCAGTGCCAAGCTGTGAGTGCTGGCTTGCTGGTCACAGCTTCATTGCTTGTTTGGAAATTGTGATTTTCTCAAAGCTTGTCCCTGGAGCTGCTCTGCAGAGGAAGATTTATTTGCAGGGGATGAGAACAAGAAATGTCATTATTGTTCTGCATCAGGACAGGAAAAGGCTGGCTAGCTGATTACCTCTGCTGGGCACTTTTTCTTACTGCAGGGGATAATTTGTTTCTGAATTAACTTCCTTTCTTGCCCTGTTTAAAGAGGGTTTGTGTTTCTCTTGGGTCCTCCATAGTTTGACCCTTTTTATGATTTGTTTGTGAAACGTGTTATTACTCTGATAACATCTTGGGCGTGGGGCAGACCTGCAGCATGTGTGTCTTGGTGGATCAGGGATTTTGGTGGAACATTGCCAATTCCCACCATCCCAGTGCCACGCTCAGCACCGCTGGATATGCAGCCTGGGAAGAGAGAGAGAGAGGAGGGCAGGGATGAGTTCTGTGATTTAAATACTCTTTTTATGAGCTCAATTATTTGGAGGATCAAGATAAAATTGCTGAGAACACGACCTGGCATCTCATTAAATCACAGCCCAGCATTTCCTTCTGTGACTAATATTGGGTGAAAATAGTTTTTTCAGCTTGTTGGCCAAACCAAAGAAGAATCAAATTTAGCACAACCCCAACCAAAAGAGAACTTGGAGGCTTTGGCCAAACCAGAGTTGGTTCAGAGACAGCTGAAAATGTCTTGCTGGTTCTCAGGTTTTTCAGGGCTTTGCTTACTTAGCCTTCAGAATTTTTTTTTTTTTTTCTTGGTGGGTAATTACTTAAATCCTACTTGAAAAAAATTTGCTTTGTTTTGAAAGTGGCTCTCCTCTTGGTCTGAACTGTGCTGAGTTTTACCTGCAGTCTTGCATAACTTGAGATATATCCATGGCTTTTTTTTTTTGTTCTTTACAAATATTTACACTAGTCTAGCAGGGACTGCACTTTTGGTTTGTGTTATATCTCCAGTCTGGAATTAAAAGTGGGAGTTGCAAGTGCTACTAGCCTGGAGAGTAGGATTTGAGTCAGCTAAATTATGGCTTAAATTTGAAGACAGGCTTGAGATACTAGACAAAAGTGTCATGGCCTTGCAGTAAAATTGAGACACCAAAAAGTGGTTTTTTTTCCCCAAAATAAATGGATATAATAACAGAGGTGCAGATGAGTCTGCATTCTGCACAAGGGCATGGGTTTCTGCACGAGGGCTCAGGTGCATCAGACCAACTCTGTGGCAGATGTTTAAATCTGCTTTTACTCTGGTTTACCCTCCCTAAACCAAGTCAGGCTGACTTAAAATGTGTCCATACCTTGACCTAAACTAGGCTGAAAATTCTTCACTCTGTTACTGGTGTGTGATACTGGGATTCAGATGCATGTGTCAGCATCCATAGACTTTTTACAGAAGAACCAAAGAGTGTCTCATAGAAGTCTCAAATTCCAGCACTGTGGAACACATTTCAGATAAAAATGGTTAAGGGTGACAGCAAGTTTCTTGGTGTCTTGTGAAATGGGCTCTCAAACTTCTCTTCCATACTCCTGGCGCATATCTTCCCAATTGTATTCCCATATGTATTCCCAAACTGATGCTCCCTGAAGGCTGTGCTGGTGATGGTTTCTGAAGATCTTGGGCTGGAGACATCCTAGTCAGGACCGTTTTGTATTTTATACTAAGTTCTTAATCACACCACCAAGTATTTTCTTGTTGGGTTTAACAGCTTCCTATCTGCTCACAGACTGGAAGCAGCCTAATGACACAATCTGACAAAGGCACCTGTCTGAGAGCAACCAAACAGCTTAATTAGAACAATATAGGTCACAAGGAGGATGACAGTATTTCACTTTTTTCCTAGCTCCTCTCCCCCACAGCCCCTTATCCTTTTTTCTACTTGAATCATCTTTGGAAGGGAGGAAGATCAAGGCAGGTCCTAAGGCTGGGAATAAATCTCTTCTATAATAATTGAAAATAGAGTGCAAGCTATCTGCTC
The DNA here is from genome assembly GCA_023637945.1 of Phaethornis superciliosus. Lineage (NCBI taxonomy): Eukaryota > Metazoa > Chordata > Aves > Apodiformes > Trochilidae > Phaethornis > Phaethornis superciliosus. Next base: position 2,110,105 of record JAJQWJ010000011.1, read on the forward strand.
AACTAAACCTACAGCTTGGAGCTCAAACAATCCTTGACCTTCCCTCCCAAGAGATTAAATTGCACAGACAACACTGATTTTCCCAAGCAAATCAAAGCCCTCCTTGGCAATCCTGCTGCAGTTGCACACCTTACAGATCTCTTTGTGCCAACAGGGAAAACACATGGGCTCCAGGCTTTATATTAACAGGAGAACCTTCAAGTGATCTGACACCTTCAGTTTTCTCCCTGTCCACCTGAGCTCTTCACCAGCACTGAAGAGCTAATGCACCATTAGCAAAAATGACCCTTACTTTTACTCACTAAAAAGGAAAAAGGTCATTTAAGGGTCATTTTACTTGAAGTGATAGATACTTGCTAGATGAACAAAAGGGAGCAACCAATCTGAGTGACTGAACCAGAAAAAAAAAATTCACTCTGAGGTAGGAAAACACAATTCCATCCTTCTGGTGCCATTAGGTAAAATCTGTGTATCTCAATGCTTTTCAGAGGAGCTGAGGTGGCCTTAGGGGGAATAAGGGACCTGCAGTCTGGGCTGATGTCAACTTCTTCCTCCAGCTGCACCAAGCCACTTGCCTGCTTTGTCAGAATTTCCCAGCAGGAAAAATGAGGTTTACTCGGATCCCAGCTCTGCTTAAATATCCCAGGGTGGAAACAGGCCTGATTTTTCATGGCTTCCACAGTTGATGTCTCTGTTTATTTCCAACAACTTGTTGTTGGTTATTTTATGGAGTTAAGCAGTTGTCACATGCCTAGAGAGGTTGGATGGATGGCAGCCAAGGATTTCCCTCTGGGCAATCATCTTGCCTGCTACAGCCTCTATAGATCTTGAGCAAGGAGGTTAGTTTGGGTTCTGTAATGCACCTGTAGCAGAAAGGAGAAAAATAACAGCAGAGAGGAAACAGGGTAAGTCATCCAGAGAGAGAGCTGCTCAAGGCAAATAAATTGAAGTATGCCGGTTTGGCATCTTGCCTTAATGTCTCCAAAAGTACTTTGGAAGATCAGGTGAAATGAAGTGTAAACTGCTTTCCAGTAGTGTAAGTGTTGTTTGGGTTTTTTTTTTTTTGTCTAAGGGTGTTTGGTTTTTTTGCAGAAGCTTCTGTAACACTGAGTTCTGTAGTCCCAGGTATCTTGCTGTGATTTCTTGGCTCTTCAAAGGCAGGTGGGGGAAGAGGGAGAACTCAACACACACTCAGCAACACTTTGAGAATTACAAAGTTGAACTGTGTGCTTGGAAGTCTGGTGCACCAGGAGTGAGTGTGCCCTGTGTCACATTGCCACGTGTAACCATGCCATCTTCCTTGACAGTTGCACTATAAAATCCCTTCAGCGACGTCACGTTTGCATCAGCCGCCTGGAGAAGCCTCAGAACTGGGGTGAAAACTCCTGTGAAGTGAGATTTGTGATATTAGTCCTGGCTCCTCCTAAAATGGTGAGTATTAGCACTCTCTTCTCTGCTCTGCTGCTTCAGAGGGTTCTCCTAAGGTCGCTTCTCCTCCTTTCTCCTTCTAGGGTCAATGACAAGGTATTGTTTGTAACACACAAGGGGATGTGAAAGCACTTGAGAACTCAGCAGTTGTCAGGATGGGTTATTCAGTATCTGTGAGAGGTAGATTAGCCAGCTGCATCCTCATCTCCATCATGGTGGAGAAGGGGAGGAGGACACTGCAGATCAGGAGTGTCTTGAGCCTCCATTCACTGTGCTTCTGGGACCTTCTTTATACAAGTAATAACCCACAGATTCCCCCTTTCCAGCTTGACCAATTTAGCTGGTGTTTTTAGAGGTAAGGAAGGCTGTTCCTGGTTAAAGCCAAGCTTGTGAAAGGCTCTTGTGAGGCAGCAGCTGATGCCCCACTGTGAGGTCTGGGTTGCTTCCCTGCCAACTCTCGTGGTGGGACTGAGAGTGACACTGTCAGATGGGGTTGTAGATGGAGGGATGTAGCCAGGAAGAAGGTTTGCTGAGCTCTGTTGCAGTATGGGTGAGACTGCTTGGGAGCTGAGGTGCTTGTAAGCTCAGGGGCTGTGCTGAGATCCTTTGGGATGTGTTTTCACACCTTTTGGTGCTCAAAACAGCACAGTGTCACAAGAGGCATCAAGGTCAATTGGGGATCACTGTCCTGTCTTCCTAGAAAGCACTGGCTTAATCAAGATGGTGTGTTTTCTAGCTATTAGTTGAACAGATCAAAGCTCAGGACCTTTTCACACTGTTTATACCTTCGGGCTACTAGGGCTGTGCTTCTGGGAGGTGCTGGAGAGGTTGGGGACCTTGTCTGGTGCAGAACATATCCTGATTTGGTTTCCTGCCTACAATGTGATCTGTGTGACCTTGGGACCTTCTAGTCTGGTTTGGTCTGGTCTCCTCCTCCCCACCACCATCACCACCACCCTTGTTTAAATGGAAATACTGGTGTTTCCTTCTTTCCCAGGATTTGTGGCAGATCTTTTCCCAGCTGACAGCATTTCCAACGCTTTTTTGGCATGGGTCTCAAACCCGACAGGCTGAAAACATATTGATGCTCCTTATGAAAAAGCAGGAGGCAAACAACTGAACCCATGCATTGATCTCTCTTTCATTGTGCAGCAGTTTGCTTATCTCCAGCCAGCTACGTGCAAAGCACCCAGCAAACAGCTCTGCATCCGCTTGGAACCTGAAAGTTTGCAATTCCAGTGGACAGCATCAAATTAAGGAAATGGTGTTGGAGGCCAAGCAGAGCTGCAGTTGCCAATAGGCTTTTTATTTTAAATGAGTTTATCTAGCCAGCCCTAAGTACGCATTTCTGGTACAGCAGTTAAAATAATTAACCTGCTGACAGTAAAAGATTAAACGAGTTTGGCTTGGGGTGGGGGGGAGGGTGTGAAAAAAAGCCCAGAAAATGGGTATCTGTTGTATTGTAGGATGGAAAAAAAAAAAACCAAACCAACCCTGAGTTCCCTTACAGATATCTGCACTCTTCCTCTAACCCATTTATGTCTCTAGGAAAGCAAAGAAAGGGAGCAGCATTGGGCAGCTTGAAGTAACTCCTTACAGCATCCAGCCCAAGGACCCTGCTGCTGCTTAGGGGTGAAAGAGCAAACCTCCCCTTGTGATGGCAAATCCAGACTGATTCAGTCTGAAAAGCACCAGGCTTCAAAACCATAAAAGCAATTCCCAGAGCAGATCATCTTCACTTAAACCCCCAGCCTTCCCTGGAAGCTTAAATTGAACACACCCTAGTAAGCATGTCTGAAGTGTTCCTTGGGTTGGAGAGAGGGTGATGGAGTGAAGTCCCTGTGATGGGAAGTGATGACTTTAGGATTAGTGCACTGCCACCCCCGTGTCAAGCAGCACTGAGTTATTTGGTTGTGTTAATGAAGAGATTGTTCATCCACTTTGTTTCAAATCATAAAAACTAATTCAAATCCATCACATATGCTCACTACAACTTCTCACAGTAATGCAAGGAGCTTGGAAGGTGTCCAAAGGAGGGTGGTGGTTGTTTGGGTGTCTCTAGCAGCTGCTGCATATGATGAGTGTTCAGTGTAGCTAAGGCTGGAAGGTTAAAACTTTGCATAAAAGGAGCTCTTAATGACCTATGACTCTGCATAATTTTTCCTTGGCAAGGATCTTACTTGTCCTGACAGATGTTGGACAAGAAGCTGAGCACATCAGGATTTGCAGAGTTTGGATTTGGTGCATTTGTAGGGGGATGAGGAGCTCAGTCTCTACTTTTGCCTTTGTACCTAATATCTGAGGTGTCTGGAGCAGTAGGAAAGTGGGCTTGGATACTTTTGAAGCTTGGACCCTCAAAGATCAGGCAGAAATGTTACTGCCTGCAAACAGACACTTGTTCCTTTTTCATATTTGGGAATCTCCTGTCTCTTCCAGACATTTGGTGAAGATTGGACACTGCTGCTTATGTGCAGCTGCTGGTTTCTTATACTTTCCTCTGTGCCTGTAGTTACTTGTAGTTGAGAGTTCTAAATTTCTACTTTTGCTGCCAGAATTACCCCAGAGAGGCCAACCAGTGAACTGATGAAGTTGTGCACAAGAATCTCAGTCTTCCAGAAAAGAAATCAAGACATTTCTACCTATGGAAACCTTGACTATGGTGTTTTTCACCCCAGCAGCAGTAATGCTGAGATGCTGGAGGGTACCAAAGACTCTTTATTTGTCTAGTCTTAGGAGCTTGGAAGGGACACTGAGGATAAAATGCATGCTCAGCATGATTCAGCTTTGGATCAAGTCCTGGGAAATGGGTTGAGTAAGACTGCTCAGTGCTTCTGGTCAGGGCTGGATGGTGATGCCTTCACAGCATCCTGGTTGTATTGATGTGTTGGTCTGCAATAATCTCCACCTGGGAGAAGTCCTAAAAGTGGGACAGCTTGCTCTTCAGATGGTGCCCAGTGGGGGAAAGCAATGGTTTTTACCTTTCAGAAGTAAGTAGTTTTACATTGTTTTTTTCTCTCTTTTTTTTTTTTTTTTTTTTTTTTGTCATTATCTTTTTTTGTGTGTCTCTTTCTGCTCAGAAAAGTACCAAAACGGCCACAGAAGTGGGCAGGACCTTTGCCACAATGTTTTCAGACATAACCTTTCGGCAGAAGCTCCTGGAAACCAAAACTGATGATGAGTTCAAGGATGCCTTAGTCCACCAGCGCCAGTTGCTGACAGCGGTGAATCAGAGACCCTCAGGGATGAGTGATGGGCACAAGTCAAATGGTCCTAAACCACTGAAGGTAAGGCTGCCCAATTTCCCCATGCCCCCCACTTCAAGGGCTGTCCAAATGCAGAAATTCAAAGGGTTTTGAGGAAGGAGATGAAGCACTTGTGCTGCTTGCCTAGCAACCTTGGGCACCCTCACCCTTGCTCTCCTAGCAAACTCTTGGCACTGAGGTTTCCACAAATGGTTCCTGTTGTCAATCTCCCAAAACACTTCAAAAAGGGCAGGTGCTGAAGGGATGCAGGGCAGTAGGGGGTTGAAATGGTTACAGGACTTGGATTCCAGATGCTTAGTCAAGGGTGGGATTAATGGATCACTGTGCCTTGTCAGTGCAAAGAACTTAATCCTTACAATCAGAAGTCTCTGAAGGAAGCTGCTGCTCGTCTTCCCTGCAGCCAAAAGGCTTCTTGGCCATCCCTGTAAGGTAATTTCACTTAAAAGTTGCCTGTCAGTAGTTGGCCTGACTTCTCACTGTTTGATCTGGAGCTCTGTAAAACGTTACTTGCTTTGTATTTTAAAGGTTGAGGGAAATGCTGTAACTCAGCTTTCTTTTCTGGAATTTCCTGTGTGTTGGTCATCACTTTGCTTTTCCGTTCAGAAATTCATTCTTTAACCAGACAGCATACCTGAAAACCAATCAGTGGCATCTCTAGCTCCTGCCTCTGAATTACAAATAACCTTAAAGCTTTGGGTTGCCTACAGTGCAGAAGCTGATTAACTGGTGAACTTATTGCTTTTTTTAAAAAAACTTGGAATAAACTTAAGGGGTTTGAACTGCACATCTGGAAAAGAGCAAAGCTCATGTTTTCCATACAGAATCCCCGTGCTTATAGGTGGCACTTTGAACTCTCCTAGGCCCAATACCTGCTCCTGAGTTTGCAGAACAAGTCCTGAAACCCTCTGTAAACTCGGGTCTTTCAGAGTGGTCGTTTGCAGTAGTTAAAGTAATGTAACTTAGTAAAGTAGGTTTAACCCTTTGCACTTGGCCATTCAAAGGAGGTTTTGTTAGAGCAGTGAAGTGTCTGACTGTCTCCTTACATTTATCCTTTTTAAGTATCTGTAGAGGAGCTTCTGCTCTGGTTTGGTGTGCTGGAGGGATGGATAAAACCCAGGTTGGTGGTGGTTTCCTACTTCCCTTCCTGGGCAAGGAGCCTTGGCCAGGCAGATTTTGAATGTCTAAGATAGTGCTGTAGATAGTGAGACTTGTTTCTTCTGCCACTTGCTCTTCGCATTGACCATTTTAGGTCTGGATTTGGTAAATTGTTGTTTTTAAAATCATTTTCTCCTTCAGCTCTCAGGAGACAGCAGGCTGGAGGAGTAACTGTCTCCCAGCCCACGTTGCTAGTGCAGACCTTAAGAGCTGGGATGGAGAGTTCTTCTCCTGGCAAAGAGAAAGATTCTCAAAGCAAAGATTTACCTGGAGAAGTGAGGTTGGTTTGAAATCATTCCTCTGAGAATCAGGGCAGCATCTCCTCTCCCTCTGCCTGCCCTGTGCAGTAGCCTTCTAGAAAGGAAACCTTTAACATACCCACAAAGTCACTCCTGGTCTCACCTATTTTTGAGATGCAAGGTCAACCTGTGAGCCACCCCCAGTGAATTAAATAACCCAATCTGGAGCCACAGTGTTACTACAAGTGAGCCTACAGGAGGATGGAGTAGTATTAAAAAAAGAACAAAACAACTGTCTCCCTTTATCCCTTGGTGATGGGGGAGAAATGGGCCTCATGCTCTGGGGGATTTTTCCAAGTGCTCATTTTTACCTCTGCTGCAATCCTGAAGGGACATGGACACTAGAAAGCTGTGCTGTGCCTACTCAAGACTCAGTTTGCTTTGGCTCATCATGGTGGATTATTTAGGCAAGGCTACATACTCAGTCATAATTAAGTCAGCCTGAAATCCTCTTGTTTACTGAGGCATCTCACAGTGATTTTATTCATGGAGGAGCCATTAACAGCTGTGATGCTTTCAGGCTGTGATATTTTCTAATTTTTTTTGTCTCTTTGATACCTTTGTGGATGTATTGAGAGGGGTGGGCCAGTGTCAGCTTGGGCAGGCTGGAGGATAGTGTGTGTCCCTGCTCTGTGTAAAAGGGTTAGGCAGCTCCCCAGGATTCTAGGGGAGGACTGAGAAAGAGTTGGTGGTGTTGGAGCAGGAGTTTTCTCTTTGGCTGTGTTAGCTCCTAGTGCTGGTGTAGCCTCTAACCCCAGCAATGGTCATTTATAGCAAAAGACATGGAGAGGGGTGTTGTAAAATGGAAAGTAAAAAATTCCTGAACTTGGTCTAAGATTTTTTTGTTTGGTTGGTTTTCCTTTTTGCAACATGTGCAAAAAAAAGCACTGGAAGGGCTTGCAGAATAAGAGGAGATTGAAGGAGGATTTGGTGGTGCTGGTAGAAGGATGTTAAATCAAAAAATCAGCAGGGCCATGAGAGAGGTGCTAGCATGAGCAGGAGGGGAAAGCCAATGGGTCAGCCAAGCTTTGACCCACTAAAGGAGAGGGAAACAGGGAATGACAGTCCAAGAAATTCCAAGCACTGGAGTGTATGAGGAAGCAAAGAAAAAACAGGGCAAGAATGAAGCGTCAGCATGGTCCCTTCCAAGATTTTTTGGAAACCTCATGAGGTGCAAGCTCAGGAGATGGCAGGAGGCAAAAGCCAGACTTGAAAGGTATCTGGAGTAGGGCTGGACAAAGAGGATGCCTGGTGGGTAGGTTGGGAGATAAAAGTGAAACCAAAAAGGGTTTCAGAGGTCAGTAAAGTTGTTGTTCCCTCAGAGTGCAACCCAAGGTGAGTGTGAGGTTAGGTAGGGCAGAGAGGAAAGGAAGAGGAGGATTAACCATACAGAAGAAACAGCTTTCCCTATGCTTAGCCCTGATGAGATTTAATTTGGCATCTCCATGCCCCACCCTTGGCTCAACCTGCAAAAAATAAATGCATGAAGGAATCAGGGGGGGTCTTGGACATACAGCCCTGTGCCTCCCCTCCTCTGTCTGCCTTGCAGGATGAGAATTGAGGCAGGGCTGTTCTTTTCTGCACCCTCACTGCTGCTTAGAACCCAGCAGTGTGCATGGGTGCCCCTTCCCACCCCACCCTCAGCCCCAGGCCAGCACCAGGCTTCTTCCCCAGAAGATGAGATACCCTGAGCATCATTTTCCCTGTATTCACTGCAGCAAGAGAAGTAAACATATTAGTCATGAAAGCTATTGTGACTCTCTGGCTGACTGCTGCCTTCAGGAATGTCTTTCTTGAAGGGAGGGGAGGGTGGAAATTAAATTGCTTTTCAAGTGCATGTGGCTTTGATGTCCAAATATGCCTCCAAATATGATTTAAGCTCATGGTTTTCTTCCGGATATGCTTAAAATGCAGATGATATCCTAGTGGCTGTCTTCATCCTGGTTGTTCATGCTAGAGAGCTGCAAGTGTCCTGAAATAATACAGGTGTAGTGGCAAAATGCAAAGGGAACCAGAATTGACTTAAGTCGGTGATAATCACTGATAAGAGGGCTGGTCTCTCTTATCAGCCCAATTGATTTTGGGTGTTTGCTGTGCCTGCTGTATTCCTTCTGAAGAAGTTTTCCTGGCTATGCTATTTCTGGCTCTGGTTTTGAGGCACTGCAAAGCAGGTGAGTACCATGAGAAAGGGCAAAACTCTGTAAACTGTTCAACAAGCCCTTTCTAAAGCAGTAATTTTTATCCATGTTCACATAACACCAGCCACAGTGTGAGGAAGATGCCCATGCTGTTTGGAGGTGGGCTTCTGGGGTAAAGTTTGGATCTGTGGTTCCCTCACCACCACCCCCTTGCAGTCCCTACAAGAGGTTGTAAATCTCTTGTCTAGTTCTTCAGCAACCATGAAATGTTCTAGCTGAGACAGCACTGTATAAAGGTTCATTTGATTTTCAGAGTAGTATGTGTTTCCTTTGAGCTGAGGACAACAGGAAAAAAAAAAAAAAGAACTTGACAGGTGCCTCATTTGCAAGTGTTACCTACTCTGATGCTTTCCATGTGCTTTCCATAAGGATGTAGTTGTGAGAACTGGGAGGCTGTAAGTCAACAGCAGCTGTCACACATTTCTGAAAAGCTCCTTGATGCCTGTGGTGAGCATCAGATCATATAAGTAATCATACTGCACCTTGCAAGCCCCCAGTCCAGAAATAAAAAGGAAGAGTTTGGGGTTTTTGGAACTCTTTCAAAACCATCTGACTGCCTTTTAATGGGCTGAAATGACAGTTTGGTGAGATGAAGTTATTCCTGCTGGTTCCCTTTTCCTGGGATTTGAGACCTAGACAGCCTTGGCTCCCCTGCTGCACTGATTTGAGATCTCCCTTTTCCCTGCCAGTGCCAAGGAAGGGAGCATTTGCTGGGGATCTCTTTTTAGAGGCTTCAGGTGGATTTGGGGGAAGAGTTTTTTGTGGTGGCACCTCACAGTGTTGGTTGGAGGGGTGGGAAAGTCATCTCTGCCCTCATGTTTTACCCCTTAAGTACCCAGGCACTACTCACCTCCCCAGGGTCTGTCCCTGCTGTGAGCCCAGGGTGTTTTTAGCAAGTCACTTCCACACTGGGCATCAGCTCCTTCACCTGCAAAGCAGGGATGCAGATATGAATAGGAGGGAGGGAAAGGGAAGGAAGGGAGGAAAACGGGGTGGTCTGGGGGATTTTTTCCCTTTGACAATGCTTTTGAGGGTATACATTGAAGGGTGAAGGGTTTATTTTTACGATCATTACAAACTCTGATTTGAATGCCCTATTCAAACTGACCAGTTTTTCTCCTATCAGTATTGAATAAGGAGGTTAATCTCTTTAACAATGCATGAGCCTTTCAACTGACACAGCACTTCCTTCCTTTCTCTAGCTGCAAGAGTTTCTCAATGTTGGCAAGGGGATTGCTGATGACATTGCACAAAGACTTCCAATGTACGCTTTGGACTTCACTGATGGTATGTTGGGCAGTGTTTATGAAAGCATTGGCTTGATTCTGAATTTTTTGTGATGAGATGTCCTGTTTACAGCATGCGTTGAGTTGTGTGCTTTGATACGGGGAATAGCTCTCTTTTATTTCTTTGAAATAAGAATATTTTGACAAAACCTGTGAAGAGGCAGCTCGGCACGCTGCAGATGAGAACCTTGCAGTGTTCCCTTCGTGAGGATCCTAGCTGTAGGAAGATGTTTGAATTTTTCTTGTATTTTTTTATTAACGAGGTGATTAAATGGTTGCTGTGTGTAGACACAGATCAACTCATTGCAACCTAATTAGCCCTGGCCTAATAGGCCCTTCCTGCTGTCTTTGCAGGCCAGCATCAATAGCAATCATCATGATGCTGGGGGAGTTGAGAAGACCTAAACAAAATCTGAGCTGCATTAACCTCCCCACGGTGCTTTTAAAAACAGGATATAGCTTGTCTGCTGCAGCCAGATCACAGGAGCAGCAACACAGTGTTTATATTGAGCCTCAGGTTTCAGGCTTTATATAGCTCCCAGAGTGGCCTTGTTGGTTTTAAGAGGGACTTTTTCCCTTTTCACTTCCAAACTTTCAGAGCTTTTCAGAGGCTGTGGGAAGTCTTGAGGACAAGGTGTGGTTACAGAGCCTCAGCCTGACATCAGAACCTGTTCAGTGTCTTCTTGAGGAGTTGGTTGAATAAGTAGAAAAAGTATAAAACCCAAGTATAAAGTATAAAAAGTATAAAAACCCAAACAGTGTTTATAAAATGAAGATGCAGGGAGAATCTTGGAGCTTTATCAGATACCTTCCTACTGCTAATCCTTCCTTAGGATCCTAATCCTCTGCTGAGGGCGCTCTCCTTTGGAGTTGCCATAAGAAAAGAGGCTGATCATCTGAGCCTTCTTTGGAGGAGATTCAGAACACTTCATCTCTAGGATGATTGCCTTGTAAGGCTGTCAAAGTCTTTTGATTATAAATTATAAACTTCTCATTTCATTAAATTAACTTCTCATTGAAGTGCTGCAGAAGCACCTTGTGGGGACCCACGTTCATCTCAGGACAGAGCAGTGTCTGCTGTGGCTGTCACTGTCCTGGGTACCCCAGGTTCAGGAGCACAACCACATCCTGGGATGGTCCTGCAGACAGCTTTGGCCATTAGCAGAAATGATTTTCCCATTTCCAGAGGCAGCAGTGAGCCAAGTGAAACTGGAGAGCTACTGCAGCTCAAATGTGAAGAACTCCCCTTAGGAGCATTTGTGCTCCTTCAAAGAGGATATGGGAATTCAAAAAAGGGTTTCTAAAAACCTTACGTATATTAGTATCTCCCATTTCCTCCCAGAAACCAGAAATTAGGATTAATTCTTTAAGGATCTGCGTGGAATGAAAACCAGATGGAGCATAAAGCATCTGATATAAAGCACCAAGACCAAAAGTGATCAGGACTGAGATTCCTGGACAGTCTCAAAGCATTAGTGTACCAGAACACTGGGGATTTGAGCTATCCAAATCTCTGCACCCCAGACAACCACAGCTGCATCATCAAAGAGTTCTGAGTTACAAAAAGGCCTTTTTTGGATGGCTGGAGTTGCTCAGTCCTCAATCTGAGAAGCATCCTGGGGTTTTGGTTGAGGCAGATAAACAGATTAAGGGCAGGATGATAACAAGGTGTTTGTAGGGCCAGCAGATGTTTTGTCACTTGGATTTTTGTAGGACTGGTTGTTTGCAGATGCTGCACAAAGCACCATTAAATTATCCCTAGCCATCATGATCTGGGAGAGGAAAGAAAAGAATCATCTTGCTCTCTTTTTTTCTTATTTTCCTCCAGATTAGGAATTTGTCAATTTTAGAAGTCTTGTACATTTTACTGAATCACCTAGGAATCAAAGAGGAGTTTTCTAAACTTTTGGTCCAGAACTTTAGCAATATGGATGGCTTGTAATAGATGACTCCTTGCAGGAGTACCTGAGGATGGACAATTGGATCATGCTGAGCCTAAGAACACCTGAAAAATTTTCCTTTTGAGTCAGGATTAACACAGTTTGGCACGTAGTCTTCTCTTGATGACCACAACCCTCGTTTATTGGATTCTGCTTTCTTTTTTAAAAGAAAAAGGTGGTACATAATGTCATCTGGTCTTGTCAGATGGGCTCAAAATGTCTGTGCATCAGTATTAAAACTCAGTTAAACCATAGGAGCTTTCTGATTTTAAAGTCTGAGGTTGGTTTGAATGAAGGAGGGAATTCCACCTGGACTCAGCTATGAGTTTCCTGAAACCCCTTACAATTGCTGCTCTTATTCTTCAGTGTGTATTTTCTGGTATAACACTGGTATAACATTTATGAATGTAGTGCCTGGAGGGAAATTTGAGGTGCCTGAGGTTTTTAGGATGAGCTTCAATGGTAAGTTCTGCTTTATCCCTTCACCTCTTGAGGAGGAAGAGTGAAGGTAAGAGAGGAGAACTGAGATTTATTCTGTTTCCTCCTATTTTTCTCTGCCTCTGTCTTTGGCATTAAGCTGTGATGGGCTTATCTGGTGATGTGGATTCCTCCTTATCCTTGGTCCTGCAGGAGGTCCTTAACCAGCTCCTGAGAGTTAGACAAGTGTCTTCTGGCAGCATCTTTGAGATTTGGTGGTGGTGTTTTGCCAGGAGGGAAATCTCCAAAGCTCCCTGTAATGCAGGGATGCTTAGAAGGAAGCCTTTGAGGCACTGGAAAAATGGGATTTGAAGGGCAAGTTTTGTCTTTCTGGTAGTGCAAGTAGCACAGAGCTTAACTCTGCTAAAATATTGATTGTGGATTGATTGGATGGGCTATGTGCCAAACCTTGGACTCCCCACATGGTTGCACTGGCCACCTTGTTTGTTAGGATTGTGTTCCAGAGGGAGGAGGAAAAATAAAGGGATTGCAATCAGGCCTTTTCCCTTCAGTGCCTCTGCTGCCCTAGGTTAGAGGGTGGGGTAGCTTCTGCATCACTCTGCAGCCCTTCATTCCTGAAAACCACCTTGGTGTAAAAGTTCAGCTCCCACTTGAACACTGACTTGGATGGTTTGGGACTTCATGACCTGGGTTGGCAGCTCTGATGCTTTTGAAGTCTCTCTTACTGTCAGTGGTGGATGGGAATGCATTAAAAAGGCATAAAAACATCTAAAGCATCTTGTCCTGTCTGTGGATGTTTCCTTCCAAGAGCTTTGCACTTCTTGGGAAATGAGCTGTAAGGAACGAGAGAAGGGAAAGTTCTGAGCCCTTCATTTTTTTCTTCATTCCTCTCTAGTCTGAGCATATGCTTGGCTTTTCTGCTCAAAAAATCAGTAGGAGTGGGTTTCCTTTTCCAGCTCAGTTCTTAGCCTTGCTTGTACTCTAATTTACTCTTCACAGGACTTTAGGGAAGATTCATCTTCTGTCCATCTGCAGAAAATTGGGCAGAGTCCAGCAGCTGTAAGTGAAACCCCATCTTGAGGGCATTAGTTTGTAGTGCTTTGAGATTTTTATGAACTCAAAACTTCTGAACAGCAATCCTTACTGTGTGTTTTGACTGCTGAAAGGTGATTTTTTTTTTTTTTTTTTTAGTCAGGGCTTTAACAGACACATCCTGCTGCTGTGATGCAGATCAGGGTAATTAAACCTGCTTTGCATTGGATATTTCAAAGAATTAGGAACATGAACAGTCAGATGTTTCCTAGAATGTCCATCTGTCTCAATTTTGATGCAGTAAATGTACAATTAGTAGGCTCAAGCAGCTTCAGTCCCAGACTTGGGGTCTCTTGGTAATTAACTTCTTGATGCAGCAAAGCAAGGCCAACTCTACCCTCACCTTTCAAAACAAGGACGTTTCAGAAATTCAAGCAAGTAAAATAGAACTGTCACTTTGATGAACATAATTGCTTCCCCCTGTCAATGTGTAGATGTACCTTAATTTCCAGGGATTGCTTCTGTAATAGCCACCTACTCAAATTTCACAGCTGGACAAATGTACGTGGTGCAGTTGGAATGACACATTTTTCAATGACTTTTTTTATGAGCCTGCTGCAGATGAAATGCCATCATCCTGCAGCCCACCTTCTTTTCAGTGAGGTAATGTCAGTCCCTGGGTTGCAAATAGACCCTGGAAACATTTAGCCAGATGTTGACTATAAAAAAGCAAAAGGTAAATCGTGGCTCACACTGGGTTTTGCTGCTTGGCTCAGGGCAACCTGTACCAAGAGGCAGAATTTGCTTCTGACTTTTAATTGCAATTAAAGAGGGATGAATCAGGTTTGTGAAAGGCTGTGTTTCATCTGATGGGGTTACTCTCTCTGTTATGAAGTGAATTTTGCTGCCTGCCCACTTGTAGGGATTCTTTGCTCCTTGTATCTCCTGTGGCTGATCATGGCCACAATCCTGCTGGTGCTGGAAAGCTTGGAGCCTGCCCTGGTGTTGGGATAAGGATCTCCATGATCAGGGAGGATTCCTGCTTGGCTTTGCAAGGACTGAAGCTGAAACTAAAAGCCAGGCATGAGCTTTTTGAGGTTTCTTCCTTCCTCTGCCCTCACACTGTGGTTTATCTACCTGAAAGTCTTTTTAGAAAGCATCATATCACTTGTGTAGCTTTTTCTGCTCAGCAAGTAAGCTTGCTTATTTATTTATTCATTTATTTATTTTAATACTAGTTGCTTCTGTGGTCCTGGCTGCCTGTTGCCTCATGAATTATTTCAAACCTTTCGGGCACTGCCTCTGTTCATGTTTGAAGGATTCCTTTCTCCAAAAAGCAATATTCCAGAGTGACACAGAGTCCTCTGAACAAGGATGTGACCATCTCTAGTTACAAAACTACCCCTCAGTCCACTGTTTGTCCTGCCAAGTCTTTCCTTTCCTCTAAAGGTCTCAGGCTCTTGGGATTGTGAGGTAGGAGCCTGCAGCTGTTGGACTCAAGATCACATGAGAAAGTTTCATCTGTAAGAAGTAAATGTGGGGCTCTCTGGTTGCCAAGAGTGGTCAGGAATGTGGTCTGTGGTTTCTGAATCCTCACAATAAATTGAAAGGAATCTGCCCTGAAACAGTCCTATGACTCCTGGAAGGTCAGGCTCATTTTTGTATGCTTGAGATGTCTCTTGTCAAGTTTCAGACCCTGCCTTTTTTTTTGAGGATGCTGAGCATCAGAAGGCCTATTTATGTCTGTTCCTCTCATGCCAGCAGAGGAACAATGGCAAAGTGTCCTTTTCCTTACACATCATCTTTGATTTTTGGTCTTTGCATCCTTCTTCTCTCCTTATCTCTGCACTACAAATGTTGCAGAAAGCAGATGTTAGATAAGATCCCAAAGTCACTGAGTTGGGGTTTTTTACTATTTTTTTTCAGTGATACAGTAAGTCTGTTGTGGCAATGTCCAGATTTTCAGCCTCTAATGTAAAGCTGCCCCTTCTCTGATTCAACTCCATGGTTTGTGGCTCCTTCAACAAGGGACCAATTCTAGGAAAAGCTTGAATATGGGAGCTGTGTGAAAGTTCCCTGCTCAGGAGACTTCCAGAAAGAGAAACAGCAACTCCAAGCTTATCCAAGTGTCTCACAGCCCTGGTGTCATCAAAGGTGATGGTCTGGGCAGGCTGAAGACTGTTTCAAGATTATTTTTTTTTTTGCAGAGGTCCTCCCTGGTGTATCCTCTCTAAAGAGGTTGGTGTGGGGAAAAACTTGTGTTCTCCTCGAGCAATACCAGCTGTTGTCATCTCTCATCCTTTCTCCTGTGTGACATGAGCTCACTGGGGATGGACATCAGTCTGAAAACAGGAAAGGGAAGGGAAACTACTTCAGAGGCCCTTAAATTCATATTATGACACTTTAATTCTCTTTCTGGCTGCTTTTGTTTTGGCCTGCTGTGTTTTTTTCCGATGGAGATGAGTGAGGGGGGGGAGTGGATGGAAAAGAAAGAAGCCATTCTTTCAGAAAGGCTTTTTAAAAAGCAAAAACTCTTAATGTAAGCATTCCTAACCTCTTGTGCTATTTGTTTTTGTAAGTTTGCTAGCACTAATTGGCTCAGCCAGTTGATTCAAGCCTATAACCTTAGATTTCTGCCTTGGGAAAAATGAAGTGCTTCATGGTTTTCCTGCCCAGAGCATCATGAGTTGAGAAGATGACTGATCATCCTGAAGCTTGTTAGGGGCATAACCCAGAGTACCTATAAAGTTGGTATTAAAAAGGCCAGGGAATGGGGGGTTTATAAACCCTAAATTTATGGTTTATTCTTTGATCCACTTCCAAGCTTTTGGGGCTGGCAAAACTCAACCAAAGGCTTTCAGGATTTCCTGTTTGGACCATGCAAATAGTATCTGTTGAAGGAGTCTGGTGGCATGTTGGAGCTTCTACTTCTGGTCCCAGATGAATAAAAGCATGTAATTGTGCAAAAGCAAATATTAAAAGCCCTATCTATATGTTTAAAACTCAAGTATGGATTGAATTTCTGCTTTTCAGCAGTAAAAGAACTTATGGTACATATGGCTGCTGCAAGTAGGGTTCCAGTCCTTTACAAGTGGACAGTGCTAACGTGACTTTAATTATGATTTACACTAGGTATTATTGGAAACAACAAAGCTATAGGAAAATACATCACAACTATGATTTTTCTGTATTTTGCCTGCCTCCTTCCATCCATTGCCTTTGGGTCACTCAATGATGAAAACACCCGAGGAGCTATTGGTAAGTTGGTGAGTTTTGTGGATCTGTTGTAGCATCCTGTGTTTTCAAAGCTGGGCAGCTTCTGGTCAAAGGACATTTTGTTAATGATGAATGGAACACCACTGAAGGCTTTTCTAATTGTGAAGTTCATGGCTTTTTCTCAGAAAACTAGAAAAAAAAAAACAAACCAACACATTAATACTATTTTGGATGGTATAATCTGAATTGGATTGACACAGATGCATGGTACCATATTTTTAAGTAATACTTTATGTAGTTGCCTGCAGATTTTTTTTCTACTACAAGCTCCTGTGCTTTTGATCTGAATTTGAATGGCAGTATCCAAACCAGTGGGATAGCAAAAGATTTTTTTGCTCTATCTTGGTTGTGGCCTTTAGCAGCTGATACTGCTGGTAAACCCTATAGGGATCTTGGTTGAAAGCCTGTCCTGAAGGCCTGCACCAACATTGGTTTTGCTTTTATAGCTGTTTAAAATAAAATTTTAAACCAAAACAACCCTAAACAACAAAAAAAAAGTTCCACCCAACTTTTGTAGTTCAACATCTGGAAACCTGAGGGCAACCTAAATTATTGGTACAAGTCTACTGGCACTTTGCTTTCAAAATGTCTCTCACTTCTGCACCCTTTAAACTTTGCTCTGTGCCCCGTGAATGCTCCTTGGTCAGAAAGGTGTTCATTAAAAACCTTGTTTGTTTTTCATCCTTCCTAATTCCTTGTAGATGTGAAGAAGACAATCTTTGGCCAGTGTATTGGGGGGATGCTTTATGCACTCTTTTCAGGGCAACCTCTGGTTGTCCTCCTCACTACAGCTCCTTTAGCACTCTACATTAATGGTAAGTCTCCAAAATGTGTAAATCAGGGCACTGAGATGCTTGCAGTGGGTGGAATGGGACTTGGGATAAGAACTTTGCAATCCTGTTACAGCTTTAGTTGTGTTTATTGAATTTATCAGTATTAAATGGATGCTATTGGTGCTGAGGGGAGGGGGGGGTGTGTGAATTTGATTCAGGTTTAGTTAAATTTGGTTTCTAAAGGAGTCAGTTTGCGTAGAAAAGACATTTCCTGAGAATAAACCTTTCTTCTGCTTCAAGGAGGAAATCTTTTTCATCTGATGGTTTTCTCTTGTGGCTGCATTGAGCCAAATTTAGGATAAGATCCTGAGACAACACGGGGTTTGTGGGGTTGTTTTTCCTGTTGGTCTGAAAAGGTGTGATCATAGCCTTCCCATTACAGCTGCAGGTGGGTATTAGTGAAGGAGCAAACCCAAAATCTATAGGAAGAATCAGATGAGCCATGATAGCTTGAAAGGTTTAAGAGAGGGTTTTTCCCCAATACAGTGACTGAGCAAACAAGGGGCAAAGCATGTGTGAGATCCCGTGCTTAACAGCATCCCAAAATGTCAAGGACAGCAAATCCTAAGGACTGATTTGTATGGTTATGATCCCAAGGAAAAAGTTCTTTGAACAGTGTGGGAGAAAATTCTCCCAAGTGCTTCTTCAGATTTCTAGAGAAGGAAGGGGATGGGCAAGAGGAGAGCACTTTGAGGTTGATCCAGTGTTTATCCAGGAGTGTAAGAACAGGGATTAATGGTGTCTGCTCTAAGTGCATTACAGTGAAGGTTTGAAATTGGTTCTTTTTGCCATCAAGCAGATGGAAACCCCAGGGTGGTAATGACAAAAGTTTAATCTGACATACAAATGCTTCATTTTTGCAGTCATCCGAGGCATCTGTGATGACTACAGATTGGATTTCAGTGCTTTCTATGCCTGGATTGGACTGTGGAACAGCTTTTTCCTTGTGATATACTCCCTCTTTAATTTCAGTCTTCTGATGAAGCTCTTTAAAAGGTAGCTATTTTGAAGAAGTCATTTTTTTCATCAGATTATTCAGCAAATGTGAAAATTATACATTTGACAAGCTCCTTAATTAACAAACTTGCCACTAAATGTATTTTGCAGGATGAGGCTAGCATAATTTCAGTTTATTGTTCCAGCTTGAAAGAAGTTTTTAAAGAATCACTGAGTTTTGTTTCCTGAGTTGAAGTCTCACTAAAATCAGTGTATTTTCATGTAAATGAATGAATATGCTGATTTTTTTCCCTGTGAGTAGAGTTGAACTCTGCTATTGGCTATATTAATTCCTGGGATTTTTTCACAGGTCAACAGAAGAAATAATTGCACTTTTTATATCCATCACATTTGTGCTTGATGCCATCAAAGGTATTACTAAAGGTAAGCCTTGTGACAGTGTTTCTTGGTGCAGCTCTCTGCTTTTGCTTCCTTGTCAGGAAGGCTGCAAATATGCTTGATGCTTGCTTGTTCCATGTTTGCTGAGGGTTAAAAAAATTAAAGTATGAGTCTGAAGCAGCCCTTTGTCAGCTGTTTACCTGGATGTGAGCAGTCTCTTTGGTCTTGGCAAAAAATAAAAAAAAGTCCAGGTTAAATGCAGTGCACCTAGACCTCTCCTTTGCCACATTATGAAAATTAAATAGAGGGGAGCTGAAAACTGGGTTGTTTGCCTGCTCTTCCATGATCTCTCAGACCCTTCTTCCATGACAGCATAAGGGCTGCAGCACCTTCCAGCATGCTCCTGAAGTTATTCTGCCTTTTTCCAGCCCCTTGGTCCCTATTTTAGGGGTTATGTTCCCAGTGAGTACCCATGAGCAGCCTTGGGGTTTAACAAACTTCTCTAGCACCTCTTTTCCCCTCTGAGCTGGACTGGCAGGAGGTATTTGTGAAGGTGAAAGACACTAGAAGAAAAGCCTGGAAACCTTTCTGTTTCATCCCAGTGAGGGACTGGCCAAGTCTGCCATTCCTTGGTGGTGACAACCTCTTGTCCAACAGCCCCAAAGTTCAGGTTATCCTTTGAAATCCCACTGAACACAGCCCTTGTTTTCAGGATTCTCAGACTTTCCTCCTCCTGGTGTCTTGCATGCAAGGGGAGCACCTTCAAAGAGCAGCTTTGACACTGCAAAGAAATTTGAAGTGAGAGATTTTCTCACTCCATTTGGAATCCTTAATTTGGCTCCTTGGGCATCTGCTTGGATTGTGCAATCAGAGTGGGTGTTTTTCTCAGCAGAAGAACCTGCATCTTTCGAATATCCTCCTTACCCAAAGCTTGGTGAAGGAGAAGCTGTTCTAGGATAGTTTTTTGCTTGCTCTCAGAAATACACAAGGAATAGCTCAGAGGATTGCCATGGGGGCAGGAGAGGATCCTGGAAGTTAAGTAGTGTAATTAGTGACTGAGTGTAATTTTCCCTTGTACTTGGGAAGGGCTGAGTTTATAGGAAAATGGTCATAAAATCAAACCAACACTCCTCTTGTTTGCCAGCTCATGTTGGCTTGAGCTGTGTCTGGAAGTGTTCAGTGTTTGACCAGATGGAACCCCTGGTCCAGCTGCATTCCCTGTTGCAGAAGGACAGGGATGCTGTCAGACACAGACTTTATCCTTAACCCTTTCAGTGCTCATACACATGACCCCAGTGCAGCTCCCAGCCCCATGCTTACCTCCCAAACAGCTTCCAGAAATGGTTCTTTCCCCTCTTGTTCTGTAGCAGGAGGTGATGGCTGCTGCTGCCATCTCCCCTTCCCACTGAAAACTTTGAGCAGTTAAGTAGAAAGAGAAAGCTGGTGCCTTCTCCATGCTGTTAAATATGTCCTGGTAATGATCAGCCAGCTAACAGCACCTTTGGGCTTGTGTTTTCCTCAGCCTGATCACAGCCTGGTTTTGCCAGGTGCTTGGAGACATGCAGGAAAGAAGTGGGGAGGGACTGATGCTGTTCAGAGGAATCCATCCCTGGGTGTTTGTGCTGTTCTGGTGACACTTTGTTTTCACCCTGTGGCCTTGCTGCCAAAGCTGTGTTTGTTTGCTGTTGACCCCTGGACTCTGCAGGAAACAGAGGTGAACTGGTTGCAGCAGACAAAGCCAGTTAATGTTGTTGGAGGGAACTTGAGTATGGATTTGGCTTGGGAACAGCCAGGTTTCAGCAAGGGCACCACCTGCTTTGCTGCTTTCTCTCAATTCAGGCAACAAGATTCACTCAGCTGGGTTATACAAGCAAACCACGAAGGAATCAAATCCTTCAGAACAAGTCTGTGGTGCAGGATGAAGGCTTCCCCTACCTCTTTTGGCACATTCTCGTTGCTTTACTTTAAATAGAAGCAAAAATTCCAAGTTTCCTCCCCTATATCCAGGACTGACCGGAGCAATCCAAAGTAGTTTTGAGGTGGGTGCAAATTAAAGTGAGGTGGATTCAGTCAGGTGGAATGCAGTCCACCAAAGGTGTGTTTAGCCCTAAATATATCATTGCAGTATAGCCAAGGGAGGGGGAAATTCATTTCCCAAAGGAGAAAATTCACAGAACCCAAAACAAAGTAACTTAATTCTTTTTTGTTCCAGTCCAAATATAAATACAGAGGCGTGCAAATGCTTTCTGCATAGTTGCTGGGTTATGTGTGCTGTTGGTTTATCATATGCTCAGGAATAGTGTGTGCCTCCAGGATTTAGGAACATTTAGGGTCAGCTGAGATGGTAAACAGGCTTTTTAGCTCAGCCCAGCTGCTAATCCTCAAGAAATTCTGCCACAATCATTCCTTAGGACAAAAAATGTTCTGTATATCTCTACTGAGAGCTGGAAGCTATAAGTCCTCCAGCAACCTGTTCAGTGCTGATGTGCAGGGCATGTCAGTGCTCTGTGCCTCAGTTTACCTGTTTGCAAAGCAGGCATGGGTGTCTTGCCTGGGCTGAACACAGCTGCCAGGATGCAGGGAAGGGATTTTGTCAGAGCTTTTATCCCAAGCACACAATGTAGGAACACCCAGTGGTGACAGAGGTGGTAAAGAAAGTGCTCCTTACATGGGGAAAATTTCTCATCCTTTAAAAGTGCAATGGTGTCCTCATTTCTGGCTGCTGCTGTCAGCAAACTGAGACGTTAAATCTTGAGTTTCTGTGGGCTAAATTTCTCTACAAAATTGTGGAATGTGAAGTAACCAGTCTAACTCTTCAAGCCCTACTGACCCCATCCATTTGTTGGATGCCCAGACTCCTTTTAAAAGGTGCAAGAAGAAGGGTTATCATCACCCTTCTTAAAACACAGGGAATTTTACATTGGGATGAGCTCCAAACAGACTGCTTCAGCCAAATTCAGGGTGGTGGCAAGTACCAAATATGCTTTGCAATAATATTTGCACTTTGTTTTGCTTCTTTTCAAACAATTCAGTTACAGGTTGTTCGCCCTGCTTTCCTTCTAGCTGCTGCAGAGGGGAAAACTGAGGTGCTTGAGGTTTTCAGAAACTGCAATATTATTTGGTGGTGGGATGGTAGGGTGAGCTTTATAGCTCCAGATTGTTGATTTTTGCAGAAGAGAATGGTCCTGCCCTAAATTTTTGAGTTTGAAGGGAGACTAAAGCAAAGAAGGGTGAAGGGACTGAAAGAGTTTGAAATGGTGATTTCCATCTTCTTATTTCCTCACTGGGATGGGGGAAAGTGGGTGTTTCTTGCTGCCCTCTGATCATGTACCATGGGATTATAAGGTTACAAAGCCCAGCCCCATCTTTTTGTTCTATTTACTCCTTGCAGCACCTCAAGCTCTTTTTCCCCAGCAATGTCAAATCATCCCCAAAACCACATTTACATGCTTGGAGCCAAAATGCCATAAAAATGGGAACACAGCTGTCTGAATGCCCAAGAGCATGAATGTATTTACAGTTGTTAATTATATAAATACCTCTGAGCTAACCTAGAACATGGATGGACAGTTCCAGAGGCATTTCAGGGTGTTTCACTTCACAAGTTTAATTCAGGTGCTTTGTAACTTGTTTTCAATTTGCTGTGTAAATTTCAATGTTCTGCCAGGTTTTGCATATCATCAACACTTACCTTTAAAATCTGGACCAGCCTTGGAGGAAAAGTCCTTACTGCACATTTTGTGTGCATTTAAGGATCTGGGCAGCCTGGCTGCTCTTAATTTTTTCAAAAATCATGATGGAGTTTGTTTACCAGGCTGCTGCAAGTAGGTATTTTTTTACATATATAAATATTTAAGAGCCGTGGTTCCTAGGGGGAAAAAAAAAAATCATGTAAATACGTAGCACTGGAAGTGTTGCTTTTGAGAAATTAAGCTTTCCCCTATTAAAGTAAGTGAAAAATAAATTTACCAAGTGCTGGCTTTTATGAGATGGATCTCTCCTGATTTCTTCTCACAGGTTTGAGGAGCTATAGGAGCCTGGTGAAGCATATTGTTAACACTGCATGATCAAGCAAGAGCAAACCACTTGATTTTACTTGCTTTGACTGTCACAAACCTTATCCTAATGCTTGCCTGTTGGTTGTTTGTACAGTTTTTAAGAAATATTACTACCATGGGCGCACAGGAGACATTTACTTGGAAAAAGCACGAGCTAATGCTATTCCAAGCCTCGGCATCAATACCACCTTCTTGATGAATTCATCAGTGAGCAGATCCATGTCCCTAGAGAATCAAACAGGCACCCATGATGTGCATTATGGGCGTGAAACTGCCGTCCTTAGTCTCATGTTGATGTTGGGTACCCTTTGGCTTGGTCATACGCTCTATCAGTTTAAGAAAAGGTGAGTTGTTTCAGCCTTGGAGCTCAGCCTACTGATTATTTCATGTTACCTGTGAGGAATCTCTCTTAATGGGTTAGGTTTTAATGTTGTAACCCAGAAAAAAACAGGTGGAACTCTTCCCTTTGTGGTGGGGGAAGCGAAAAGCAGGGGTGAGCTTGACTTGGTCACCTGGAAAATGTTAGCAGCAGAACAAAATGTTTGGTCACTGGATGATGCCCTTCCATTTTTGGCTTGGTGTCACGAGTGACCCTTTGGAAAGCTTCGGGTGAACTATGTATTTCATGTTGGAACTCCTGTAGCTTCCCCCAGATAGGGAGAGCAAAAATCTTTGGTGCTGGAAGGTGTCCTGGGAACTGGATGTCCAGCTCTGATTTGGGTTTTAGTCCCATTGCCCTTTTAGTTAGAAATCCTTGAGTAAGCAATTAAACTGAAGTGGAAATGAGAGACAAATTGGTGCTTGGAGGTATTTTTTCTAGCTTGTTTCTTTATGGGTTTTGCTTGTTCATCAACCTTTAAAGGCTGTAGATTGCAGAGGATTGAGGGCTGAGTTAAAGACTAATTCTCCACTCCAGATATCTCTCTAGAATTGAACTGAATTGTCACTTGTTAAAGCATTAATGTTATCTGGACTGAGCGATTGTCTCTACTCTGTGGTGTTGATGGAAATTTTTTTTTTTTGTCTTTAAATTGCAGCCCATATTTGCACGCGACAGTCCGTGAAATTCTGTCCGACTGTGCCTTGCCCATCTCAGTTCTGACTTTCTCTGTTGTGGGTTCCTACATCTTCAAGGAAATTGAAAGTAAGTTATATTTTTATTCTCCGGAATGCTGGGGGAAGCTGTTCAAGGTGTATGAAGAGGAGAAATGAACTCCCAGAAAAGTTTTGCTAAAAAACAGTTAAGGTCTTCCATATAATTTTGCAAATCCAAACTCATCAAACGAGGCTGAATCAAGTTTTTTCTCTAGATAAATTATTTCAGTGTGTCTTTTAATTTCAAACTGATTTAAAGTATGTATCTCTTGCAATAAAGAGGATCAACAATTTCTGGCAGAGAACAAAGGGCAGAGTAATTAGCGGTCAGGAAGGCTTTTTGCCCCTCATGCAGACATAGAGTTGATGATCCTGGTCTGTCCTCTCTGTCTCCAGTTTACCTTTTCCTAATTTAGGTGGAATGGTGCAGAGCATCTGGGCAGTTCTAAGTTACACAAGGAAATCTAAAAATGAGACACCATTCATTGACCAAACAGATCAGCTTTTCCATATCAGGAAGTGATAATGGGGACAGGAATTGCATTGTCCTGTGGTGACGTGAGTGGGTGATGTGAGGAAATGTATGGAAACAAATAAGAAATGGCTTTTTTTCTGATGGCCATTCCATCCAGTTGGATTGTAATAGAATGTGTTGCCCTGTGTGATTTATCCCTAGCCAAGGATTTTTTCCAATGGCAGGAAAATAGGGGCATGTTGCACAGCTTATTGGGTATGAGGAAGTTTTAAACCTCCTCTAAGTTGATTAATTGAGCAGGAGGAGTAGTTAGAAGTCAGGTTTTCTAATCTAAAAAGTACCTCACATCTGTGGAAAGCAAGTTTCCCTCTTTTGTTCTGCTCAAATGTATGTAATGCCTCACTAGAACTAGCAGTCATCTGTCAAATCAGGATGGCAGCCAAGTTCTAAGAGGATGGAGGAAAAAAGTAAGCAGCCAGGTGAGCCTGGCCCCTCCAGCCTTCTGATTCCCACATGCCTGACCATCAGGTCTGGTTTGCTGCATTGGTTTCCCCCTAGTTTGTGATGTGGGTAAAATGTTACTTGAGTCCATGTAGATGATCAGACAAGAAGGTGCCTCCTAATATCATTCTCCTCTTCTTTCCAGTGTCCAAATTTAACTACAACCCATCTGACAGCTTGTTTGTTCTGGCCCCTGTCCAGTCCCTCTCCATCTGGTCAGTGATGAGCGCCATGGGGCTGGGGTTCCTCCTCTCAATGCTCTTCCTCATAGAGCAGAACATCGTGGCATCACTCACAAATGCCCCAGAGAACAGGTAATACTTCTGGTATTCCTCTTCCTCTGTGGAGGGGAACGTTCTCGAGTCTCCTCCCAGGACCTCTTCAACTTGTCTGAATATTAGAAAAGGTGTTCTGGATGTGTTTTTCAGAACTACAGTTGTCAGAGAGGAAAGTAATTCTACGGCTTACATGGTCCCCAGAACCCAATATTGTGGCCGTGAGTCAAAAATGTAAAGTATCAATGACCTCTTGACCTCAGCCTGCTGCTTCTTTGCCCAGGGGTGACTGTTACACAGATATTTCGTATGGTTTTAGGTCTGCTGGATGTAACTTTGGATGTTTGGGATGAGTCTGACCCATGTGGACACTTCCATTGCTCTTGCAGTACAGAATAATTTTTGGAAATGAGGAGTCAGTGACCTGAATAAATGTCCTAGCATGATGTGCTGCAGCTGAGCATCAGTAAAGTGTTTGGAGCTGTTAGTCTCCAGTTGAAAAAGTGGAAGTGAAGCAGAACACTGACTGATAGCTCTGACTTGTGTGCAAACTTGAGTCAAGATGTTGCACTATTAAAATATTCCCTCTGATGTTTTTGTGCCAGCTGCAGTCAGAGATGCTGGCAAGAATGAATGTGTATAACTTCTTTCCAGGGAAACTACCATGTCTCCAAGGATTTTTTTTTGCTGATGTCATGCGTGGGAGGGTTCTCTCCTTGCATAACATACATTAGCATTCTCTGTTGCAGCTGGAGTGACACTGAATTAAGGGAGAGAAGACAAGCTCACATTCAGTTGTGATAATTTGGTTTCTTTGACCACTTGATTTTTCCCTTTGTCTTGATTATTCCCCTCTAAAGTGTTGCATAAATCAATAATGCAAGTGGGTCATCTCTTGGCTTAATGTCATCTAAACTCTTGCTGCTTTCTACTAGCGTGTCTTTAAGGAATGTAAAATATTCTTTGGAGTTGGTCATAGTGAGTTGTTTTGGGTTTTTTGGTTTTTTGTTGTGGTTTTTTTTTTTTTTTATGTCTTGTTACAGGGCTGAGACTCTGCAGGTTAGGTATCAGGAGATGGTATTTTAGAGGTGGAAAAACTTGGCCATCACACCTTCTGGTTTGTGGTACCATCATGGACCACCCATGGACCAAACCATCACCACCAGCCAAGTGCTCTTTGGTGTCTTAGTACCTTGATCTGCTTTGGTGAGGGACACCCCACACTTGTGGGGCAGTCCAAGGAATATTGAGCTGGTTGGGCAGTGGCAAGGTGACCTAGGATATGAAACCTAGATCTTGGGGGGTGTGTGTGTGTTGATCTAGATGAGCTGGGTGGAACCTGTCCGGGGGTCAGAGCAGAGCAGACAGGGTGCTGTAAGACTGCTGCAACCAGTGTCCCAAGGGAACAAAGATGTTGTTGCTCTTAGATGTTGGGCCTTTGTACATAGAAAGCACTCTGCAAAGGGCAGGCAGGACAATCAGATGGTAACCCTGGGGGTGCCTTTGCTCTGAGAAAGCAGCAAGTGAGCAGGGACCTTGCTTTCAAAGGGTGAGCCAACACAGGAAACGTGGTTACAATCCCACCCTTCCTGCCAGCACCTTCCAGCTTCAGAGGCATTGCAAAGGAGACATCTACCTGACCTAGTCACCCCGTGGCCTTTTCAGTCAATAGAGGTGAGCACTTCCAGTGAGATGAGTCTTTGTTCCAAAGCTGAACCCCACCCAAGATTGCTGCAGCCCAAACAATGGCATCAGCTGCTCTTGGAGACAGACAGGAGGCAGAGATCTTCACGTGCTGTGCCACGTCTACCAGCTCCATGCACCTTATGTCCTAGGTCCTTAGGGCTCAGGGCTCCAAGTTTCTGCTTGGGCATTGAATGGACTTGGCTTGGGTGGCATTAAAATTTATTACAGTCCCTGTGGAAGACTTGGGAGCACTGGTGGATGGAAAGCTCAGTGTAAGCCAAGAAATGCACTGGCAGCCCAAAAAGCAGCCCATGTCCTGGACTGGATCACCAGCAGCATCACCTGCAAGGACAGGGAGGGGACTGTCCCCCTCTACTCTGCTGAAACCCCCCCTGCAGTGCTGGGTCCAGTTCTGGGGTCCCCAACACCAGCAGGACACGGAGATGTTGGAGCAAGTCCAGAGGAGGGCATGGAGATGCTGGGAGGGCTGGAGAAGTTCTGGAGCCAGGGGGAGAGAGTTGGGGGTGTTCAGCCTGAAGAAGAGAAGAATTCACTAGGGAGACCTTAGAGCAGCTTCCAGTGCCTGAAGGGGCTGCAGGAAAGCTGGGGAGGGACTTGGGACAAGGGCCTGGAGGGATGGGATGAGGAGGAAGGGTTTCCAGCTGCAAGAGGGAAGATGGAGAGGAGATCTTAGGAAAAAATTGTTTGGGGTGAGGGTGCTGAGCCCCTGGTTGTCCCCAGAAGCTGTGGCTGCCCCATCCCTGGCAGTGTTGAAGGTTGGATGGGGCTTGGAGCAGCCTGGGCTGGTGGGAGGTGTCCCTGCCTATAACTGAGGGGTTGGAACTAGGGGATATTAAAGGTCCTTTCTAACTCAAACCATTATATGATTCCATGTTTAGGACACCTAAATGGTGCTCCCTTTTTAGTTGGTCACACCTGGAGAGCAGTTCAGCTGATCTCTTGTGTTTCATTGGGGTGACAAAAGCTGTCTGCTCTGCCCAGGCAGGAACTCAGCTATAGACCTACCTTTAAGCAAAGTGTCCAACTCTGAGAGCTGAATCCTTCTCCAACCTTTTTCTGAACTTTACATACAATACCTGTTGGCACCAGGTGGGTATATTCATGAATGGGGCATGCAAAAAAAAAAAAAGGACAAGGTTCAACTAGATGTGACTTTAGTGTGAGCAAGGACTCTGTGTAGTCCCTGCAAAGGGAACATGGTCAGGTTCAGTGGTGAAGGCTCCCAAGTTCCCCCCTCCCCTAGGAAATAAAATTCCCCAAAGCAAGGAGCACATCTCCTTGGTTGACTGCTGAGGAATTAATGCAGCTTAAGGAATTTATGGCCTCTTTTCTTATCGTGCAGCAGCACTTCCATCACTGGGGGATTCCTGAGTCATAGGGAGCACATCTTCTGCTCCTGGGGAAGGAAGGGAGATGGGGGTTAAAAACCAGATGGGTGGGAAGCTTTGGTGTGAGGAATTGGCCAACTTGTGCCTGGGTTTCAACTGTTCCCCAGGTGGGCTTTGCCAGCAGGTATACACATCTGTTTGGAGAGGAGGCTGCAGTAAATGGAGTGGCAAAACGCTGATGAAATTTTAATGGGCTGCTATTTTCGTGTTATTTTTGCTATTTGCCTTTTCTGCTCAGCGTTGTTCTTTCCAGGAGATGACTGCCTTGGGAGCAAGCCATCAAGTTTCATTACCACCCGTGTAAAGCAAGGGGGAGTGTGAAATCATCCCCAGGAGATGGAAATGCACTTGGGTGTTGAGGATTGGAGCTGGGGTTCAGGAAGAGCAGCCTCTTGCAGTTTGCACCCTGTAATTTCTGTCAACTCCAACCTCGTTGCAGATTGGTGAAAGGAACAGCTTATCACTGGGACCTCCTGCTCGTGGCTCTGATCAACATGGGGCTCTCAGTTTTTGGTCTCCCGTGGATCCATGCTGCCTTCCCCCACTCCACCATGCACGTCCGTGCCCTGGCCTGTGTGGAGGAGAGAGTTGAAAATGGACACATCTATGAGACGTAAGTGGGAATCTGGGCTTTCTTTTGTGGCTTCTTAATCCTTCGGGTATGGTGGGAGTCAGCTGCTTGTCTTGAAGGGCTTCCAAGATATGAAGGTGGAAGGGAGATGCAGCCAAGTTGAAGCCAACTTTGGGTCAGAATGGCTCCTGAGCCCTCTTCTTTCCCCTTTCAACAAATACTTTATCTTAGGACAAACAGAGATTTTCTGTTCTCAGCAGTGGCTGGTGGCAGCCTGTAGGGTTTCCACCCCTTTCAGTGCAAATTGTCCTCTGGAAGAGTCAGCCCCAAGGCCTTTTTCAGGTTTATCCATGTGGAAATGCTGAGGAGATGCTTTGGCCAGATCTTTCCAGCTGTCTTCACCAGAAAAAATCCAGTCTGATTCATTGCTTGAAACCTGTCTGGTGGTTATTACAAAGGGCAGGGAAAATGCAGCATTATTCTAGTTTTCCCATAGCATCTTGCACCACGTTTCAGGGAAGGTGAGGAGCCTATTAAATTCTCTTGTTTTTAAGCAAAAGCAACTGTGAAGCCACGCCTGGGTCACAGCTTTCTCTGCGATATCTGTTTTTTTACTCTTCTGAGTTGTCCAACATGCTCTTATCTGGAATGTATTTAAAAAAAAAAATAAAATTAAAAGCTGATTTCTTATGAAACCAGTTCCAGAACAGAGATTATCTGGTCTGTTTGATCTCAGCCTGTTACAGTTGAATGCTTTTAGCTCAGAAGTGGTAATTTCCACTCACGTGCCATTAGTTTCAATTATCCTGTCTTGCTTTCCATTTTCAGGGTTGCCACTTATCAGAAGTGAGGCTAAGTGGTCATTTACTTTGGGGAATGGAGTGGGTCTGTCTTTTAATTTCAGTCTGGCCTTCATGCTGTTCTTGGTGCCAGCTGGCCCAGCCTGACCTGGCACAGCTGCTTTTTTGGGTTGCTGGTGGAGAGATTTCACCTTCTACATCTGGAAATTGATGAGTCCTGCTGCTCCCTGTGATGATTTTACAAGATTTTACAAGACCCTTCCTGGGAGATCAGTCCCTTGAGCTTGTATTCCCATTAGTGTGTGTTGGTATTAGTTGTTTCCACAACTGGAGCTGTTTTGGATAAATCCTAAACCCTATTTTTATAAACAATTTTGTATTTTGAGTTCAGTAGGGTTTTAATCCACACCCTTGTTTTTGGTGCCTGCGAATCTGCTCTGGGCCACTTCTGCTTACTCATTTCTTTCTGAAATGCAGAATTCACACCTTGAAGCCCCAGTTCCAAGCCTCCCTCCTGTGTCTTCTGTTGTGAATTTTGATCCCTGGTGGGTTTTATCCTTTTTTTTTCCCCTGCATTCTGAATAAAGACAAAGTCAGCCCTGCCTGACTTCAGGACTACCTTCTGCCCTTGTCCTCTGCTTCTTCTCCCAACTGCCCCAAAAGACCTCAGGAAAGCTCTTTTTTGGCCAGAATAACCTAGGGCTGCTTTCAGTAATCATCATGAAAGGGCTGAGGGATGCCCTGATCTCCCCAAGTGTCTTCCTTTCCAGCACATCCCTGTCAATAGGTAACTAAGTGCTGTCAGCTGGGTGTAGGGAATGAGGATTTCCCAGTTATTTGAACTCCCCTGGAAGCTTTTTGTTCTCTGCAAAGCACTGAGCTATAAACCAGGAGGCTTCCAGCAATGCTGTCATCTTGGGTTTTTATTTTTTTTTCTTAGCCAGCTCTGCTAAAAATGGTAGGAACTGAAGCTCAGCTAGAAAATCAGGAGTTGTGTCAGCACTGGCTCCCTTGGCAGGCTCCTTTCCTGCACTCAGACCAAAACTCTCAGTGAGGGGGGATGATGATATAAACAAGGATAAAGACCTGTCACAATGAAAGCAAAATTCTTCTTCTTTACTATAGAATAACCACTTAAATTTCACAGGCCAGCCTGCAAACAGGCTCTCGTTTACTCATGTGGAGGTGGTCAGGAGTGGCTAATCCCATGCTAGCTGTATTTAGAGGATTCTGGGGAAAGGAGCCTGGATTATGCTCTTTAATCTCCATTAATTACTTCATTTCCATTGCAGCACAGGATTTCTGGAGCTGTTTCCTCATGGGCCAAACCAGATTCTGAACATGTGCAAATTTCTGGGTTTATTCTTGTGCCTTAATGGCTGTTCTTGATGTCCTTACCCTGGAAATAAGATGCTTAAATTGACAAAAGAGCAATTTGAGGCTGGGAACTTTTGCTTTAAAGATACTGAGTTGGCTCAATTATGAACAGTTTTAACTTATGTTCTGATCAGAAATTCCAAACTGCCGCAATAAGTGGCATTAGCAGGAGCTGAGAGGAGTAGTTGCAGTACATCTTGTATGGGATCAGAGACTCCTCAGTGCAGTGATTGCTGCATCCCCCAAAGATGATAAGCAGAAAATTTAATGAGCATGAAAAATCCATTACCAAAGGGCTGCTGCTCTGAGCTCATCTTCTACTTGCAAACTCACATTTGATTGAAATGTGATGGCTTCATATCTAATTTTGATCCTGAGCTCTTTGGTTTCCATGACTTCACTTGCTGGGAACCTGGTGGAGCTGTGTGTGCCTGGACTGACATTTGCAGGTCAAGAGCTTCCCCAGCAGTGGGTGAGATATTTGCCTGAAATAAAAGGTGCAGCTTCCTCTGCAGCTTCCCCGGGGATGAAACTGTCCCTAGCTGAGGCTAAATCAGGGATTTCATCCTTTCCCTCCTGCTTCTTTGGGCCACTTGAAAGGCTCAGGGTGGTTCTGGCAGTTCTGCAGGGCTCTGACCACTCCTTATCAGACTTCCAAATGCCTGAATTAAAATTTGCAGTTGCTTTTTAAGCTCTTTGGTTCTCTCATCTCTGAGCCCGGGAGGTGGTGATGCAAAGGGTGTCAGATTCTATCCACTGAGGTGATGTCCCTGGCCAGAGCAGTCTGCAGGTGACAGAGTGAAATGCTCATCTCTCCCCTCCCTGAGTTTCTCCAGGCATTAGCAGGGACCTCTGGACATAAGGATCTGAACAAAATCTGTGTGGAAGGAGGAAAGCTGTAGTTCCTGCTCTTTAAACCTAGCCAGAAAGAGAGAGGAGGTTACTCAGAGGTTAACACCTCCTGTGCGTTCTTTTAGTAATCCTGGATAACACCTAACTCCTGTCCCATTATTCCCCAAGCAATTCAAGTGGTGGCCTCTGGACTTGGTGTCCTGTTTGTGGCACCTGTTGTTCCTTTGGTCTCATGACTGGTCTTGTTAATTCTGCCACATTATCCAAACCCTGAGAGCAAGGCTTAGGCTGCTTTCTTTCTCTCTCGAAATTGAGGTGGGGAAGGCTCCTCCATCCCCACAGCTTCATTTTGCTCTTGAATATATAAAAAAATTTAAAGATCAACCTGACTTTACTTATAAGCAAGACTCTCAGAAACTTAATATTGGAAAAATTCAATAGGAGGCAATCTTTATTTAGGACAGAAGGGATTACAGAATCCCAGCAGTGCATATGTAAAAGGGGGAAATGTGTTTTGGTAGATCTCTTGTGTTAATCTTCAGAATATTTCATGCCCAGAGTTAATTTGAAATATGAGGTCTTGCAACCAAGGAATGAGGTCACTAGATGCCACCAAAACAACCTATGGACAAGAATTTCTCCTGGGAGAAGGGGAATTAACTCACTATTTTATCCACTAAACTAGTGGTTTTATCTTCTCAAAAAAAAAGTTACATTAAGAACCCCCCTGTTCTCCATTTATAAGTAGTCTTGAAAGATGAGGGTTTTCTTTCTTCCTGTTGTTTCTCGTAATTATTTTTTTTTTTTTTAAGCAAGGAGATGCTCACAGGTTTAGTTGAGGAAAAGAAAACAAAGAAACCTCCCCTCATCCCTCTACCTATCCCCCCCAAGCAGTCTCAGAAAATTGCTGCATGCTTTCCTCTCAGGCTTTTTTTTTTTTGTTTCTCCCACACCCCTCCATAAAAAAAAATGTAGCCTGTCAGCTCTGCAAAATTTGCATGAATTAATTACATGTTTTGCATGGTAATAGGCAATATGCAGCCCAACTGCTATTATCCACAGCAGAATGAAATTTATAGCTCCCTGCTTAGCACTCTCAGCTTTCCCTGCCATGTAAACAAGGAGATCCTCATCTACATCAAAAATGCTGATGTGCAGTCAAAAGAGTGCAGGTTTTGTTTTTTTTTTTTTTTTTCCAAGATGTTCACTGTTCCCATGGAAGTCAATGAGTGTTTGGGTTTATTGTTGTTTGGTTGGTTGTGTTGTTTTTTTTTTTTTAAAGCCCAATTGCCTATGCACTGGGCAAATGAAGGAAAGGATTATACTGCCCAGAAAGAGAACTCTTTCCTGGTTTGGTTTTGTTTGCGATGTGCTGAACAGAATTAGTTGAGAGGGCAAGTCAGTTCAGGATCAGATCCACGGAGCTTTGCAGAAGGGGAATCTGGCTGTTTTCCAGCTGCTCTGTTTGAGCTGTGGATTAAAGTCCCTGGCCTGGGTCCAGCAGAACTCTGCCCTTCTCAGTGTCAGCCCGGGGCCAGAAGCAGTGATCCCGGTGCCGGGGAGATGAGTTTCCCTTTCCCCAGCAGCACGTGTCCTGCATCTGTGGGGAGTAGTGAGCCCCAGCAATAAGTTTACATGGATACTGGGATGATGCCCTCCTTCCCTAATCCCTGTTTTCTTGCCTTTCAGGATTGTGAGTGTGAAGGAGACACGCCTGACAAGCCTGACAGCCAACTTCATGGTTGGCCTCTCGCTTCTGCTCCTCCCTTTCCCTCTCCAGTGGATCCCAAAGCCAGTCCTCTATGGCCTTTTCCTCTACATTGCATTGACCTCCATTGATGGGAACCAGCTCTTTGAAAGGGTGGCTCTCCTGCTCAAAGAACAGGTACAGGACCTGAGGCACCAGCCTGGTGGAACAGAGAAGGAAATTGGATTTACAAACTTAGCACCAAACCGTGCCGGGAGCTGCTGGGGTTGGGAATGGGGTTACTCCCAAAATTCATGTTCTCAGGAGGCTGATTTCCAGCTCTGACCTGGGCTTTGCCTATCTTTTTCACCTTTCTCTGAAAAGAGGGACTGAAGGCTGATGGTCTTCAGTTTAGCCTGGCTGCCCCTGAGACATGAACAAGAGGAATCTTTTCCATAAGCAGATAAAAGAATGGGAGAATAACGTGCTGTCAGACAACAGAAGTGGCACAGCTTTTGTTGGGTTAAAAAAAAAAAAGTGATGGCTCAACTCTTCACAGAATTGCAGTGCATCTTGCCTGACTTTCAAATTGTGCATAAATTGCTTTCTGCATTTCCCTGCCACAAAAAAAAAAAAAAAAAGAAAAAAAACAAACCCAAAACCATTTTAGCTTTCTTGCTCAGAGTGATGCCTTGGATGTAACCCTTCTCTTTGCAAAGAATTGCTCTGGAGAGCAGTTCTCCAGAGGCAAAGACAAGTCTGTGCCTGGAACCAGGATAAAATGCTACCTGTGAAGATGCCTCTTGAACTGTGTAGGGTGCAAACTAAAAAATATGTTCAACCAATGTTGTGGTTTTTTTAAAAAAAGAAAATTGCACAAATTGTTGCTCGATGGGTGTAGGGTGTTTGGGAGTTATAAAACCCCCCTGTGGTGTCTGTCAGCTGCAGAGTACATCCATTTTAAGAAGAATAATTAAATGTTAGCACATGCATAATGTCAGTAAATGATCTTGGAAGCTTTGTGGGGGAAATCAGAACAGGCAAAATTTTTTTTTGCTGTATTTTAGACTGAGGTGACATACCACAAGATAAGCTTTTAAACTCAGAACAAAGTCACTTGCATTATTGAAATGCTTCTGATGCAGGATGAAAACAAAGCTGGGAGATATGATTTCAAGCCAGCTCTATTGCAACTTCTCAGAAGGTGTTACCTTGCAGTACTGGGAAGTGATAATGTCTCCAGCTCACCTTCTTTTACACAAGGGATAAGGGTTTCATAAGCCCAACATTTGGTTTTGAATCTCTGCTAATCTATTCTGATCTCCAATATTACATCCCAAAGGTTAAAACTCTGGAAGTTGGGTAAAGATTCCATTTGTCATGTCAATTTTTGCATGAGGGTTGAACAGTTACTGGTGGACATGGAATATTACTCCTGGGTTTAGTACAAATTTAGGTGTGGAATTTTCCAAGCTTCAGCTTGGGAAAATTACAAAGTATTCTCAAATATGGAGATCTCCCCTTTCTGGGAACCTTTTAATGAGTCATGGCACAATCTGAAATCCACTGAGTCTGTATGGGTGCCAGCAGACAGTCGCTCATCCTCTTCATTGATGTATAGACAGTGAGTCAAAGCCCCTGCTCAGATGTGAGCAAGGAACTGTCAAAAGAATCTGCAAGCAATATTGAGCTTATTAATGTCACTTTTTTCCTCTTCTTTCTCAAAAATGAGATTTTGATGAGATAATCACTGCAGTTTAAGTAACAACCTCTTCCCGTACCTTCCTAATCTCATCTCCTGGTCTTCCCCTACTGGGGTTCAGCCAAGTAATGAGACCACCAGGGGCAAGCATGCAGTCTGGGCAGCAGAAGACAAAGGCTCTAAAATAATGAGGAGCTGGGATTTGGGTGGAGAAACCATCCAGCAGTAACACCACCTGAATCCATCTGCTTCCCATAAAATAACAGAATGGTTTAGGTTGGAAGTGCCTTTTAGGTTGGAAGTTCCACCCACACTCTTCCTGGGACACTTCTCACTGAACCAGGTTGCTCCAAGCCTCATCTAACCTGCTCCCTGAACACTTCCAGAGAGTGGAAGTGTACTGTGCACACCCCCACAGGCACTTCACGTGTTGCTGCAAAGCCCTGATAATCCCACTCAGGAGAATCTCATTACTGTACTTACCAAGATATTGTATTGCACTCCAGATGCTCCCAAAAACAATCTTAGCTGTGGGCCATGCCTTTTCCTCCCCAGGTTTTTAATGCCCAGTCATCTCCTGTGTGGTGCTGCCAATGCTGTGGTTTAAGGCTTTAACCCCAGAAATCCTGCATTCAGCTGCTGAACCTGTTAAGGACTTTGATGCATTCAGGGTGCAAACTGAGGAGTTCCTCAAACCCTTTGCCCCTTCAAAACTTTGTGCCACCTTCTGCACTCACAAGTCCAGGTCTCTGCATATCTAATGTGGGAATTCTTCTCTCCCCAGACTGCTTATCCTCCAACACATTACATCCGCAGAGTGCCCCAGAGGAAGATCCACTATTTCACAGGCTTGCAAGTCCTGCAGCTCCTCATCCTCTGTGGTTTTGGCATGTCACCATTGCTCTACATGAAGATGATCTTCCCACTCATCATGATAGGGATGATACCTATCAGGTATGAACCTGGGCTGTCTTTTTTTTTTTTTTTTTTAGCAGTTTGTTTGGTTTTTTTTCTTTCTCCCCATGTCTCCTGTGTCTTTTGTCTTCAGGCTTGTCCTGCAGGAGGTCTGAGTGGTGTAGAAGGACATCTGGGGCTTCCAGGAGTAGGCAGATCCTGGAAGAAGGTGATGGTGACCTTTTCTTCACCAGCTGCTCAGGCTTGAGGAAAAATAGTGCAGAGAGCCTGTGGTTTCACTGGTGCTGGGTGTCATGCAAAGGGTTCTGGACTGGCAGGTGCTTTTCTTACAGCTAGCAGAGAGATAAATAAGGTTCATTCTGCAGTTTGAGAGATAGCTGGTCTTCCTGAGAGGCTGTAGCCTGAGCTTTCCCTGTAGGCATTTGATAATGTTCTATATTGCTTTGCAATTTGATTTCCTGAGGGGTATAAACTATTCCTAAGAGGAATGCTTATCTCTTCTCCAGTGCTGTAGTGACCTTACAAACCTCCTTCAATGCTGAATGCCATTGCACATCATCACTTAGGTCAACCTGGCCACATTTGCTCTTAAAATGCATCTTTAAAAATGGCAGGATTGTTGCAGCCTTGAGAGAGGAACACTGAGAAATTTAACTGATTTCATAATGTTCATTAACAGTAACTGCCCATCATTCTCCAGTTAAATCATTCATGCTCTCCATCCTTTGGGTATAATGAGAAGCCATAATAAGATCTGGGAAGGAAAAGGGCTGTTTCCAGTCCATTTGGTTTTTTTGAGGCCAGCATGGTGTCCAGTGATGTCTGTTGTCTTTGAGCTTGCAGTTTCAGAGCTTTTTTTTCTCTCTTACCTTAAAGCTGGGGGCTACCAGCATGCTAATCTACAAAGGCAGCTGTCATGGTGTTTTCTTTGGGTGGTCAAGATGGGTCCAGTTCTTTCTTAAACAAAAGTGAAAGTTAAAACTACCATGGCTTACAACAGGACCAGGTTATAGCCAGTTGGGCTGGAGTTTTGGAGATAAAATCTTGGAAAACACTGCAAGTATTGTTCCTCTGCTAAGAGGCTCTCACCCATCCCTTGGATGCCTGGTGAAGGAGGTGGTAGATGCTTCAGCTGTGTGCAGTGACCCTTGTGGGAATTGCTGGTCTCTGCATGGAGCAATTGATGAAAAGAAAAGAAAGGAAAGGGAAAGAAAATGGAAAGGAAAGTGAAAGAAACCATGGAAGTATTGGATATAGTGCAGTAAGCGTGGAAAGAGTGCTGTCAAAGAACCTGATTCTAGATGAAGAGCTAGACCTACCAGTGCAGATATATCTTCTTTTGAGTAAATCAGATACTGTCATACTAGCTCTGTTGCTAACTCATTTCCCTTTCCAAAGCAGCTTTTTTCCCAGTTAGCTGGGGAATCAGCCCTGCTGATTGGGAAGATGGTGCTACCTGCCACCATACAGAAAGTTCTTCTTGGTTTTGCTTTCTCTGATATCTTTGGCTTTCCTGTAGGAACTGTGGACTCCAGATGAGACGGCAACACTGTGATGCATGAGCCCTATAATCAACAATTACTTTTTCACAAAGATTTAGCATTCTAAATAGATGAGACAGAGTAGAGGAAATGAAATATCGTATTTATTATTTTATATTTTTTTTTAAGCGAAGGAAGGAAGAAGAGATGGGAGAGTAGCCAGGGGTCAAAGTCAAGAATGAAACCCAGATGAGTGAGTCATGGCTCAATGTCCCATCCAGACAAGCAGCCATGTCACTTGGCTGTCTCAAAGCTACATTCCCATCTGTCTGACAGCATTAGACACATGATTTGCATTGTTGGTGGTGAGGGACCATTTCTCTTACTCCACTGGGGTAGTGTTAACGTGAAAAATAATGGCTTTCAATGGCTTCTCATTATTGCAGTGGGGAGCAGCCTGTGGGGAGAAAATTTGATCTTTTGGGGCATCCCTAGTTGCTGGCTTTGATTCAGAGCTTTGGAGTGACTGGTTTCTGGTTGCACCCTAATCCCTGCTGTGGGGAGAACTGGGGTTAAAGTCCTCAGAAAGGAATAATGCAAGTTCTCTGTGATGTTTATCTGTGTTCCCTCATGCATTGCATTTCATGGCAGACCTGTTTAAACAGATCCTGGTATTTCTCTGTAGTGAATGTTGTTTGGGATCTCTGGTTATTGAAAAAAAGGCCCTTCCAAGTCTTAAACCAGCTTCCTAGTGCTTTGTGCCTTATTTGAACAGCTGAAGAATAGCTTCCTTGTTGAGCAAGGAGAAGTGTCAAACTAAATGTGTTGCAGGATTTAATGAGAGCAGCTTCATAGGGTGTTGTCACAGTGCTTTGCCACTCATCCAGATGTGCTTATTTATGAGGATGTTCTTGCAAGCAAATAAAACAAAAGCAAGGGAATTATTGTCTCCATGACCCAGTGGAAAGCAGACTCCAGGTGTAGGGATGAAGGCATGAATGTCATAGAATGATTTGTGTTGAAAGGGACTTTTAAAGGTGATCCAATCCAACCCCCTGCAGTCAGCAGGGACATCCTCAACCAGATCAGGTTGTTCAGAGCCTCACCTTGAATATCTCCTGGGATGAGGCCTCAACCCCCTCCCTGGGCAGCCTCGTCCATTGTTCCACCACCCTTATGGTGAAGAACTTTTTCCTAACATCCAATCTAAATTTCTTCTTCAATTTATAACCATTACCCCTTCTCCTCTCACTCCAGTCCCTCTCCAGCCTTCCTGTCACAGCCCTGCTCAGCCTCTTGTCATGGTCTCAAGGCTTGCAGATATATTTGGTGCTTCTCTAAAAACCCAAAGCTGCTGGAATGTCTATTAAAGCTGTTTTTATGGGAGAACTTGAAAGGAATGACCTGGGGTATGTCTGAACTGTGAAGTCCAAGATAAATAGCCTACCTATAGAGGTCTTTGAGCTCTGTAAATTTAGAGGAGGGTTTCTCCTGTGAGCTCTCAGTTCTTGGTGTTGTGACAGTGTTGTGATGGCTGGAAGGCTGTATCAGGTGTGTTGGGAAACTCTAGGGAAGTGAAGAAAACAGAAAATAGAAATAAATGGGGATCCTTGGCAAAGGGACCCATTTCCTGGCAAACTGGTGGCTTTGCCTCCCTCCTTCCACAAACCAGGAGCAGAGCTGTGGGTTGCATGAGGTCTCCCTATTTGTGGTGACAGAGAGGTCTAGATAAGTGACTTTTCTCCTTTGAGGATGAGGAAGTGCTCTTTCTTCTTCAGCTGAAATGAGGAGGCTTCTGAGAGGGTGAGCTCTGCACTGTTATTCCTGTCCATGTTCTGTCTGCTTGTGGGATTGTTGGTTTTATTCTCCTCTAATTCATCTCCCTTCCAGCTGGGCAAATCTGTTGTGTGCATGGCCACAGACAAACTCAACTGAGAGTCTCTGGCAGGCAAATAGAAAGCTCCATGAAGCAAAACAACCTCTAATGCCATCTCTCTGGTTTGATCTTCAGGTACAACCTGCTCCCTAGGATCATCGAAGCCAAGTACTTGGATGCTATGGATGCAGAGCATTAAATGAGGTCCTTCACACCCAGAGCAGTGAGGACACCTCCTTTGGAGTTGGAAGGCAGCTTTGGCGAGGCATAGAACAATCTCTTTGCAGTTCTTTCTTTCTCCACTCTTCTTTCTGCTCTAATCTGGCATTGGTAATGCACACATATCAGAGACCAATTGAAGTGTCAGACCAAAAACAGCCTTGGACTTGGGAGGCCGATGCTCTTGGGAGCTGTAAAAGCAAGGAAGCTTAATGGAAATGCTACCTTCCACATCCCAAAACTGGAAACCCCAAAGATCAGCATATCCCTGTGGCTGGAGCATGCCTTCTCAGAGCTGTCATGTGTTCCCTTGCTTGAAGGGTGGGGGGAATCTCTTTATTTTTTTAGGCACCATGTCCCTTTTTCCCAAAACACTATAAGGACAACAACTGACCCTTCTTTTACAGAATGGCACTCCTCTTCTGGCCTTGAAATTCAATTTCCCTCTGCATCCAGTATTCCCAAATTGGTATTCCCTGTGGGATGGCCTGATGTTAAACCACTGATGGCAAGAGAGCTGTCTGGCCATCTCTTCACATGAGCAGGTTGTTACAGAATACATACTGATCCAATCCACAGCTTTGGATGGAGATTTAATTCCTACAAGTGAGCTGGGAATGTTCTGTTCAGAGGTTGGGCTGCCTGATGGTGTTGATGAAACTGCATCTGGGTTTAAGCTATTGGGGAAATATTTGGGATCTTTCTCCCATTGCTTCTCGGTAGTCAAATAAAAAAAAGTGTGGTTTTGCACAACTGCAGCCTTCTTGCTTGCACCCAGAGTCAGATGTGGAAACTGAGGGCAGTTGTGTGGATGATTGCATATACATATGTACAGTAGTGCCTATGTGTACATATATACATATGGATTTGTGTATATATTTTGCATAGATATACAAATAGGCCTGATTCTTTCAAAATCTCAAAAGTGTTTTGTGCAGTTGATGTTACCTGTGATGTCCTGACCAAATACTTGTTCTTTGCTTCAGTGCTGCTTTTTCTTATTTGAGATATGGTCACTTTTTTTTCCTTTTGAAGCTGCTCAGTTACTGATTTTGTTCATGTGTTGCTTTGTTCAAGGTGTGCCTTTGCATTCTTCTTCCCATGGCTCAAGACCTTCATCATTCTGTCTTGATGTGAATTTTGCCTTTAATTTTAATGTACAGCATGCAATGGAAGTTTTCCTCTCTCACCTAATCAATATTTGTTGGTCATTTAATTGGTTCTGTTTTGTAGCTAAGCTCCAGTTTTCCGTGCTCCCAGACATTATATTATATTTCTGAATGAATCTAACTTCTGCTGTCTTTTTATATTTCAGTTTATTTAATTTCCTTTGTACTATGGTCAGTCTTCTTATTTGGAGTACTGTGAAACAAGCTGCCCTTTAGTTCAGTGCTTGCCCTTTACTGCACACTTGCAGATCACAGGTAAAAAAGTGTTAAGAAAAATGTGGCCCTCTGAAGATAAAGAACTTCCAAAGCAGTAGAAATGAGGGAAGAGGAGTATTCTAAAATGAAATGCGAATGTATTACTAGCTCAGAGAAGTGTTTCTTACCAATTGCTTGCCCTTTAAAGGTGCTGAGTTTTTATCAGCATGTGCCCTGCTGATGGAGTGTTCCTCTGCAGGAGGAGGAAGACCAACTCTGTGAGGAGAGAGGAAGGCATTGGCTCAAAAGCTCCCATGCTGACACTAAGCCAGACTCAAGGCACTGAGGGTTTGGTGTATTTGCACTAAATCCACAGGTGGTGTTGCACCCCAAC
Organism: Phaethornis superciliosus; assembly: GCA_023637945.1. Classification (NCBI taxonomy): domain Eukaryota; kingdom Metazoa; phylum Chordata; class Aves; order Apodiformes; family Trochilidae; genus Phaethornis; species Phaethornis superciliosus. Next base: position 2,151,325 of record JAJQWJ010000011.1, read on the forward strand.
ATAGCTGCCTCTGGCTTTGAAACACCTAAGAAAACCTCAATTTTTATTTTCTTACAAAACCCCTCTGTCTTGATACTTGATGGGGGAGAGCAGTATTCCCAAGAAAGTGGCTGTGGTTTCTATATCCCTGAGCAATCTCAGGGAAAAGCCCTCGGCTTAGCTAACCAAACACCACCTCTTGACCTTGAAAGCACGACCTTCATGCCCCACCAACCCACTCTTGTGGGTCTGCCAAGGGGTCCTCAGGGTGAGGATGACCCCCATGGTGCATCAGGTAGTGCCAATTTTTTGGCTGTCAGTCAGTTTTGGAGGCAGCAGAGGTAGCTCATGCCCTGTCTGATAAGTGGTCTGATAAGTGTCTGACCACCCTTGTTAATATTTCCTGGTTTTTTGGAGTCATTTCTGGGGTGAGCTCACTGACAGCTGCTGCTCAGGTCTGCATGTGGAGACAGAGAGCAAACAGCAAACAGGATTTGGGGGCAGTGCAAAGGCGGAGGTGGTAAAAGTACATCTGATCTTCAGTCAACAGAAAAAGAGCAGGTGACAGCAAACAGTTGAGTACCTGTTGGAAGGCAGGGAGTGTGAAGGCCTGATGATGCTTAAATAACCTGTTTTTCCCACGGATGTCAAAAGAATTAACCAAAGGTAGAGTGAAGAGCATCATCCTATGGTTAAGCTATTAAATGGCTGTGTCCTGGGGATGCATTTTTGGTGGCTCAGCTCTTGGCAGGAAGAAGTCACCCTGTGGATTAGCTTAACTCATTCTGCAGATGCTGCAGCTGGAGAAAGGAGAGGATGTGCACGAGGGAATGTGGCTGTCATCCCTCTTTGAGCAAGGACAGAGGCCCTGTGTCAACTTTTCCTCCAGCACAGAGCATGGTGGGGTGAGCTGGCATGCAGGTCTTGCCAGAGGAAGTAGTTTTGAGATGTACCCTCCACCCCCCCACACTTAGGAAAACTAAAAATGAAAAAAATCCTCTTGGAAAGCATCAATTTCAGTAGTGCTGAATGTGGCTGAGAGATCATTTAGAAGCCACACAGCTCGGAAGGGTTTGATTAACCATCACAACTCTTCCTTAGATCTTTTTTTTGGCTGTTGCTGTCCTGCCATGACTTCAGAGTTTCCTTTGCAGCATTAGCAGGACTCTGTTCCACGGGGTTTTCTTTTGACAGACGTTGGGGGCCAAAGAATCAACTGGTGGGAAAGCAGCACAACTTGGGGAAGCTGGCTTAGATTGGTTGAAGGTTTGGACCCCCGTCTCAAAAGAAGGGATGTGTGAGACTCAGCACCTCTTGGCTCATAAGGGTTTGTGATGGTCCTGCAGAGGATTTTTTTTGCTTGTTTGGGTTTTTTGGTTTGGTTGGGGTTTTTTTGTTTTTGGGTTTTTTTGACACAATACCTTTTCTCTTCTTGTTTGCTTCTGGTTTTCCTGACTTTTAAGTGCAGGGGCTTCCAGGAAGTAGGCTAACTAGGGAAGGAGAGTTTGTTCTGAGTTGATTGAGCACTTTAATACTTCTGTGAAGGTGAAGACAATTCGAATGTAAAAGAAGTTTTATTATAAGCTCTTTGTATACGCACAAATGCTATGTATAACTGTTGCCAAAGAACTGTTGGAAAGATGCTGGTGTCTTAAGGGAGTCCATGGTGTTCAGCTGGAACCTCGAGGTAGTAAAAAAGCTCCTGAAACGAGTGGATTTTGGGAGTTACCATTTGACGGCTGCCAAAGCGATCAGAAACGGGGAGAGAAAAACCTTCTACTCTCAAACATGTAGTTTTTGATCCTCGTGTTGAATGTAGGAGCAAGAAGTTAGCTTGACAATTAAAACTGGAGTTACACCTGAAAGGTTTCGTTGGTCTGAGACTTATTTTGTTGCCTTCAAACCCCACTGTTGACACTGTCTCCGGAAATCGCCGTTTCTCCACATAAATGAAGGAATGTTGGTGAAAACATGGACTGCTGAACAGGCAGCATAGCACTTCCTAGATTGTTCAGGAAGCAAATCTGACAACTTCACTAGCAACAATCCCCAGATTCTCTGCTGTCCATGTTTGAAGCAGTTAATGGGTCTCAGGCTCTGCTCGGATCCGCATTGGCTGCGAGAGGATGGGGATGGGGGAAAAGGATCACAACTGGTTTGCTTCAGAGCTGCTGAAGTGCTTTGAGATGAGCCCAAGGACTCTGGGATGTGAAACACGTTTTCTTGGGAGCTGTGTGAACTGGGATGCTCTGCAGACAAACACAGTAAATGGGCACCTTTCCCCGGACTGCAGGTCAAACTGTTCTCCACAAAAGGTCCCAATCTCCAGCTGTAGCTGTTTGGAAACTTTTGCATATCATGTTTGGCTGCTTTAAGAACTGCTGCTGAACTGTGTACTGTGGACACTCTTTGAAGAACCAGGAAGTTGCACAAAGCTGGAGATAGCTGGAGGATGCTTGGGGGTGGGAAGGGAGGGATGCTTTGGTTTCTGTGGAGTTCTCAGCAACAAAAAAGGGACCTGAGGCATGCCATGTCACCAAAAGCACCTACCATTGTCCAGTCTGTGTCCCACTCTGCATGGATGTACACTATCTGTTGACACATGTTCAGGTTTTTTTCTTGTTCATATTGTCCTGTAGTATTTCTGCCTGCCTGGAAGCTGAATGGGCAGAATCAGGCTTGGCTGGAGCTCAGCTCTTGGGTGTCCATCTCCCTGAAACTTCAGTGTGTCCCATTTGCTCTGTCACCTCCTGACCCAGCTCTCATCTTCTCCAGCCTTTATCTGGAAGCTGGCTCTAACATCCCAGCTGTGGAAGTGCTGCCAAAGTGCCCAGTGGATTTTTTTTTTTTCCTTCTAAAGAACTTGAGCAGCAGCGTGGCAGTGGCTGCTCCCCTGGGGCTCTCTTTGCTATAATAAGTAATTAGGAAGGATTCATAATTGTCCTACAGTTGTATTGTCTTCTGCATCTCTCAAGATGATTTTTTTTATGGCCTAGTGTTCCAGTTGGGCTGTTCTTTCAGCTGTCAAACTTCCAGAAGATCTTAAATAGACATTAATGGGTCGGGTTTGCTTTATTTTCTATCTCTGCTGAGGCCTTGTGGATGGTAGAGGAGAATAGTCTTCTCTCTAATTGTTTTCATATCTAATTAAGGCATTTAAGTACCAAACCCTGGCCATTACACTGCTGGCTGTAGATCTGGTTGCAAAGAGCAAACCATCAGTATTGTGTCAGGAGCAACCAGACGAGGGAGTTGCCAGAGTGCAAGCTTTAGAAACACAAATTAGCACTTTTCAGCTTTTGTGATGTAATTTTTCTGATTTTTTTTTTTTTTTCCTTTTCAAGCTAAGACAATCCTTGGCTGTGCCTTTCCCTCGTAGAAAAATGACATGAGCTTGGGTCACTTGGCACTGTTCTGATGTCTTATTAAACATGGAGAATGTGTCCTGGGGGAGATGCTGCCTTCTGCTCCCCATCTGCAGCTCTGCTCCCATGAGCTGTGTCCTGGGAGAGCAGAGATCTGCTCTGGGAGGAGAAGGGAGGATGGAGAATCCATGTGGCATCTCAGTTGGTCCCCTGTGGGACAGATTCATCTGTGGGACAAATCCACGCTGCTGCAAAACCAATTGGTGTCCCTCATTTACCTGCAGGTGGGTGTCCCAAAGGTGAACAGAATGGCAAAGAGTTGGGGGGAAAAAAAAACAAGGTTGCAGTCAAATTCTCTCCCTCTCGACCTGAGCTGTGCTGGCTTTTTGCTCTTGGTAGTTATTTCCACCCCCAGCCCTCCCCTGCCCCCCATTAAAAGAAAAATTTAAAAAACCTCTTTGGTAGTAAAGTATTGATGTGATTAAAATTTAACAGAAAATCAGCATATCAAGTCCAACAGGTGGTGGATCAGTTTGGGTGCCTGGGAGGCTTGCTGAAGGGCTGAGATGAGTTCTTGCTGGGTGCCTATCAGAAGCCATCAGTGCCTCAGCATGCTTTTTCCAGGCATCAAATTCAGATGAGTTCCCAGGTGTTGGATGGTCTCTGCAAGCATCCATACAAGCCCTGACAGGGGAATGTGGCCACACTGGTCTGGAGCAGGAGATGCAGCCCTTGGTGCCATGAGAGGTGGCATCTCCAGGTTTGCAGGTGATCTCTTTCCAGGGGGTGGTTGGTTGCCAGCTGAGTGACACTACTGAGCTCAGGGATTGTACCCTCCTCTCCCTGATCTGCTTCCCTTAGCAGTTGTGTTACTCCCCTTTCAGTTATTTAAATATTTTATAGCATCACTGATTTCTGAACTTCTCAAAAGCCGGGGCTGGTGCCACCAACTTCATCCTGCATCCCCAGCAGAGTCCCAGCTTGCATAAATAGGCTTTAAAGTGATTCCCATCTTTATTGCAGAGCTTCCTTTGCTTCTCAGCAGCTACCTCCCATCTCCACCACTTCTGATGTCAGAAATTGAAGTAGGAGCCTGGGGTTTAGGTGCCCACATCTGGATGTGGCCATCCCTGTCTGGATGTGTCCATCCCTGGCAGGTGCTGGGCTGGGATCTGAAGCCCCAAACATCTAGAAAAGGATCTGTTCCCATGGGAGAGGGTGTGAGGCACTCACAAAGCACACCAGCTGCTGGAAAATGAGCAGATTTGTTGTGCTGTTGAGGATTTTAGCTGCTTAGGTTTGGCAGAGCTGTTCTGATTTAATTAGTGAGGTGGCTTCGGTGCTCTGGTATTTTTGGAAGTGTTGAGCCCCTCTGGTTCTCTCTGATCTCTTTATTGATGGGAAGTTGTTCCTCAGTCCCGTGTAGGTGTTACCCGAGAAAAGAAGGACCAAAAATAAAAAAATAAAAAAAACCAATCAAAATTTGAAAACCAAATCTGAAATTTGGTCCAACCTGACCTCCTGAATTTTGGCCCAACCCAAGGAAGGGCTTGGATCTGAAGTGCTCCCTCACTTCACTTTCCTTGGAGGGAGGGCAAATGCAGGAGAAGGTGAGAAAAGAGGGAAAAGCTTCCTGAGGCAGAGCTGGCTCATCTCAAACCCTTCATCCCATTGCCATGCAGCCCATTCCCATGCAGGCAAATGCTTGTGGAGCAATTTGGGGTGGTCTGCAGCCCCCCAGGAGAAGAGGAGTGGTTGGTTTGTTTTCCCCGTGGCATGTAAGTGGTTAAAGATTTCTGTCCTTGGTGACCAGGGAACTATTTTAAGCAAGGGAAAGCACATGTTCCTGTTTAGGGAGATCTGGCCTATAGATATTGCACTTGCTAAATCTGCTCTTGAAGCGCATGCCTCTATCTAGTGTTGATTTTCCAGTGAATGATTTCTTTTGATAAGAGTTTGCTTGGGGCGGGGAGGGAATTCCTTTCTTGTATAAGGAAAGTCTGTATTTAAAAAGAAAAATAAAAAGAAATATACTGTTTCTATATTTCTACTTTGTTGCCTGATCAGTGTCCTTTCTTTCACCTTTTGCCCCAGCTGCGGATGGAAGCAAAAGTGTTGCCTTCCCCTTGGGACTCAAAAAAATGGGGTTTCTTCCTGCTTTAATGGGGCAGTGTAAGAAATAATTGCACTTTCTATCATTCATGTGCACTGAGAGCATCCAGGCCTGACTAGCAGCATGGCTCTGACTTCTTGGCATCATCCAAACCAGAGGTGAGCCCCAAATCGAATTAATTTTGTGTCATTTGCAGCCTGGAAATAATCCCTTTCTTCAAGGAGTAAATTCATTAGGTACTTACCAAGGGACCCAGTAATTGCCCTCCAGCTCCCTCTAGCCCATCAGGAGGAGATCATTTTGGAGGAAAGGCAGGCTTTTTGCTTGAGATTTTGGAAGGATCAGCTAAGAGAAGCCAGAGTCTGAAAAATTTGTTCTTTTCTCCATGTCCTGTGGGATTCAGCCTCCATCAGCAGGAGCTGCCCTAGAAGGGATGGTGACCACCTTCAAATAAATATATATATATAATATAAATATATATATATATGGAGAGAGAGAGACTTCTGTATTGAACAGACCATCAAGAAGAGAGGAGGAAGCAGCCCTTGAGGTGTTAATTTTGGACAACTGTTGAGCATGTGGACAGCCTCAAATTTTTAGGACCTGAGATGCTCCGGGCTCTGGCATGGGGACCTCTCAGATGTGCCAGTGCCTGGGCAGTGAAGGAGTGCTCTGACACTGTCTGGGGACCCAAACAGCCCAAAAAAGGGACCTCTAAAAGGAGGCAGATGCTGAGATCATCAGACTGGTGGAAGAACCAAAGCTTTGGGAGCTGGAAGTATCTTAGGCTGGAAGGGGAGTGGGGCATATGGAAAAATGCCTCTTCCTTTTGAGGTTTTGGGTTGTGGTGAAGGATTATGTATGGGGGGTGATTTTCCTGGGCATCTTCTTGCAAGATGAGTGGAAGGGAGAGTTTCTTCTTAGCCAAGACTGCTCCCTCCTGGCCAGGCAGGAGGAGGTCCCAAGAACAGGCAGAGGATGGGTAAGAAGTGGCTGTGACCCCATCAAAGCCTCCTGAGAGCCATGGGGTCACTTGGGTCTGGGATTTCCCTCTCCTGAGAGCCATGGGGTCACTTGGGTCTGGGATTTCCCTCTCCTGAGAGCCATGGGGTCACTTGAGTCTGGGATTTCCTTCTCCTGAGAGCCATGGGGTCACTTGGGTCTGGGATTTCCCTCTCCTGAGAGCCATGGGGTCACTTGAGTCTGGGATTTCCTTCTCCTGAGAGCCATGGGGTCACTTGGGTCTGGGATTTCCCTCTCCTGAGAGCCATGGGGTCACTTGAGTCTGGGATTTCCTTCTCCTGAGAGCCATGGGGTCACTTGGGTCTGGGATTTCCCTCTCCTGAGAGCCATGGGGTCACTTGGGTCTGGGATTTCCCTCTCCTGAGAGCCATGGGGTCACTTGGGTCTGGGATTTCCCTCTCTCAGCTTTCTGCAGCCCAGGAGGATCCCTCCTCAGGTCCCTGCTTGGTGCAGAGGAGCAGCTTTGGGAAAAGCCCCTTTGGGTTCCAAAGTGTCCCCATTCAAAGCAGGTGTACAATAATAATTTAAATGTTGGTGACATTTGGTGCAGATCTGAGCTGGGGGAAGGGAAGGATCAGATGAGGATGTGTGTCCACCACCCCCATGTCCTTCCTTTCCCAGCAGGACACAGGTGGGATGCACTGCCAGGAGCTGGGCAGGAGGAGTTTAAATATCCCTTGGCCAAAAATGAGATGGATAAACTGTGCAGAGGTGCAGGGTCCCAGGGATCTGAGCTGCAGGACTCAGAGCCTGTTTCATGGGAAAAAAGGGGGGATTTAGGGTGGCTGCATCAGGGCTTTCCTCAGATGAGCCGAGGTCTCACCTCCTCAATGTCCAGCTTTGATTTAAACTGGGAAAGGTGTTGGTGTGTTCCTCCTTGAGATTCCCCATCCTCTGAGGGACTGAAATACCTTCAAGGGCTGCTGGGGTCCATCTCTGCCCCCAGATGTTCATCTGCTGGTGGGAAAGGGCTCAGCACCCCTCTTGTCTGTGTTTTAGGGGTGCTGAGCATCCTGAGCTGGACCAGAAAGGAAAGCAGCAGCAATGTTGCAGCCAAGAAGGAGGTCACACAGCTCAAGTTTTAGGTCTGAGAGCCAGAAGAACAATTCGTTGTAGCTTTTTCTTTAGACTTTTGGATGTGGTTTTGTTTGTTTGTTTGTTTTCTAGCAAGCATTTTGCACCCCTAAGCCCTTCCCAAAAACCCTCGCTGGGTTTTCATCAGGGATTTGATCTGCTGAGATCCGGTGCCATCTAGGGGACAGACAGCAGAAGACAAGGACAAAAACCTGAGGTGTTTGCTCCACTCCCTGCAACCTCCAAAGGGTCTCAGCCCCCTCTCCACGAAGCCCTCCTGGTCCCATCAGCTGTGAGTGGGGAGAAAGCAGAGCACAAAATGGGGAGGTGGTGGGTGCAGGGCTGGACCTGGAGGAGAAAACATCTGCCTTCTAGCCTCCTGGAGTGGTTTGGGTGGAAAAAAAAGACCTTTAAAGGTCACCCAAGCCAACCATCTTCATCCAGGTGAGGTTTTTCAGAGCCCCATCCAACCTCAGCTGGGATGTTTCCAGGGATGGGGCATCCCCCACCTCTCTGGGCACCCCTGGGCCAGGGTTTCCCCACCCTCAGTGTAAAAATTTCATTCTGTCGTCTAGTCTGAATCTCCTCTCTTTTAGCTTAACACCATCAGCCCTTCACCTGTTGAATGCAGCATTTGTGCCCCAAGCCAGGGACTGGAGAAGCCTCCAGCAAGGTTTGTGGTTTCCTTGGAATGTATGGAGAAATCCTGAGCACCCTGAGCTCCCCTCTCTCTAGGCACAGAGCTCACATCTCCAGCTCTAGGCTTGCCATCATGTCCTGAAACAACCTTCCCCCTTCCTGCTTTTCTCCAGAGGGCTGTATCCTGGTGGATTTTATAAATGGTTGGCCAGGACCTCCTGCTCTGCATCTCCTCTCTGGAATTTTTATGGTCCCAAGGTGCCAGCCCCTAGCTGAAGGGACCAGTTTGATGCTGTGAGACTGGATTTGAGCCCCCCAAAGCCATAAATCAGCACCTGCTTCACTGCAGGTACTTAAAATCCAGCTCTGATCCAACCCTTGGAGGTGCTGGATGGGGGAGCAGGAGGTGGAAATGCTGCACATGGACGTGCATTTGAATAAATAATGAGCACTAATGATACAAACTTGCTAATAAAAGTCTGGCAAATGGGGGACTACAGCTGGGAGCACGAGCTGCAGGGCTGCGGAGTTTGTGTTGGAAACGTCAGATAAATAATTCAATAATTTAAATTTTTTTTTTTTTACCCTTTCCTCTCTCATTTCAGGCTTTGTGATTTATTTTTTTTTTCCCCACTCTGCTTATTTTTTTTTTCCCCACACAACCCCTTCCACTCCCTGGAATTCCTTTTAGCACCCACTGCATGAAGCTTCAGGATGGATGAGGTGGGTTGCCACAGGTAGGATGAGGCCACAGGTTTGCTGTCAGGAGCTCCTCTCCCTCCACCTCAATCCCATCCTGCAAAGGTCCCTTCATGGAATCATAAAATCTCTCATGCTTTGGGCTGGAGGGGACCTTAAAGCTCATCCATCCCCACCCCTCTGCCATGGGCAGGGACACCTCCCACCAGCCCAGGCTGCTCCAAGCCCCATCCAACCTGAGCTTCAAAATTCCAGGGATGGGGCAGCCACAGCTTCTGGGGGCACCCAGGGGCTCAGCACCCTCACCCCAAAGAATTTCTTCATCATACGTGCTCTAAATTTTCCCTTATTTCAGCTTGAAACCATTCCCTTTCTTATCATCCCTCATCCCAAGTCCCTCCCCAGCTTTCCTGGAGCCCTTCAGGCACTGGCAGCTGCTCTAAGCTCTCCCCATTGCTCCCTTCTCTCACCCCAACTCTCTCTCCCTGGCTCCAGAACTTCTCCAGCCCTCCCAGCATCTCCCTGCCCTCCTCTGGATTTGCTCCAACACCTCCATATCCTTCTGGTGTTGGGGATTCCAGGGGGGGGGGGGTCTTCCCAAAGCAGAGCAGAGGGGAACACTAATCCCTCCCTGGTCCTGCTGGCATCTGACACTGGAAGTCTTTCTAAAAAAGTAATAATAATAATAATAATAATAATAATAATAATAATAATAATAATAATGTCAAAATTTTATCTTTTATTTTATTTATTTTATTAATTTATTTTATTAATTTTTATTTTATTGATTTATTTTATTTTTATTATTTCTATTATATATTTATATAATTGTATATAATTATATGTATTGTGTATAACTGTATACATAAATATATATTATAATTATATTTACTTATATCTTTATTATATATAATAAATATTATATATCATATTATTTTGTATTGTACCACGATATTATTATATTATTAATTTATTATAATGATACAATTATATGTAATGAATGTATAAGTATTTATATATCATATATATTTAATAGGTAATGTTGTATTAATTAATTGATTTAATAATAAATATTATAATAGTATTGTAATTATATATATCTGTTATTATATATAACAGAAATGTCATAGTATATCATTATTAATATTAGTATTATATTTTGAGGAGAATCAGTCAGAGAAAACAAAGAGTCCCCACAGCACACTTTGGGGGGGGGGTCTCCTCTCTGTGTCCCTGCTCTTTGGCTCCTCCTGGGTTCCTGGAAGAGCAGAGAGCATTCCCAAGGGAAGCAGAGAGCATTCCCAAGGGAAGCAGAGAGCATTCCCAAGGGGAGCAGAGGCAGGAGGCTGCTCAGGGGGGTGGTTGCTGGGTGAACACCTCCGGAGAGCCAAGGGTCAGGAGGAGAGGATGGAGGGGGAAGGCCCAGAAAAAAAAGGAGGACACAGACCCATGGAGAGGAGGTGATGATTTAGGTCCCTAAAAACCCCGCAGACATCATTATTCCTGAGCCCAGCACCTGGATATCTGCTCCTGGCTGGGTGATTTTCCATTCTGCTGTCCAAGTGAGTTAAGTCCCATTCTTGCCCCATCAGAGAGGGCTCAGATTCCAGCCACCAGCTCATCAGGGACAAAACTAGTCTGTAGTGATTGTCCCCCAGATAATAAGTGATTAACTGTGTCCTCAGAGGGAGGAATTGCTTTGGGATGCCAGTCCTGACAAGATCAAGAGGCTTGAGAGACCTTGGAGAGAATGAAATTTCTCAGATTTTGCATAATAATAATAACTGTGCCTATTCCCTTGGCCATTAGAGTCAAGCAGGTGTCATATTAACAATTAATAATCAACAAAAAGCCACCTTAATGGTCGTTTCTAGAGGAAGAGGGAAGAATATATCTGGGCATTGGCTTCATGGCATGGCAGGAGGGCTTTGGCCACCTCTTGTTTGTCTGAAGCCGGAGGGGGAGAACTTTGGCTGTTCTGGGGCCTTCAGCTTCTCAGCTTTTTTTTTTTTTTGCAAGGACAATTTTCTTTGGGGTTCATCCAGCTTGCTCCAGCATCATCCCTGCTCCTCCAGACCTGTGCTCCCTTCTCAACCCAAGGCAGAAAGCCCCAATTTAGTGGCTAAAGCCCCAATTTAGTGGCTAAAGCCAAGGTGTGCTGGCCATCTCCTCCCCTAATCTTCATTAACTGCAATTAACACTTCCCACGGGGCTTAACAAGGTCACCTGAAGCTGGAGAAATGCTGCACGGATAATATTATTATTGCTGCTGTTGTTGAAATCAGCAGCTTGCATCTCTCCTGCCTGGGCACCCATTGCCCCCAGGGGTGCAGGATGGAGGCTGTGCAAGGGGAGAAGCCCCCAGCATCCCTGGGGAGGCAGCAGATGGGATCAGCTCCCTAAGGAAGCTCCTTGAGGAGGAAGCAGGGCAGGAGGAGATGTCTCTGCTCCACTTCTTTCCCTCCAGGGAGGAGGGAGCAGCAGCAGTTGGCTGATGCCCTTGGGGTGATCCCAGCACCCTGAAACATTTGGCAGAAAGGGAGGTGGATTTGTTTATTCTCCCTGTTTTATTTCCCCCTATTTTGTTTGTCCTCCCTATTTCTGCCTTTTCTCTTCTTGTATTTATTCTCCCTCCTTTTTTTTTTTTTTTCTTCTCCCTCTTTGGATTTTCCCAGGCTGAAGGGAAAAGCTCATCCTTAGAGCTTTGCATCTCCCCGCCTGTTTCCTGCTCTTTAGCACCGACCTGAATCAAAAAGGGACCTCCCTGGAAGCGGTGGAGGGGGGAAAAAAAATATATAAAATCCTAGAATAGAATCCTTTTGGTTGGGAAAGACCTTTGAGCATCACCAAGTCCACTGCTGAAGCACAGAGCTGGGAAGGGGTGGCGGGGGGGGGGGGGGGAGGAAACCTTCTCCTGGAAGGAAAGAATTAAAAATAAAAATTAAATTAAAAAGGGGGGGGGCGGGGTGCTGTGGAAAGAGCCCTTTCTCTGCACCCTGCTTGCTGTGCTTCACGCTGCTCCTCCTGCTCTGCCTCCCCGCCCCCCAGGACCAGCACCGCCTCCCAAAGCATCTCCTCAACTTCCAGCCTTGGCTTCCAGCTCCTCACCAGCTCCCCCCATCTCTGCAGGGCTGGGGTGGGGACAGGACCCAGTTTAAACCTTCTCCTCCCCCCCTCCTCCTTTTTTTCCCATTGTTTTTTTGGTTTGGTTTTGGGGTAGTTTTTTTTTTTTTTTTTTTTTTTTTTTTTTTTTTTTTTTTTTTTGGTGTTTTGGGGTTTTTTTGTTGTTTGATTTTTTGGGTTTTTTTTTTTTTGGGGGGGGGGGGGATTTATTTTTTTTTTGCTTCTCCCTAGGGCTCGCAGGGAGCCGGGGACCATCTGGGTCCCTGCCCGAGAGAGGAGAGGGGAGGGCGGGAGGAGGGAGAGGGGAGGCGTGAAGGATGCTCCGGGGGGAGCTCTTGGCTTTCTCGCTTGCCCGGAGCTCTCAGGAGCTCATCTGGAGGATGTCTGACCCCTCCGGTACAGGTAAGTCCGGCAACCCCATCAACCCAACCCTGGCTGAGGGCTGGGAGGGGGATGAGAAAGGGAAAAGGGAAGGGGGCGTAATTCTGCCTGGCTTGCACATGAACTCTTCTCAAAGGGGAAAAAAAAAAAAAAAAAGAAAAAAAAAAAAAAGAAAAAGGAAAAAAAAAAAAAAAGAAAAAGAAAAAAAAAAAAGAAAAAAAATGGGGGAGGGGGGGGCTGAGAATGGAAAAGGGAAAGGAAAAAAAAAAAAAGAAAAAAAGAAAAAAAAAAGAAAGAAAAAAAAAGGTGTGGGGGGCTTTGGAAGGAGAAGAGGCTGGTGGTGGTGCTGGGGGAGCTGTGTAGGGGTGAGTCCTGCCCCAAAGTTATCCTTGGGGAGGGTGGGAAATACTGCTCCGGGGGACAGCCTGGGGTGGGGGGAGCAGAGCAGCTGCTCTCAGGGGGTTTTGGGGGGTGGGATGGTCACATCTTGGGGTCTTTGGGGGGTGTGTAGGGTTTTTCAGATCTCGGCGTGTTTGGGGGTGTGTTGCAGGGGTTATGGTCACATCTGGGGGTGCTTGGGGTGGTGATGGTCACATCTTGGGGTGCCTGGGGTGTGTTTAGGGGTGATGGTCACATCTTGGGGAGGTCTGGGGGGTGTGTGTAGGGGTTATGGTCACATCTTGGGGTGCTTGGGTTGGTGATGCACCTTTGGGTGCCTGGGGTGTGTGTAGGGGTGATGGTCACATCTCAGGGTGCTTGGGGTGTGTGTTTGGGGGTGATGGTCACATCTTGGGGAGGTCTGGGGGGTGTGTGTAGGGGTTATGGTCACATCTTGGAGTGCTTGGGGTGGTGATGGTCACACCTTGGTGTGCCTGGGGTGTGTGTAGGGGTGATGGTCACATCTCAGGGTGCTTGGGGTGTGTGTAGGGGTTATGGTCACATCTTGGGGTGCCTGGGGCAGGGGAATTGTGGTGAAGGACACATCTCCTGGTGCTTTGTGTGTGTGTGTGTGTTGTGCTTACACCTCTGGGCACAGCTGAGCTGCCCTGACTGTGATCTCCTGGCTGGGATGTGATGGGTAAGGTCCCACCCTGAGCTGCAGCTCCATGCCAGGCTCCTGTGTGCACACAGGGTCTCATGGTGCCATTCCACAGGGAAGGGTTTGGGGTGGCAGCTTTGAAGGTTGGATGTTAAAGCAGCTGGTGATGTGTGGCACGTTTGTGGCTCTGCCTCGTGTCATCCCCCAGTCCCCTCCATCCCCTCGAGGGAACAGAGAAGGGCTTGGAATGGCTGGAGGAGTGCAAGAGGAACACAGGGAACCACGGGCAGCAAAGCTGGATGGCTGCTGCCTGTCCTTCTGGAGCAGGAGGCAGAGGATCAGGCAGGCTGGGCAGCTGCTGCTCCTTCAAACCTGGGGACCACCTTTGCCTGAGCATCCTCCAGCAAACTGGGTGTCTTCAAGCAGACTTTGGGAGGCTGCTTCTCACCAAGATCCAGCAGAAGTTTTGGGAGACACAAGCTTGGGGGGAGGTGGGGGTGAGGGGGGGGCTGTTTTCTTCTTTTCTTAGCTTGTCTGTGATGAAATATTCTGTTTTTTTCCGGAGGTGTCATCACCAGGAGAAACCTGCCCGCTGTGGTGAGCTCAGAGCATGTTGCTAAGGTCCAAGCCCAGCAGATTCCTGGAACACCATCTCCTCTTTGTGGAGGACTCGGAGCAGCAGCATCCAGCTTGGAAATCCCTCCCCAATCCATTGATGCCTGAGGAACTCCCCAGCCCAGCCCTCCCAACCTCCAACCTCACCAACGGGACGGACTGCGGCGAGGAGATCCTGCTCTATGGGGACACGGAGAAGATTGTCATTGGAGCTGTGCTCTCCATCATCATCCTCATGACCATTGCTGGCAACGGGCTGGTCATCATCTCTGTGTGCATTGTCAAGAAGCTCCGACAGCCTTCCAACTACCTGGTGGTGTCCCTTGCAGCTGCTGACCTCTCGGTGGCCTTGGCTGTCATGCCCTTCGTGACCATCACGGACCTGCTGGGGGGAGAGTGGCTCTTTGGGAAGGTTTTTTGCAACGTGTTTATTGCCATGGATGTTATGTGCTGCACTGCTTCCATCATGACCTTGTGCATCATCAGCGTGGACAGGTAAGGGGGGGTCAGGGGGTTTCTGGAGGGTGAGGGCCATCAGAACCACGTTCCTCGTGGGGTAAATGTTGCTGCAGGTTGTGGTTTGGGTGGCTGAGGGTTGTCTGGAGGAATGAGGTGCCTCAGACCCTTTGGAGAAGCTGGGGTGAAGGTGGTTTCTCAAGTAGCTTCCCTAAGTTACTTGCTCAGCCCTCCCCTTCCAGGCAGCTGCTTCACATGGTTCTTTCTTGGCTTGAGGAGCAGAGTCCTGTGAGCTGAACTTCTCCTAGGAAGGAGCTTGGACCAGAAAATTAGTCACCAAACCAAACCAAACCCACATGCACTTTGAAAATTCAGGTTATGGAGCTTCTGGACCCTTATCCTAAGGGATGCTCTGCAGGTGCCTTGGCCTTGCAGCTCCCCCCACCCCATCCCAAATCCCCCAGAACTCCCTGGTTTATCCCTGTGCATGCACGGCTGAAGATTTTCTGGCTCCAACTCCCACACCTGAGGTCGGGAGGGAAAGATTTGGTCCATCTGGCAAACTGTCAAGGCTTGGACAAGTCAGCACCCCCCAGGTCTAATTATAGCATCCTGCGTCACGAGGGACACGGTGCTGACGAGCTGGTGGGCTGGATCCAGACCTGACGTGGGTGCTGGCATCCTGGGGGTGGGGGGGTGGGTTTGGGTTGACGTTGGTAGCACCCAGCAGGGCTGGGTTGGTGCTGAGCAGCAGTTCAGGGGTGGGAGACAGTCCCCAAGCTGCCCTCTGCTCCCCAACACCCCTGCTCAGAGAGGAAAATTGCTCCCAGGTCTCGTGGCCAGGTCCAGCTCAGCTGCTGAGCTTGCTTTATTTCATAAAAAGCTTTAAAAAAAAAACAAACCCAAACCCAGGTGCATTCAGAGCTGGCAGAAGTCTGTCTGTGTTACAGGGAAGGGAGTAAATGCAGTAATGAAACGTGTCAGTGCTTCCTCTGGGTGAGCGAGGAGAAAGTAAGCAGCTACACACTGATCAGATGGCTTTGCCTTTTAAAAATGCCTTTTTTTCCTTTTCCTTTTCCTTTTCCTTTTCCTTTTCCTTTTCCTTTTCCTTTTCCTTTTCCTTTTCCTTCTCCTTCTCCTTCTCCTTCTCCTTCTCCTTCTCCTTCTCCTTCTCCCTCCCCTTCCCATTCCCTTTCCCCTTCCCCATTCCCCTTCCCCATTCCCCTTCCCCATTCCCCTTCCCCCTTCCCTTCCCCCTTCCCTTTCCCCTTCCCTTTCCCCTTCCCTTTCCCCTTCCCTTTCCCCTTCCCTTTCCCCTTCCCTTTCCCCTTCCCTTTCCCTTTCTCCTTTCCTTTCTTTTCCCCCTTTCTTTTCCCCTTTTTTCAGTCCCCCTCCCTTCCCCTTTTCCCTTCCCTAGAATCAGAATCCCAGACTGGTTTGGGTTGGAAGGGACCTTAAAGCTCCTCCATTCCCCCCCCCTGCCATGGCCAGGGACACCTCCCACCAGCCCAGGTTGCTCCAAGCCCCATCCAACCTTGGACACTGCCAGGGATGGGGCAGCCACAGCTTCTCCATCTTCTCATCCCCAGAGCAGAGCTGCTCCAGCCCTCCCAGAATCTTTTTGGCTTCTTCTGGACTTGCTGGTGGGCTCAATCTGTCCTGAGGCTGAAGGGGTCCAGAAATAGCTGAGATATTTTCTGATGCACAAAGGAGGTGTAGGTGGTGGGGGCACCATCCTGCTGCTTTCTGTCCTGAGGCTCCCTGGGATGGGGCTGTGCTGGCTGCCAATCTCTTGAGCATCCCAGAAGCCATCATCCCTCCACATCATCCTCCTTGCTCCCAAAAGGCAGTGGATGGAGGTTGAGCATGGATCCAGGACCATGCTTGGATCTTCCCCCCTCCATACCCACGGGATAGGCAGGATTTTTGGTTGAGCTCCTGGTGGAAACATCTCCAGGCTCTTTTGTGCTGGTAGGAAGGAAAAACCAACCCAAAGCTAAAGCAGAAGAATACCTGAGGTTGCAGAGAGCCAGAACCTCTTGCTCCAAAAGAGAGGAAAGAGTTGGTCATCCCCGTGAGCTCTTCCCTGAAATTTCCACCAGTGATGATGCCAAGAAAGTAGGAGACCAACATTTGTTGCTTCACAAAAAGAGAAATATCTCCTCTTGTTCTCTCCTGAGTTCCATCTGGGTCAGCACAAGCAGGCAGGTTCCTGTTTCTGCCAAAGAGGAGGTTGCAGTTGTTCTGAGGGTTGAAGTCTCCCCATTTTTTGGTAGCTTAGCCATGGAAGATGCTGGGTTAGCCCAAGCTGAGAGCATGATTAAAATGCAAGCTGCTGCTCCTGGTTATTAATGCAGAGCACTTTCTAAAAGCTTCTTGATTGAAGCTGGTAGAACCAATCTTGTCTGAAGTTTGGGGGGGAGGGAGATTGATTGATTTTCTTTTAAATCCAAAAAGAAAAATGTTGTGGGGGGGGGAATAAATCCGTCTTTCTCGTACATTTTTCTTACATAAAAGCCTGCCAGCTGTATAGATTCTTTATTATCACAAACCAAAAGCACAACAGAAAATAAACCAAAAACCTTTTGTTGAAGCTCTCCATAAAAATGCCAAGCAGCTGAGAAAAAAAAAAAATCTCCCCCCAGACTTCACATATCACTTTAGGTTTTTCTAGTGGAGGAAAAAAATTCTCCATCAATCTCCTTCACAGCTCCACTGGGGCTCTCCCTTTTTTTTTATAAAAAAAAAAAAAAAAAAAAAAAAAAAAGAAAAAAAAATTTATTAAAAAGGATTTTTTTTACCTGAAATCAGATTATCTGCTCCCAATTGCCATTGTCCTCAGTGCAAAGGATGCCTCCTGAAAGTGTTACTGGAATAAAAACCTTCACAGCCTTTGGCTGGATTGCCTGTCCTATGTCCTCCATCCAAGCATGTCCCAGGTAAGATGCTCAGTGCATCCTTGGGATATTCCCAGCAGCCCCAACACGGGCAGATGAAGCCACAGGGACCTGAATCCCCCACCTGGAGGTTTCCACTCCTTCTACAGGATGGGGCAGGCAGAACATCAACTGGGAAGCAAGGTAAAGAGCTTAAATTTGTCCCTCAGGAGATATGGGATCGTGGTATAAAGAGTTTAAATTTGTCCCTCAGGAGATATGGGATCGTGGTAGAGCAATGGGGTCAGGGAAACCACAGTTTTTTGGGCTCATTTTGGGCTCATTTTGGGCTCAACCAACCTGTGTGAGTGGAGATTTGTCCTGTCCCAGTGTGCCACTTGAAGGATGGAGGAGGAACCATAGCATCCCAGATTGGTTTGGGTTGGAAAAAAAGGTCAGAAGGAGGGTGAGGGACCTGAAGGGCATTCCAGAAGACACAGCAGCTGCCATCTGGGGAATTCCTCTCTTGTCCCCACCCAGGGCCCAAATTCTCCCATGAAGGACGATTCACAGCCGCGGGAGGGTGAAACCCACCCACCAGCAACCCCAACCCTGCCCAACTCTTGCCTTTCCCAGGTACCTGGGGATCACCAGGCCACTGACCTACCCTGTGAGACAAAATGGAAAGCTGATGGCCAAGATGGTCTTCATCGTTTGGCTCTTGTCTGCCTCCATCACCCTCCCTCCTCTTTTTGGCTGGGCCAAGAACGTCACGGTGGAAAGAGTCTGCCTGATCAGCCAGGATTTTGGATACACTGTCTACTCCACGGGGGTGGCCTTCTACATCCCCATGGCTGTCATGCTTGTCATGTACACCCGGATCTACAAAGCTGCCAAGCTCAGTGCTGAGAAGCATCGTTTCATGAATTTCTCCAGGCACTACCAAGAGGAAGGTGTCTACTGCCTGGAGACCTCTTCCCACCGGAGCCACCGCAGCTCCAAGAGGACCAAAGGGATGGAGGAATGTGCTACCCTTTCCAAACTGCTCCGGCAAGACAGGAAGAATATTTCCATCTTCAAAAGGGAGCAGAAAGCAGCCAGGACCCTCGGCATCATCGTGGGGGCTTTCACTTTTTGTTGGCTCCCTTTCTTCTTGATGTCCACTGCTCGGCCTTTCATCTGTGGCATCCATTGCAGCTGCATGCCCCTGAGGCTGGAGAGGACCCTGCTCTGGTTGGGATACACCAACTCCCTCATCAACCCTTTGATTTATGCTTTCTTTAACCGAGACTTGAGGACTACTTTCTGGAACCTCCTGAGGTGCAGGTACAGGAACATCAACAGGAGGCTCTCAGCCACCAGCATGCACGAAGCTCTGAAAGCCACAGAGAGGCAGGAATGCATCCTGTAGAGCTGTGTCCTCTTGCTCAGTGCCTGACCAACGGGCTCCTGCCTCTCTATTTTGGGTTCCTCAGCACTCCAGAAGCCACGGGTGTCATTGTCCCCTTGCCAGACATCGCCACTGAGGGTGGCACCTCCTGGCCCTCACCCCAGGAGGAGTGAACCCCTTGGTTCTCCTCACCGTGGGAACAACTGGGCAACCCTTCCTCCTCCTCACCGTGTCCCCAGTGGGAGCTGAGAAACCATGAACAAGACTTTCTGGGGGGGAGCAGGGGGTGTTCAAAGTCTACGACTGACTGTGGGCAAGTCACACCACCTTTCTGTGCCTCAGTTTCTCCCTCTGGTTAAAAAAAAAAAAAAAAAAAAAGAAAGAAAGAAAGAAAAAAGAAAAAAACCAACAAACCAATCAAACACACACGAAAAGCAACCTTGAAACTTGATAAGACTCTGGCTCTCCACCTTCAAAAAGGGCTCTAAGGAGAGCAACACCATCACCCATGGAAAGGTGATGCTGGCTGCACTTCTTCCTCACCCATGCCAGCAGCTGCAGGCTCTGTTGTTGATCCAAGCCCTTCTGCCCTCCCAGCTCCTACGAACTCCTTCCACCCCCTCGTTGTGTTTCCCACTCTGAGCTCATCTCCAGGTTTGCCACCTCAGTGACACCAATGTCCCCACCTCAGGCTGGAGCACTGGCACCCAAACCTCCAAGGAACCCCATGTGCTGTTCATGGTTGGCTGGAAAATCCAAGGTCCCTCTCAGCAGGGTGGTGCCCAGTGGGTAAAGACAGTCCTGGTGCTTGGGTTGTAATTCCTTCCCAGACAAGCAATGTGTGTTCATAATCTGTGGCTAATTGACTCCAGCAAAGCACGCTTTGGTTGGCAACAGAAATAAGTATCTGATTTCTCTGACAGCTTTACAGTGCTTCAGTGTGATGTCCAGCAAGCTTGAAAAAAAAATACACTGAATTATGTATCCTTTTTTAAAAAAAAAAAAAAAAATTGTTTTCTCTATTCTGGTGTAAATTCTTTGGTTGCTTTCACTTTAAAGCTTTTATGTGTTGGGGGGGCTTCTCTTCCTCCAGTCCTTTTTTTCCTCCTGACTCTGTTTTGCAGCCCCAAAAACCCTTGCTCATTTGTAGATGGTGTCAGCTCCATAGGGTTGGTGGATTGGATGTTTCCTATCTGGTTTCTCTTGTCTTAGCCAGACTGTTCAGAGGCTCTGGAATGGGCTTTAATTCCACTTAATATCCCTATACTGATGGCATTTCCAGCACTGCTTACAAGTATCCTGCAGAAGAGCTGCAGTGTTTGAGCCTTTTACGTGAAGTCACCTCATTGGGTTTTATTTTTCTGCTTTCTTCCAGAAGCTGATGGGCTGGGCTAAAAATATGATAATGGATGAGCTATAACCCAAACTATTTCTAAGCAAAGAATCAAGCAAAAATGCTTCATTTGTCTTCAAAATCAGAATTTTCTTTGACTTGGAATTGAGTGGTTTGTTCTGCTCCATGCTTATCTGATAATTTTTAATTTTTTTCCCTTATATTATAGAGCCATAGAATGCTTTGGGTTGGAAGGAACCTTAAAGATCATCCAGTTCCAACCTCCCCTGAGATGTTTTCATTTTAAGACATAGCTGTGTTAAAAGCTTTGCTCCAAGAAGCAATCCCAAAAGTTTGCACCTCAAAAAAAAAAAAAAAAAGAACCAAAAAACAAAAAAACCCCACCTATATTTATACAGAATAGCTTCACTGAAACGAGACATTTTGCTCAAAAAATAATCAGAACACTGAGGTGATTTTTTTTTTTTTCCTGGTGGTTTTTGTCTCAAGCTGTGAGAGAACAGCTTCAACTCTTGCATTTTTAACTCTCCAAGATTAAATTGTGCTGAGGTTATTTACCCTGAAGAATGTGCATCCAAAGACACCAAAGCCTCTTCCACACACGAGTGAGCACCAGCCATTTAGTTAAGACAGTCAAGAGCCTTGTAGATGAGCTGCTAAATCATGCTGAAAATACTCCATGAGGTTTTTTTGTTTGTTTGTTTGTTTGTTTTATTTTTAATTAGACAGGAATCAATGCATTTGGCATCTGCAGGAAAAAAAAAAAATCTTAATATAAACCTGAGCCACTTTGAAACCAATCTGAGCTCTCATGTCTCTGCCCAACCCAATGGTGAGAGATTGAAATCAGCACTGTAGGAACCCATGTTTGGAAAGAAAAAAAAAAGTGAGCTTGTGGAAAAAATTATCAATTTAGGAAGGCAAGAGAAACTTTTGTAGGTAAAGAGAGAGCCCAACAGAGCAGCAGCCAGGCAGTGGAAAAGAATGAGGAGCCTGAGGCAGAGGAAATGGAATTAATTGAGGAATAGAAGGAGTAGGGTTCCAGTTTTTAATTCCAGTCCATGTGCAAGGGGATTAAACACAGAAAATGTGTCAGAAAGACAATTCCAACATCCCCCGTGGGACAGCCCAGCTGGGGTGGGGAAGTTTTTTGATGCTGAGCAAAGCCAAGGTGAGCTCAGTTAGAAATGGAGTGAAACATCCAGGGTGTGTGTGAATTCCTCTGTTTCTTCCCAAAGAGTCTGGAATCTCCTCTGAAGTCAGCAGCTCATGGATGGGTTTGGCTGAGAGAGAGGAGAAATCCTGGAGGGATGAGCAGTGCCAGACTCCAGCATCCCTGGAATTGTCCAAGGTTGGATGGGGCTTGGAGCAACCTGGCCTGGTGGGAGGTGGGAATGATCTCCAAGGTCCTTTCCAACCTAAATCATCCTGGGATTTTATAATAAATTCAAAGCATTACAGTCCCCAAAATCTCTGTGTTAAACGTGCTGGGTTTCAGCATCAAAGTGCTGAGTCTGAGCCCTGATCCTGCTCACTCCAAGGCAGCCACATCCCAGGATATTTCAGGTATTTCAGGCACTGTATATTTTCCTCCTCCCCAGTCCCCCCCCTTGCTCCCCCCCCAGGCAAATGAACCTTGGGCAGCAGCAGAACTCCACTGCCTCTGTGCAACTTGACAAATAGCTGCTCTAGCAATTAAAAAAAAAAAAAAAAAGGAAAGAAAAAAAAAAAAAAAGAAAAAAAAAAGAAAAAAGGAAAAAGAGAAAAAAAGAAAAAAGGAAAAAAGAAAAAAAGGAAAACCTTTAAGGGCTGCAATGTGTGTGCAGGGCTAGGAGATATCTGGGAACTTGCAATTCTTACTCCAGCCCATGTCAAAAATGATGAGGATTAACTCTTCCCAGGTGAAAAGAAAGGCTGGATAGAAGCAGCCTTATTTCTGCATCCCTGTCACCCTCAGCTTCCCATCTCTGACTCTCCTACCACGGGCTGGTAACAGAGAGAGGAAGGAAAGTGGGAGGAAGAAGGTGGCCAGATGCCAGGCACTTGGTGACAGTAGGTGACAACACAGCCATGTGCTTGTGAATGGTGGGAGCAGCTCAGGAGGGCTCAGCTGGAAACCTGGGATTGCTCTGTTGGGATGCAGAGAGTCTGAGTGCCCAACCTCCATTTTTAGGTTCTGAAATGCCTCAGTCATTCAGCTTGCAGGCAGTTTGTGTCATGTGCCTGGGCTGAGCAATCCCAGCTGAGCAGCAGCCACGGCTTCAGGAAATGTTTTCCCAAAAGTCTGAATCAATGCCAGGGTTTGGAATAAGGTTCTGCAGTGCCCTCCCAAAGCTGCATCTGGGTGAGCTGGCATTTCATAGAATCCCAGACTGGTTTGGGTTGGAAGGGACCTTAAAGCTCATCCATTCCCACCCCCCTGCCATGGCCAGGGACACCTCCCACCAGCCCAGGGTGCTCCAAACCCCATCCAACCTGGGCTTCAAAATTCCAGGGATGGGGCAGCCACAGCTTCTTTGGGCATCCAGGCTCTCACCATTCTCACACCAAAGAATTTCTTCCTAAAAACTAAGCTAACTCTCCCCTCTTTCAGTTTCAAGCCATCCCTCCTCATCCCATCCTTCCCTGCCCTTGTCCCAAGTCCCTCCCCAGCTTTCCTGCAGCCCCTTCAAGCACTGGAAGCTGCTCTAAGGTCTCCCCATTGCAACCTTCACTTCTCCAGGCTGAACAACCCCAAAACTCAGCCTGGCTTTGCAGAAGAGCTGCTCCAAGCCTCCACCAACCTTTAATCTCACATTGCCATAGAACAACTAAATTATTAGGGTTGGAAGGGACCTTGAGATGTCATTTAGTTCTAACCCTCCTCTCATGGGCAGGGACAACCCCCCCAAGACTATGGGGCAGCCCACCTAGGTGAGGACTTGGTATGAATTCCAGGTATGGGTTTCATGGGAGTGTGTGGGACAGCCACCTCTTTATTATAATGGAAATTAACATCCTGGGACCTTTAGGTAGAGTTCTGGGGGGTCTTGTATCATCTCATCTTCAAGGCTGAAGGAGAACCATTCCTCAGAACAAGCCGAGCACCCCATTCCTACAGCATTGTCAAAAAAAAAAAAATTAAAATACATAAATAAAGAAATAAATCTATCTGAACCACATATGGAAAATGATGCAGCTTAAAGCAAATGTTTCTGGTTGACTATCAAGCTCCTTGGAGACATTTATCAGAGTTTAGTGCTGTCACTTCTCAGGACTCACTTCTCTGTTTGTATCTTCACAAGCCATCAAAGTGCCAGCAGCCCTGAGGAAGAACAGACTCCCCATGTGGACAGCATCCCTGTCCTTCCTGGGATGCAGCACCCTGGGGACCACCAGCATCTCCCCCACCTCTCCAGTGCCCCTCCAGCATCACACTCCATAGGGAAACAACTCAAAAAGCATTTTGGATCAGATGTTGCTCTGGAAGGAAGAAAAGTGCTTTTGTTTTTTCCACCAAAGAGGCATCTGTCCCCAGACTGTGGTGCTCACCACCCATTTATGTGTCTGGATGCCAAAATAACAGGTTCCTTACAAATCCCATCAGGAGACAGATTTCCTGGAGTTTGTCTCATTGTTCTTCCTCACTTCTTTATGTTTTTCACTGGAAATTACATGAAAACTGACTACAAGTTTCTAATGATGATGACTCCTTAGTTTAACAACAGGAACACTTAAAAAAACCCCAAAACATTAAAGCATGCTAGAAAGAAAAAACATTTCTCTTGGGCACCCAGTACAGTTCTGAAAACAGATCCTAACCAGAAATTCTACTGATCAGACTTTGACCCTCCAGAATTTAATCCAGATTTTTCTTGCCCAACCAGTTGACAAGGTAGGGTTGTTTTTTTACTAAGAAACACCCTATAATATCTTTTTCAGAGTGAATCTAGGGTTACATCTGTGGTTGGACCAATGCTAGCAGGGGTAGTCGAGCTGTAGCAGAGACAGCACAGATATCTCTGTGAAAAAAAAATAATGCTGCAAGAACCAAAAATCAGTGAAAAAAAACCAAGCAAATAATTCAGTCTGTATGGTTTTTGAAATCAGGGTGATGGATCACCTTTCCACCTCTTTATATATATATATATATATATAAAACACATATTTTATGAAACTTATTATTACTTTTTTTAAAAAAAATCTTCAAGGAAAGCCATGTCAACATAGATGAACTCCTAGTAACACCACTGAGCCCAGAGCAGAATAAAGCAGTAGAGCCATCAGGTGTGGAGTAAATCAAAAAAACAACACAATCCCATTATTAGGTTTGAATCCAGTCACCCAGGCTCCTAAATCACCAAACAGAGCTGCAAGAGGAGGTAAGAGGAAAGGAATTGGGCCCTTCCCTACTCCAATAATACTTTGCAATAAGTGATAAATAAAAAAAACACTAAGTCAGTGCTGAAATCTAAAGGTTGGCAATTCTTGAGTACCCAAAAGAGCCCGTGGTCTAAGGGATAATATTTGCAAGACAAGATTTAGGGCTTCTCATGCTTGGGAGATGTTCTTCTAGTGATGAGGTGAAGAGCAGGAGAAGACAAAGGTCTTCTAGGAAGGTTGGGAAACACAACCTGGTCTTCAACTCATGGCTCTAATGGCTGAATTTAGCAGAATTCAGGCAACTGGGGCTTTGTTAGCATGGCTCTAATAACCCAGTAGAGTAAAAAAGGAGCTAAAGGACATGGGATGCAGTTCCTGAAGAAGCCAAACTCCCTTTCTTCTTCTGGGACACAGCACAGCAGGACAAAGCCATCTCCTTCCTGCTGCCTTTTCCAAGTATTTTAGGATCTAAACTTCAGAGGGGTTGGTATCTAGACATAAAAGACCAGATGTTTCCTTGAATGTCTGTCAGGCAACACTTCAAAACGACACAGACCTGAGTGGTTAGAAAAATGAGTTTCTTTTACCTTTCACAAGCTCTGCCAGCAATGGCTCCTCAAACCCTTGGAGTATCAAGACACAGAGCAGACCCTGGCACCCAAACATTTCTCTTCATTGAAGTTCAGTTTAAAAATCCTCTGTGGACACACAATGCTTTCTGTAAGGGCATGTAGTGATAGGACAAGGGGTGAAAAATTCTTTGGGGTGAGGGTGCTGAGCCCCTGGTTGCCCCCAGAAGCTGTGGCTGCCCCATCCCTGGCAGTGCTGAAGGTTGGATGGGGCTTGGAGCAGCCTATTTTAAGTCAGGGAATAAAAATACACAACAGAAGCGCTTCATGTGCCACAAGGACTCAGTTGGTGACACTTTGAAAATGTCACAGCTTTTAGAAAGCTGTGAAGATATTATTTAGTATTTAATATATATATAAAAATATATAAAATCTCTGTCTCACACAATGCCACCAGCTTATGGGAAGTTCAGTTCTCTCCCCACCACTCAGTGTCCTATAAAAATGTGATAGGAGAAGAAAGAGAAAGATCACAGCTGTCAAAGTACCCATCAGCAGAATTGAAAAAAATAAAAATGACATCTTACACTCATTATAGTGTACTCAGTACTTCTGTTCTTCCTGCCAACACTAAAGACAAAAATGTTCCAGTTGAAGATCTGGACAATACATCAAACACCCAGCCTTGGAAAATGTCTTTTTAGTACCAAGAAAAGTTTCCTTGATACCTATGGACACAAGACCTACTTACATTTCCCCAAGGTTTTTATTAAGGCTCTCCTTGCACATGTGCTATTTTTTATTCCCCCTTCACACTATCTCATGGCAGGTGGGGCCAGGAAAAAAAAATATCCTGCAGCCTGGTAATGAGATTCCTTTGTTTTAAAACTGCAAAGTTGAGCTGGATGCAAGGGGCTCAGGTATCTATGATGCTCCAATCACTGTCACACCTCAGTGCTCTGCCCTCTGCAATCTGCTTGGGCTCTCATTGCTTAAAAACCCATCACTGCTGCACTAAGAATCCTGGGATTTCAGCCTAGAGAGGGGAACAAAAAAAAAAGCAGGCCTGAAAAGCAAAAAAATCAAACACATATTCCATGAAGTGACAGCAGAACCTAATTGCTGGGTTTAACAAAAAAAAAAAAAAAAAAAAAAAAAGAAAAAAAAAAAAAAAAAAGAAAAAAAAAGAAAAAAAATAATTTTAAAAAAGAAAATTAAAAAAAAAAGAAAAAAAGAAAAAAAGAAAAAAGAAAAAAAGAAGAAAAGAAGAAAAAGAAAGAAAAAAAAAAAAAAAAAAAAAAAAAAAAAAAAAGAGACTCTGTTATATGCTTAAAAGCAAAAGATGCCCCTGAGAGATTATATTTACCAGTTTAAATGTCCTCCTTGATCAGTTTTCTTATTTGATTTTGTTTGTGGAGCCCACCAGAGTTACTCCAGCTCTGATGGCATCTGGGATTGTAGTTGAGCAGAGGACAGGTCACCTTGGAAGGAGCCTAGGAGAAAATAATAAATGAAAATAAAAACCCCCAAACCATTGGCAATTATTTTAGGGGGAAGCAAGGAGCAGCTATTTCACTAACACCAACTTCAAGCCCATGTGCTCTCCCTCTGGGCCAAAAAAAAAAAAACCCCAAAATGTTCCTTTCTTGGGATTAAAGCAACTCTCCTAAATGAAGCTGGCTGTGATTGACACTTTAATTGACTGGCACAATTTCATGCTTTAATAACTCTGGGCTCCTCCAGTTTAGCCAGGAATAAATTTAACTGTTAAGTCCTTGTCTATAAATCCTCTTGCCTGGAAGTTTAATTTTTTTTTTTTTTTTAATGTAAACTTGGATTAACAAGACTCACTGGTGTGTCAGGAGCTAAATGCAAGCTTGCCCTGGACGATATGCTCCCCAGTTCCTTCCTTTCTGGATCACATCTGGTTGTGGTGATCCCCACCAGCCAGGACATCTGGAGAAGCCCTCATGCATTTTGGAGTTGCCATCCCTGGAAGTATCCAAACCCCAGGTGGATCTGGTGCTTCAGGAGATGGTTTTGTGGTTAAGGGGGTGGAGGACTGATGGTTGGAGGTGGCGACCCTGAAATTCCTTCCCAACCATGATGATTCTATGGTTCTGATTGTTGTAGCTGACATGAAGGCAGCAATTAGTGGGATAATCAACTTTTGGAGAGGCTGCTGCCCAACAGAACATCTCCTTTCTGAGCAGCATCTCCTCTGCCTCTGGGGCTTGCCCTAGGGCATGGGTAAACCTTTTTTTTCAGGCAACCAGAAACCATTAATAGGGCAATCCTGCAGCACTGACCTTGGGCTGTGAGGTCCTCCCTGGGAGGAGATGCCCCCCATACCCCATGGCATGTCCCAAAGTCCTGCCAGAGGCAAAACTCCAATCAACAAGGCTACCTGATTAAAGGATCTTGGTGAAACACATTTCCTGGCTCCTCCTGTCAGAACCTTCCAGCCCAAATCTGGACACAACCCTCAGCTGCCAATTTCCTACCACAGAAAACTTCTGCAAGTTTTCTCTCTGGTGTGCATGAGAGCACTGGTGGATGATGGCAAAACAGATGGTTGGTTCCTATGAAAATTAAAAATAAATATCAGGAGTGGTTGCCAATATGTGGGGTGGTTTTTTGGGTTTGTTTTTTTTTTTTCCATGTTTTTTCAGGAGCCTCTTTGTGATGTAGGAATGGGCTGCTGACATCCCTCCTGCCACAGCCAGGGAGATCTTCCTCTAGACCAGGTATTTGTTGGTGGCCCCTGCCCTTCTCCTGCTTGCCACAAGCACAGGGTTGGTCCCCATTCATCCCTGGCCAGTGCTGGCTCTGCCTCCTCCCACCAAAATCACAGAATATTTAGGTTGGAAGAGACCTCCAAGATCATCCAGCCCAACCTTTGACCAACACCATCATCTAAACCAGGTTTAGGATAACAGAGATTTGAAATTTTAGAACTACTGAGGCTTGAAAAGACCTCTGAGATCAAGTCCTCACCTCAAGGTGAGCAACCCCTGAGGGATCATCCTGCACCCTTAACATCCATGGTTCAGACCTCAGCACATCTGGGTGTTCACACCACCCCTCACCTTTCCTCCAAAGGAAAAAAAAGAAACTTTTTCAGCTTCAGCTTGGCTCTAGGGTCACCAAGAGCCTGACCTCACTTGGGTCCATCTCCCCTTAGTGAGCAAAGATGGGTCAGTGAGGTTGGGAATATTTCATTTTCCTTCAAGGGAAAGCAAAGTTGGGCTTGAATGGCCCCTGGCTGCTCACAGGGGATGGGGACAAATTAACTGCAGCTTGCTGAGATGTTTCAGCAGCCTTTAGGGTATAAATGGGTTTGGAGAAGCACTTGCTTTGAAGGCAACCTGCCAAGAGAAACAGCCTCTTTTTGTTGGGAATAGTGGGAGGAAGCCAAAAAATAACTGGTGGAGAACTGTACCCACTCTGCACCTCAGCTGCTGCTTTATTGGTGCTCCTAAATCTGGTTTGCCAAATATAAACATACCCAAATTGACATAAACTTCATCAAAAGCTTGGATCTCAACTGCTGCTCCTGAAACAAACCCGGGAAATGGAGAACTTCAAACTCCTGCAGTAAAATCTGCACTTGCAAGAGAACCTAGTCAATGTTTTAGGGGTATTTTTGGGGTATTTTTCGCCAGGTTTGTCTCTGTGCCTTCAAGGCTTGTGGGTGACACTTCCTACCTCTGAGGGATGCTGTGGGACTGGGGAGTATGTCAGTGAGGAAGAAGAGGACCCTATTTCTGGTTGGTCAGCATTTTAAAACCTGAAGGAGGGTGTCTGGTTGGACAGGAGAAGCCACAAATGCTGCTTTCTCTCTGGGACCTTTTAAGGATTCGTGTGAATTTGGTGTCACATCTCAGTTGTGCTCAGTGCCTCAGTTTCCCCAGGACTGATGGTATCTGTACCTTTCTATATCAATCGTCTACTCAAAAGAGACGTCATGGACTCACCAAGCACCTTCCATATCCTCCTTCAGATCTGGCCAAGAGGTTTCACCTCCATCCTCCAGCACGGACAGTGCTAAAAATTCCATTTTGCAAGTTCATGCAAGCTTCATTTCTACCTGGTGCCCAGTCCCAGGAGAGCTGCTTTTCCACTCAGAGCTCCTGCATCAGTGCTGAAGGAAAACTAGGGAGAAACATCTAGAGAGGTTCCTGGTTACAACGTCAGGGAGATAATTTGACAAATTAAAGTATGTCCTCCACTTGCTTCCTTCCCCACTGCTTTGGGGGTACCATGGTGGGAAGAAACCCAAGAGCACCTAAATTTCATCCCAGGTCTGCTAAAAAACAAAAAAACAAAAAAAAAACAACAGGTGGACAAGGTGTTTTTTCAAGGCAAGAGGTGAGGGCAGGAGGTTTGGTTATGTGCTCTTCTATCAAGAAAACATTTCCACCTTTCTCTTGCCCTTTCCAGATGTCTCAAACACTGCTGGGAACAAATTGCCCCCTTCCAAGGTTAACCCTAGCAGTGCTCCTCAGCACCATTGGATATTCCTTGGATATTCTAGCTCGTGCCTGCCCTTCTCCCACCTATTTTAAACACTCCTGACAGCTTGAAGAAGAAGAGGGTGGGTTGCTATTGCTCCACCATATGTCCTCAGCTCCTTCCCTGGCTGCCTCTCAGTATCTGGGCTCTGGTCCAAGGCAACCCCTTGGTAAGAAAATGCTGAGCTGGGCAACCCTGAACCTCTTGTGCAAACCTCAGGCCTGGTTTCTAGCCAAAAAGCCTCCCCTGGGCAATGAGAGAGAGATTCTCAAATGTGAAAGTGTTTCCAGAAGTGCTCCAAGTCCTGGAATTGGGATGTGTCCAAGAGCAATATTTACACTAAGGAGGGTCCCAACCTCCCCTTATCTTTGCCTACACCTCTTGGACCATCAGGTGTCCATCAGTGAGATGGAGTTATTTCATGAGATGGCTTCAGTAGAGGGGTTTAAGAGGTGATCTACTCCCTAAAACAACTTCTGTCTACCTAAGACAACTTCTCCTGGGACACTGAGGCAGGAACAGCACCAAGGTGCAGCTCCACATTGCCAGCATCTGGCCTTTGAGAAGCCACAGTCTGGGTGAAGACATGAGTGTTGTGACCACTCTGCTGCCTGGAGAGATGGAAAGGAAAGAAACACCAACCCTCTAAGAACAAACCAGGCCCTGCTGAAGAGAGGTTGGGTACCCAGGGAGCTTGATGCTCCCCAAAGAAATCCCAAGAAAGAGACAGATTGGTATTCACTAGAGATAAGGTTCCCTTCTCCTTTCTCTTCTGCTCTCTTTTCTCCTCTCTTCTGCTCTCTTTCCTCTTTTCTCCTCTTTTTCCTCCTCTCTTTTCTCCTCTTTTTCCTCTTTTCTCCTCTCTTCTGCTCTCTTTTCTCCTCTCTTTTCCTTCCTCTCCTCCCTCCTCCTTTCTCCCTTCCCTTCTCCTCCTTCCTTTCTTTTTTCTTTCCCTAGAGCTCCGTTGATGCTCTTTGGGAAAAAAAAAGCAACAAAAAAAACCCCCAAAAACCAAACCACTGTCTGCAAAACGTCCTGCCTGTGCTGGTCCATGCTCCAGGGACAGCCTGGACATGGTCTTCAACCATTTATAACCCCCTGGGCAGCAAACTCCTTCCTTGCCATAACAGGGAAAACCAAATCCTTCCCTGGAAGCAGCATCTGCAGCAGAGAGCCCTTCAGATCCCAAGGATTTCCTTCCACTGGAGTAAAGGATGTTTTATGGCTGTAATTAACTGGGAGCCAGCACACACTGAGCTGGTTTGCAGCTGACTCAATGCTGTCTGTGAGGCACAGCAGGATAAAACTAAATTCCAGTCAGGTTCTTCCCCAAGCTGGTGAGGGGCAGAGCCCAGAGCTGGATGCCAAAAGCAAGGATGCACTTTCTTACCTCCATGGACTCCAGGTCTCCTTGGACCTTGCCATCTGAGGATCTTCTCAAGAGGTTCTGGGACCAGATTTGAATGCCTTCAGCTCCACTCCTGAAAAGCAGACCCTGTGGTCCCCAGCAATCCCACACTTCACTTGTTTATTTTTCCCTTAGTGGCCAGAAGAGAATAATGGCTTCAGTGTCCTGGGATAAAACACATTTCCAGGAGAAGAGAGGGGACATTACCTTGTCTCCTACATTACTGAGCCCACCTTGGGGTGGCAGAGGCAGCCTGGACACAGCAAGTGTCAATCCTAATCCCATTTTTCCTTGCTAGGGAGACTCTGAAGCTCCCCCTGGCCCATTACTGTCCAGTGAGGGTTCTGGTTTCCTACCATCCAGATGGCTATTGGCAGTGGCAGAAGCTGTCTAGATGAGAAGCAAAGAGGAGATATAGCCAGAGGGCAGCTATTACAGGCAGAGAGATGAAGGAGGGGAGGGGAAATAAATAAATATTCCAGATAAAATCTAATAAAGCACCAGCAAACTTCCTGGGGGAATGGAAAGAAAGGAAATAGACTTTCAAAGAGGAGATGTGACCTGCAAGGCAAGCACTTAGAAGAACAGAATTGGGGGTGTTCAGCCTGGAGAAGAGAAGGGAGCAATGGGGAGACCTTAGAGCAGCTTCCAGTGCCTGAAGGGGCTGCAGGAAAGCTGGGGAGGGACTTGGGACAAGGGAATGGAGGGATGGGATGAGGGGGGATGGCTTGAAACTGAAAGAGGGGAGATGGAGAGGAGATGGGAGGGAAAAATTCTTTGGGGTGAGGGTGCTGAGCCCCAGGTTGCCCCCAGAAGCTGTGGCTGCCCCATCCCTGGAATTCTGAAGGTTGGCTGGGGCTTGGAGCACCCTGGGCTGATGGGAGGTGGGCAGGAGGCTGGAATTTTGTGATCTCTTAGGTCCCTTCCAAACCAAACCATTCCAGGATGGTGCTGTCCAGAGAACTTGTGCCATCTCCAACCTCAGAGCTTTTCAAAACCAGAGTAGAGAGAGCCCTGAGCAACTCACACTCCCAGGACCCTGGGGCCATGCCAGAAAGTGGCTCAGCCACTGCAAGAGATTTCAGGGTTGTAAGGAAGAATTCTCCTGAAACTCTCCAAGACAAAATGCCTCTGTCTCCTTTGTCTGGCAGGACAAGCTCTTTGCAGCCCTTGGGCTTCCTCAAACCATGCAGCCTACAAGTTTTCCTTTCCTTACTTCCTATTTTCCTAAAAGGTTCTGACAATGGGACCCCCATTGAGGAAGGGAATGGCTGGGCAAGATTTTTGTTCTCAGCACTGAGCTCTTCCCTTAAACTGGGGGAAAGTGCTGCCCCTTGCCTGCCCATTCTGCTCTCTCATTAAAGCTGAGAGTAATTTAGAGCTGCAATATTTGGAAGTGATTTAAACCCATGTGTGGTGCCGAGCCCCCAAAAATAGGCACCAGTTCTTTTCCTAGATTAGGACTTCAATGAGGATTCAGGCAGGGGGTAGCCTGGGTTGAAGTCTCCATCTCCTTCCCCTCCCTTAACTCTGCAGGAAAACACAATAATTCATCCTCCTCCATTTCTGGCTATATTCTTAGGCACTGGAGAGCTTGAGCACTCACTGTTAATCAATCGAATTGGAGTGGAGCCATCAGCCTGTTACTATTTCAAGGTTTTCAAAGAAGAAAAAAAAAAGTCTGAAAAAATAAAAGGCAGGATTGAAACTCTGGTAATGTTTCAGAGAGAAGGACACAGTGGTAGCTTGCATGCTTTTTTTAAGCCTGTACCTCATCTATAGAATCTATTTGAGGGATTTGGAGGATGAAGAAAAATTAAAAGAATGAAGGAGTTGAGAATCTGCCCTGAAGTGGGGGGAAACCAAGCTTGGGTGCAGGGGTGTCCTGAGGGTGCCAGAACCCATCACAAGGTGTTCTGTGACCCAAGGGTTTAGAATTTTCCAAAATTAAAGTCAAAGCTTAGGTCCTGGTACCCCCAAGGAGGAAAAAAAAAAAGGAAAAAAAAAAAAAAAAGCCACTACCAAACAAGCAGAGCTCACCCCAACCCAGATACCAACCAAGGAAACCAGCAGTGGGGACTCCTGGAATCCATTTTATAGGAAGGAGCAGTGGGATTGGTCCCTTTGGGTCTCTTGACCCATCCTCTCCTCCCCAGGGGCTCAGCTGCTCCTCATTGGAGCTGCCACATCAGCAAGGTGGGTTCCCAGGGTTTTTTTGGGGTTTTTTGTTGTTTTTTTTTTTTTATCCTGGTCCTCTCAACCTAGGCCTGCCTGGAGCTGGCCAAACCTGTCCCACTCCCTTTCCTCCAGGTGACATCAAACCTTCTCCCAGTGACATCAGAAAGAAATAGAAGCTGAGTGAGCTCAGCCTGAGCAAGCCAGGGAGGTGTAAAAACCCTCCACGTAGCTGGTGCAGCAGGATGCTTATTTTGAGGAGCTCAGCACTTACTGCAAGCACATCTGTGCTCGAGTCAGCAGATGGAGGATGCATAATTTAAAGCAGAAATGACCAAATGGAGGTTTTCCCATCTGCCTTTCATGTGTGGCAGGAGGGTGAATCTGCTCCTATCAGATAAACCTCATCCAGTGGCTTGGCTTCCAACAAGCAAGCTGTGCATGGCCAGACCTTCAGAGGTTCTTCAGTCCTCTCTGAAAAGGGATAATCTTCTCTGTTCCATTTCATGCCCTTCTTCATTCATTTCAGTAGTAAGAATCCTAACTCACAGTCCCTGTTTGGATCCTTCAGTCCTCCTCCCAGCAAAAAAAAAAAATCTCATGTTTCCCAGGGAGCAACTTTACTCTTCACCTCCACTTTGATTATCAAGATTTCTTCACAGAATCCAACTTATCATAGAACCCTTTTGGTTGGGAAAGACCTTTAAGATCATTGTTAACCCAGCACTGCCAAGGCCACCACTAAAAAGAAGCAAAAGCCTGAAGTTTGGGTGAAATCTCTGCCCTGAATTTTTGGACCTGGTGGACCCTTAGGTTTTCATCCCAATATCACAGATGAGGAAAAGCACCTTAGCCAGGAGAGGTCAAGTGAAACCCACTTCATCCCTCAGCTGGTGGCACTTTAACAGGATTTAACCCACAAAATTGGGTTCTTGCTGTTTGGAATCAGTTCTAAGCAGCAGTTGCTGCCAGGAAGGAAGAAGCCCAGAAGCAGCAGCATCTCCTCAAACGTGTGGAAATTTTAAATTTCTCTATCCTCCAAGTAGCAAAGGACCAATTGGTTTTCCCACATGTGATTTTTTTTTTTTGGGATAGGGTGTGTGGTCGTCCCACAGCACCAAAGGTCTGGGGAGAGGGTGACAGGTTCAAAACCTTCAGCAGAATTCAATTTCTTCAGCAGTCCAAATGTCCAAATTTTGCCTGAATCCAGGCAGGGCCAAGGGAATTAACTCAGACCAGTTCTACCAGTTCTCAGAAGCTTTTTCTGCAAAGCTCCTTTCCTTCCCAAACTACTTTGGAGATCTGAAAGTACCAGGAGGGTATTTTCAGCCCAACATTAAAGCACCACTTTTTTTGTCTTGTTTTTTTTCAAGAAGAGAAAAATTATTTGGGAAATTTTCTTTCCTCTGCACTGCCCAAGGAACTTGCTGTCATTTCACCCTGTGCCAAACCTTCCTGTACATGTATTCCCTGAAGGGGATTGATAAAGCTTTCCACTTCTCCACAGCATCTTGGGTCCTGCACAAAACCACGACAAGGTTGGGAGGACCAAAAATATATAAATTTATACTGAAAAGGGGGCAGAGAAATCAGTATTAACTGAAGGTGATCTTGTTTCCTACCTGAATCTTGCTAAACCAATTAATGAAAATTAATTTTCCTGTTTTGAACGGATCCCAGGGAGGATTCTTCCTAGATCTGAGAAGTTGTCAGCTGATCCAGCACTGCTGAAAATAAATGCCTTATGCTTCAAAATGTATTTATTGACAAAATGTATTTATTGGCACTTTTTCTGCCTGGAAAACATCCCATTAGCACCTGATCTCCGCTGCCTCATGGGAAAAAAAAAAAAAAACACACCAAAAAACCCCTTCAATATACATTGTAATAAGCACAATTATTTTTGTCTTCATTGTATTTCTAAGAGAGCCATTAAAAAACCTATAAACTCAGGTACAAAACCCCAGGATATCCGAGACAAACGAAATAGAAAAACTCCAAGTGTGGTAAACACAGCCTGAGAGCTGCAAAATAAATCATTCCTGGCTATCAAGGAACAGAAATCAAGCTATAGCCATAATCCCTGGCTTGTAAAGAAAAGGACTTAAGAAGCTCAGGAATGGAGTTTATCACCACCTTGCACATTTTCCATCTTTGCTGTCAGATGAAGCAAACACTGCCCTGCCTGAGAGAACTTTTCCCCAGCCTGGCAGGAGCAGCTCTTGGGCATCTCCTCTCCTTAATCTGCCTGACAGGAGGAGGGACCCGGTGCTTTTAATTAACAATTAATTAATCAGCTGAATTAAACCTCAGCAGCAAGTTGTTAACAACTGAAAGCCTTCAGGGAAGTCTCTCTCCCTGCAGCGTGGTGCTGGGATGAATTATAAAGATGGAGTGGGCAGATATTCCTCAGGATCCATTACAAGGTGGTAAATATTGCAGGGGAAGAGGTGTCCACTTGCAGCCCCCAGGAAAGGCTTCAAATTATAGTCACAGAATTTTTTTCGTTGGAAAAGCCCTTTCAGATCACCAAATCCAACCATTCCCCCACCACCGCCCCATGGCCCTCAGCACCACATCTCCAGGGCTTGGAAATCCTTCCAGGGATGGAGATTCCACCACTGCCTTGCCCCAGGGCTTGACAATCCTTTCCAGGAAGAAATTATTCCCAATCTTTAACTTAAAACCTCCCCTGGCATCTCCAGGCTGTATCCTCAGTCGTTCTGCAGAACCTTCTCCTTGTGCTCCAGCCCTTTTCCTAGCTCCATTCCCTTCTCTGGACATTCCCCAGCCCTTTCCCCAGCTCCATTCCCTTCTCTGGACGTTCCCCAGCCCTTTCCCCAGCTCCATTCCCTTCCCTGGACGTTCCCCAGCCCTTTCCCCAGCTCCATTCCCTTCTCTGGACATTCCCCAGCCCTTTCCCCAGCTCCATTCCCTTCTCTGGACATTCCCCAGCCCTTTCCCCAGCTCCATTCCCTTCTCTGGACATTCCCCAGCCCTTTCCCCAGCTCCATTCCCTTCCCTGGACATTCCCCATCCCCTCAATGTCCTTCTGATCCTGAGGGACCCAAAACTGAGCCCAGGATTGTGCTCCCAGCACAGGTGAACAATCCCTGCCCTGCTCCTGCAGCCCACACACTAAAAGTCTCTAAAACCTCTTCTTTCAAGGATGAAATCTGAAATACCTTCACCCCCAGGACTCCCTGTGGTATTACATGCCCTGCCTCATTACACCTTACACCAGTAATCTTTTTCTCAGCTGAAAGCACTGCTGCCAATGACTTTGTCCTGTTGCCTGGCTTGCTGGTAAAAATATCATAGCCAGAAAGACCCCCCCAGGAGGACTCCCAATGGCTTCAGCATCTGCCCTGCACTGATTTTCTCCAGGAGGCCAAGGAGCAAATCCATGACCCATCCCTGTAACACTGAGGTTTTGGGAGCACCACACAACATTCCTGCAGCAAGTGATGTGCTCAGCTTGGCTTCCCTCCTCCTCTCACCCACCCAACCCACCCACTCACGCTCTATTTATTTAAGCCCCCAGAGAACAAACCAAGAGAGAATAAATAAATTTTTTTTTTTAAAAAAAAAAAAAAGCATTATTAAAAAAAAAAAAAAAACCAACAAACAAAAACCACATCATCTCTGAGGCAGCATAGGAAAAGCAAAGCAATTCTGGCCAGCACATTTGCAGAGCCCAGGAAGGGTTGTGGTTGGGATGGCAGCAGAGGATGCAGATTGCCTCTCCACTGCTTATCTCATCGAGGCAGAGCTATCACACCTCTCCCACACACCAGCCCTCCCACAGCCTGGCAGGGTCTGAAGCAGAAAATGGCCTCAAACTTAAAAGGGAATTA
Organism: Phaethornis superciliosus; assembly: GCA_023637945.1. Classification (NCBI taxonomy): domain Eukaryota; kingdom Metazoa; phylum Chordata; class Aves; order Apodiformes; family Trochilidae; genus Phaethornis; species Phaethornis superciliosus. The sequence continues at coordinate 2,188,337 of JAJQWJ010000011.1, forward strand.
TTTATTTATCCTGCTGAGAGATGTTTTTCATTAAGGTTGCAGCCAGAACTCAGCCGGGTGTTCCTAAGCGGCGTTGAGATGTCTCATTATCAACCCCAAAGCCTGGGAAATGTGGATGGGCTGCTCTGCAAAGCTCTCTTATTAGAATTAAACTGGGGAGAATCAAATTTCGGGAGTGATGTCCTGACTCAAAAGGACTCAGTGATCCCCTGACCCCTCATCTTGCCACCAGAGACCAGAAAGGTCTTCAACATCCTAAGCTTCTGCCTCCTGGAACCTTCAGTGCCATGCAAACACCTGAGTGCTCTTAGTGCCAGGAAAAAGTGCAAAAAGCGTCTCCAGGTCCTGCATCCACAAAGCAAAGTCAAAAAAAATGAAATTATTCCTGTGGCTGGAAGGGCTTGCAGAGGAGAGGAGATTTAGATTGGGTGTTAGGAAAAAGTTCTTCAGAAAATGGAAGCTGAGACCTCATCCCTGGGGATATTCAAGGCTCAAAAAACCTCTGAGCAACCTGATCAGGGTGAGGGTGTCCCTGCAGGGGGTTGGACTGGGTGACCTTTAGAGTTCCTTCCAACCCAAATTATTCTCTCATTCTGTTTTTCAGACCCAGCCTCAGTTCTTTGGAATATTTAACAATTTAGCTTCAACCTCCATGGTTGGTGCTATCAGACATTTTAAGAGTGCAATAATATACTCAAAAAATGCCACAAGATTTAGCTGGAATGTGAAGGGAGGGATATAATCCCAGCCCACTCTGAAGCATTTTTCATCAGGCAAGGTTTATTTTTTCTCTCGTGAGCCTCTTTTCCCATTTTGATGTGATTTAAAAAAAATATAACATAAAGCATTAAATAAATATAATCTAAACCATTTCAGAAATTTTTCTGCTGTTTGAAAACCACGATGAGAAAATACTTTAGGAACAGTTGCTGTAAGGAAAAAAAACCAAAAAATACCCAAAAAAACAAAGTAAGGATTTTCTTCAGGGGAAAAAAATAAATTTACAACGCCTCTTCACCCCAAGCCCAGGGTTTTTTGGTCTTTTTCTTCAGGAAGGGGAAAAAGCCACGGTTCAGAAAAAGCTGAGCCCTCAAAAGGGTGTGAAATGAGGTGGTGTGAGCATTAGCCTTGTGCTGACTCTTTCAAACTCTTGACTTACCTAATGGCTCCGTGTCTCTTCAGATAGGAGGGAGAGGAAACAATTTGTAGAAATGATGGCTTGGAGAAAAGCCACAGCCATTTGTATATGCTAATCAGGTTGTACCTGCCAATCATATCTTTATTTTCAGGAGGAGCTGGGGTTTGCAAATGCAGAGAACCAGAGCAGGGTACCTCTCCAGAGGCACAAACCAGAATAAATCCATTTTCTCTGGTCAGAGGCATCACAAACCCATCCTCCTTACACTTGAGCATCCCCTTGCTACTCGTGGTGATTCATGGATGCCAGCCAGAATAAACAGATAAAAAAATTAATCTTTAAGATATTTCTGAGTCATCTGGAGGCCAACCTGATTTTTTGGGAGGAGGGCAGTGTGACCCAGCTCTTCCCTTTTTCTCTTGTACTATTGGGAGAAGAAGACACGTGTGTGTGTGTCCCTGCCTGCTGCAGTCTGGAAAACAACATCTGTAAGGTGGCAAGGAGACACCTGGCAAGAACTGATGTCGAGGAAGAACAGCTCAAATCTTCCAACTCAACCCTATCTTGCTGGCTAATTTTGTCTTTCAGCTGAGTCATGGCAAATGGCCCCATTTTTGACAGTGCCAGCAGCTCCCAGTGATGCTAACAGGCTCAGCAGATGCTCAGAGCTCTGGACACCAGGGCCATGAGGCTGGGAAAAAAGGGAAAAATCTTCCACCCTTCCGTGCTGTTGATGGCACCAGAGAAATCTGGCAGGGCCTTGCTTTGCTAAGGGTTTTCACAGGGTCCCTTTTGTCTTGGTGGGACAAGGCTTGTGGTCACCTCCATCATCTTGGGGCTGAAGATCCATCAGGCAGAAGGAATGTCCCACAGCCCTGGCAGCTCAGAGCAGCCCCAGATGTGTTGGCAGATGTGGAAGCATCGAGCCAAGGTCCAGACCCTGTAGGGAAGCAGAAGAAGGTTCCATGCTGCTCTGAGGAGCCCTGGAAACCCACATCCAGCTGGCTTGATGTTCCCAGAGCTGTTAACTTTCTGTATTTCTTGATTTCCTTCCTTTTTTTGAAAGAGGAGAGTGCTGCCACAGGTGAAGAGAGGAGGACTAGAGAGAGGTCAGTGGGATCTGCCTGAGCTAACCAGGTTTTAGGCTCCGTGGGTTTTTTGAAGAGCAGCAGACACAGACCCACAGGTAAGGCTCTGGGAAGGCTTCCACACAAGCTGCATGCTGGTTTGATTCTTTCTGTTCCTGAGTTGAGAAGTTGAGGTGATTCCAGTGATATTCCAACACCTGGAAGAAGATGAGCTGAGGATCACCCACCCACTGCCTCCCTGAACCCAAAAGATGGGCAGTGATGGGCAGCAGCAAGCAACTGCCCAGGCAGGACTGGTTTGGGAAAGCTGCCAGCAAAATCTTTCCCTGAAGCAGTTTAATGCCAGCAGAAATGCCAAGGAAAACATTGGCAGCACTGGAAGCCTGGCCAAAAGCCTGGGGAGATCCCTCCTTCATCTTGCTGGTGGTTCTGCATAATCATCCATCACATGGGCTCTGCAAAGTGGGAAAAATTCATTTACTCACTCAACCTAGCTGTTGATGTTCTCCTGAGCTGCAGGAGCAAGAAGCTGGGGATTTTTGGAGCTGCTGGAGCAAGATTTCAGCTGTTTATCTCAGCCTGAGAGAGAAGCCAGCTCTGACATTTCTAAGCCCAAATTTTTGACGTTTCTGCTGCTTTACAGAGCGTGGCAGCGAGTTGAGGCTAAAAGTGAACTCTTCCTCCAAAAAACAGGCTTTGGGGTTGAAATCTCAGCCACTAAATCACAAGAAACCACACCACCAAGAGTCCAGTTCATACTCCACACCAGCATCCTGCCAGGCACATTGAGCATCCAACCTCTTCCACTTGGGAATTCCTTGACCTATCTGCAGCACCTTTCTCCTGGCCTTGTTGAACTTCATGAAGTTGGCATGGGACCACCTCCCCAGCCTGCCAAGTCTCTCTGAAGGGCCTCCCTTCCCTCCTGTGTGTCAGCCACACCACCTGGAAACTTGCTGAGATAAGAGATGATTCTCTGCTGCTAGCCTGATTGTGTCTTTAGTGGCTGGCAATCCCCAGCAGGGACCCCAGGGCTTGGCTAAAGAACTATCATTTCAACTGGAAATTCATGTTTCAGCCAGAGCTGGCACACAGGATCCAAATTTTTTTGAAATTTTTGAAGATCTTAGGAAGGAATTCTTCACTGTGAAGGTGCTGAGCTCCTGGTTGTCCAGAGAAACTGTGGATGCCCCATCCCTGGAATTTTGAAGCCCAGGTTGGATGGGGCTTGGTGGGATGTGTGGGTGGGACTGGATGGTTTTGCAGGTCCCTTCCAACCCAAACCAGTCTGGAATTCCACGATTCTATACTTGGTAGTGGCTCAGAGGACTGTATCTACATCTCCATCATCTTAACCACTGATCACAAAAGCCAACATCAATCCATGGGAACTGGTATCTCCCCATCTGACCTGTTCAGCTGCAGCCTGGCCAAACTCAGCCTCTTCCCAACCCTTCATCCAGATTTCTTCCTCTGCAGGAGCCCTGGATCCCTTTTCCTTACCCTCAGTGTTTCTGCCTTGCTGAAGTTCCTTTCCTTGCCCTCCAGCCTTCAGCCCATTTCTCTTCGTTGCCTCCTGGTCTCAGGAGTCACAGTTGGAAAACATCAAAAGCTGGGAGCTGAAGCTGCAGAAAGGATTTTCCTTTGGGTGGGATTTCTGCAGCCACAGGAACTGAGCAGACATCCCATGAGAAACCTCTCCTGGCAGGGAAGGGAGGCAGAGGTTGTTTCTGCAGCCATCAGACTCCTCAGTGTTCACTTCACCACCACATCCTGAGCTGCCAGCAGCCCCAGGGGACCAGCAGACTCCCAGAAAATGAAGCTACGGAGGCTCAGGAAGATCTAAGTGGCTTTAAAAGCCCCAAGCTTTGTGCAGCTGCTGAATTTTTCATAACCCACGTGCGTGGTCTCTGGGCTGCCCATGCCCATGTTCAGTGCCTGGGTCTTGCAGAGCAGAACCAAATGTTTTTCCAGCCCAATTGGCCTCAGATGTCCCCAAGCCAAGGTGGTGAACAAAGCCCTCAAGGTCTCCATCTCTTGTCTCTAATAGAAACTGAGGTGGGTGCAGCCCAGGGCTTGGCTGGAATTTGAGGTTGGAAAGGAAGAAGTGAGGCTGTGGCTTTATTTGCATCATGTCTGTCTGGTTGTAACAGTGCCTGTGTGCAACTCAGGAAAAAAGGGCAGAAAATGGGGTAGCTCCATCCATGGTTGCCATCTCCTGAGGTTCAATATCAAACCTCAGCCTGTGCTGGCACCTTAGCTCAGCAGTTATCTTTATTTTTTGGGAAAAAGAGCAGAGCTTGCTTGAATTCTCCCTGTTTGGGAAGCTGGATGAGGGGGAGATAAAGGGACTTTTAGTGTCATTGGTTTGCACAGCTGTCATTTTATTGCTGTAATTTGGGTTTTAAGCAGGCATTGACCCCTTCATTCAATCCTGCCTGGCAGGGGTGGTGACACGTAGACATCAGCTGCCTGGGAGAAGACCCATGGGATGAAAGGACTGTGACAATCATTCCATGGGCCACCTTCTGATGTCTTACAGCCACCAGTGAGCCACCAGGGGATAACCCTCTGCTGCAGGAGCTGATCCTATCTTCTTCTCTAAAAGGTCTTATCAAAGTCGTACCAACAGCAGCACTTGGGTGAATTTGTATTTGGTTATTTGTGATATAGAGAAACAGGTTCTGGGGGGAAAAAAAGAAAAAAAAAAAGCACCTGGGATCTAAAGAAACTGTTCTGTTTTGAATAGATAACAGAAATAGGGGGCAAAAAAATAGAAGCTGTTCTGTTTCTTTTCAAAAGGGTATTTGGGGTTCCAATAAAACTGAAGGAAGTTTAAGGAATTAAATGTAGCTCTTAAAGGAGCAAATTGAAGCATTTTCATGCAAGAGTGTTAAAATGCATCAGCTGTCAAAATGTTTCAGCTTTTACAGGGCTCCTTCCAGCTGAGCTGATGGGTGAGTTAACAGGCACTGATGAAATGAATGAAATCCCTGAGAACCAGATCAGCAATGCTGGGGAAATCTCCCATTGCCTCTGATTCTGGAGGGAACAGGGCAGCCTCTGCCCCACCACAAATCCAAGCTCCTGCCCTGGCCATTGCAACCACATTTTGGGGGAGATGGGACAGGATTTGACTCTTGTTATTTTTTGCTGGGTGTTTTCCCCTTTTGGGTGTTTTTTTGTCAGCCACCCTGGAGATTGAGTCTTCAACCACCAAAGCTCTGTGTAAATAATACTGCAGCCTCTCTAAATAATACTGGGGATGGTTTTGTGTCTATCACAGATGAAAAAGCTGGAAAATAGCCCAAAATGGCACAGTGGGTGCTGAAAGCAACCACGAGCTCTGACTGCTCCTGCTGCTGGGGACATGGCACTTCACAGGGGCTGAGTTTCAGTGTCTTGCCTGGGTTCCCTCTATAGGGAGAGGTGGCTTTGGTTGGGCAATTCCCCTCCTCCTATGAATCCAATCCTGCCAAGTCAAGATGAGATCTGTGTGTGGTGGGATGTGGAATTAGCTGAGAGGGCACTGAGTGCCATGGCTGTCGTGTGAGAAGACAGAGAGGGGGTCCTTGGACACCAAAATCTGGAGGAAAAGCTCTTTTCATCCCCATTACTTCAATCCAAACTCATTACTGGGCAGGTTGTATCCACCCACCTGTAGGAGATGATCACCATGATCACACCAGCATCTCCATCATGTTTTTCACCATCTTTGCTCTCCTGATCTGACAAATCCCAGCCATGCATCCAGCCTGCAGAGTGATGGAAATAGGGCAGCTTGCATAGAGCCAGGCAACATCTCCTGCTCCATGGATGTCCCATGGTGTCCCAGCCCACAGCCAGACCTAAACCAGACTCAGCACCAAGGGGACAACGTGGACTTGGATCTCTGCTCCACCTCCTGCAGTGCCAGCAGGGATATCTTTTCCCTTGATGGGATTTGAAAGGGAACATTTGGCTCTCCCACTGCTTGGACCAATGAGCCAAAACACCTCCAACGCTCGGGAACTTGGGAGCTAAAATTCATGGCTTCTGGATCCCAAAAGCCAGAAGCTCAGCTGTTGATCCTTCACTGTAGTCACACTCCCATCTGTTATCCTTTTATCTATTACCCATTCCATTTCCCCCCTCCCTGGGTCTTCATCCATTGATATCTGATCCTCCAGAGGTGAAAAGCTCCCACCAGGAAAACACTCCCAGTTTGGAGATCTGCTGTTTCTATTTCAAACACCAACACAGCCCCAGAAGCCTTCCTGATTTCTTTCACGACTGGTTTAACAAAAGGTAACACCTCTACCTACAAACCCAGACCACCAGCAGAAAGTTTGAAGAAGGGAGAAATCAGGGATTCCCCACTGTGCTCTCAAAGTCAAGAAATTCAAGATGCAACACTGAGATCCATGTTCTCATAGAATCAGAGAATTATCATAAAACCATCGAATGGTTTGGGTTGGAAGGGACCTGAAAGCTCATCCATCCCCACCCTGTGCCATGGGCAGGGACACCTCCCACCAGCCCAGGCTGCTCCAAGCCCCATCCAACCTTCAACACTGCCAGGGATGGGGCAGCCACAGCTTCTGGGGGCAACCAGGGGCTCAGCACCCTCACACCAAAGAATTTCTTCTTAATTTCCCATCCCAGTCTCCCCTCTTGCAGCTTAAAGCTGTTCCCCTCATCCCATCCCTCCATAACCTTATAAAAAGTTCCTCTCCCATTTTTCTGGAGCTCCTCTTCTCCCAAACCTCAACCTAAAGCAGAAGGAGATACTTGAGGCCTGAAAGCACCTCAGTGTCAGCAGACAGCAGCTGGGCACACATGGCAATGTGACAACACCTCCTGTCACTGGTGTTTTTATTTGCACCATCTTTCCCAGCTGCCATCTCCCACCCAGCCTCTCCGGGGTTGTCTGAGTCCAGAGCTGGACTTCTGCATGCCAAGCCAGAGCATCATTTTCATTTATTATTCATTTAAGGCCAGGTTGGATGGGGCTTGAAGCAACCTGACCTAGTGGGAGGTGTCCCTGCCCATGGAGGGAGGTTGGGATCTTGAAGATCCCTTCCAGCTCAAACCTTTCTGGGGTTTTATGGTTCTGTGATGTTTTAAAAAAAGGATTTGATTGCATTAAAAGACCCTTTTTGGTTTGAGACTCCCTAGGCACAAAGAAAACTAAGCTCCTGGGATTTTCTTTCATCAATGTGAGATGCTAAAATTGGGGCTCTCCATCCTCTTGGAGAAATTTGTAGGCAAGGCACCGGAAAGGCTCCGGAGGCTGCCTTTGAATTTTGATGATGTTTATCCATAATGGATGAAGAGTTTTATGTAAGAGCCTTTCCCTGGTGTTCATCTGAGGTCAGGCTGTCCCGGGCTGCCCATGGTAATTTGCAGCACATCAGAACAGAAAGAAAGGGGTGGGAGGAGGAGGAAAGCCAGACCCTGAGCTGGGATCATTGCTTTTCATCTGACAACTGGGACCACTCGGCTTCCCTCTCCCAAAAAAAAAAAAAAAAAAAAAAAAAAAAAAGGCTCTGCCAGGTGATACAAGCTTGTCCCCTCTGCAAGGTACATCCTTGTTATGTGAAATATGCATAAAGCTTCTGTTTGAGACATGAATCATGCTGGTAGGTTGGGATGTAGCCACACTTCCAGCTGGTACCTCTGCACCTAGTGGAAAGAGAGATTTTCCATGGAAGGAATTCCCTCCCATCCTCTTGGGTGATGCTCTGACCACGTTTCTCCTCAGGCTGGTGAAGCAGCCAAACTTTGCTTGCTCTGCTCTCTTTAAACAGGGAGGAGATTAATGAAGCCTGAGAGTTTGCTAATGTACTGCTAAATCTGTCCAGAGGCGAGGCAGGAAAATGAACTGCAGTTAATTAGCAAAGATATTTTTAATAAGACACCTGGATCAGAACCTGCCTGCATGGATTATCATCCTCCAGCTCAGACCTCCAAAACTGGTTAGAGTGGCTTTGGAAATCCCTTCTATTTTCTCTTCCTGACTCTGCCATCCACTGTGGAGGATTTCCACTGATTTGCTCACATCCAACTCAACAGCACCCATCTCCTGATGACCCCCTGCCTGGGTTTGCAGGACCTGCAGTGGGATGAGGTGGGGCACAGGGAGCAGAGCTCACTGCTTTTTGCAGAACCTTTCAGAGATGTGGACCAGCAAAGCCCTTCTTCACCCTGTGTGTAATCACCAGCCCTCCAAAGGGCCACAGGAGATTTTTTCAGCCTTAACACAGCCAAGGATGGGGATGAGCACAGGTGACAGGGGTGTTACTGCAGGATGTCCCTGATGAGCCAAGTCACACCTTTAATCTTAGTCAAACATTTGAACCAAATCATCCAGATCTTTTTAAAAGATCCTTCTCCTTTTAAAACCTCTCTCTTTTTAAAAACCCCCTCTTCAGCCTCCTTTCCTGTAGCACTTCTCCCAGCCAGGAACAAGACCTTTCCAGCCCTACACTGGACCTGTAAAGCCCATTTCCATGGGCAGAAGCACTGTAGAATCAGAGAATTCCTTAGCTGGAAATTACCCTCAAGATCCTTGTGTCCAACCATTCCCCCAGCACTGCCCCATGGCCCTCAGCACCACATCTCCAGGGCTTGGAAATCCTTCCAGGGATGATGGGGACTCCCTGGGCAGCCTGGGCCAGGCCCTGACAACCCTTTCAGTGAATAAATTTCTTCTATCACTCCAGGTCAAGGTCCCCCTGGGTGGGTAGAGGTGCTCCCCAACCTTTCCTTCTTCTCTGCTTTCCCACAAACCCACCAAACACTTTTGCAACTTTCCTCAGCAGTGCTGGAGATCAAAGTGACACCTTCACTGAGCTCATCTGCATCAGCAGCTGCTGAGCTTTTCCCTTCTGGTTTTCCCCACAGGGGTTTCATTGGTCTCAGAAATCCTCAGTGGGCACAAAGTGCTTCCAGTCCATTTGCATCACCTCCCACTGGCTTTGAGGCTCCCCCCACGAGCATCCCCAAAATACGAGGGACTTGCTGGAGATCCTGCACTTCCCAGGGTTTTCTCATCTTCCTCACACATTCCCCTGAGTGACCTTGAAATATTATCTTGCCCTCAGAAGCTTGTAAATGGCAACATCTGAGCATAAATCTTCTGCCAAGGGAGAAAGTGGTGGCTCATTTCTCTTCCTTGCTTGCTCCTCCCATGAGTTTTATTGTCTTTGCTCCAGGATTTCCTGTCTTCTCCTGTACACAGGAATTTCCTGGCCAGACCTGTAGGTTTATCTTCTCCTTCTTCAGGACAGCCTGTTTATATCCACTTCCCATTGGATCATCCAAAAAATTCAGCTCTGGTTTCAGTCCCCACCCCACCAGCTGAGCTGACTTTGACACCCGTTGGGTCATCCTGCCATCCAGCACCAGTGTTCTCCTGAAAAGCATCCAGAAAGCAGGATAATTTATTCTGGGGGAGCATCTCCTGGTCATCAGTTGTACCAACACCAATGGAGGAAACTGCCAAAGGGATGGGACTCAAACCCCAGCACCCAGGCTGCAAGTGTGGGAAAAGGGGCAGCAGAGATCTCTGCAATCTCCTGCTCTTGGTTTCCACTCTGTCTGAGCCCCTGCTCTTCCTTCTTCACTTCATGGGCTGAGGATTGTCCTGAGATGGGAGATGAGGTTCCTTAAGACCCCTTCCAGGAAGGTTGAACCCAGATTGGATAAGAAAGAGAAGGTGAGGAGCTCTGGGGTGAGCTGAAAGACACAAGATGGGAGGAGCCAGGGATAAGCTGGTGATAGAAATACCAACTAAAGAGACACTCCCCAAAATGCCCACCTTCCTCTCTGGACAAGGGGATGAGTTCTCCTTGTCCTTCACAGTGCAGAGTGAAGGTGGAAAGCACCACCAAAGGCTCTGCCAGCAGCACAGAATGAATCACAGCATGGTTTGGGTGGGAAGGGACCTCTAAAGGTCACCCAGGCCAACCCCCTGCAGTGACCAGGGACATCTTCAAATAGATCAGGTTGCTCAGAGCCCCATCCAACCTCACCTGGAATGTTTCCAGGGATGGGGCGTCTCCTACCTCTCTGGGCAACCTGGGCCAGGGTTTCACCACTCTCAGTGTAAGACACTTCTTCCAAATATCCAGTCTAAATCCCTCCTCTTGCGGTTTACAACCATCAGCCCTTGTCCTGTCACTGCAGATCATGCTGGAAAGTCTGTCTCCACCTTCCTTAAAATCCCCCATCAGGTACTGAACAGAAGCAACAAGGTCTCCCAGAAGCCACCCTTCCTCTGCATCACTACCGTGTGTCCCCAGCTCCTGTATCACCAAGCAGGGAGGGCTGGCTACAGCTTGGTTTTTCCCTGATGTTGGCACAAGGTTTGGAGATTCCAAAGCTTCAGATGTCTGAGTCATTCCCAGCACCCAACCCACCCGGGGCATCTTCTAAACCTTTCCTTGGGACCCTTGCAAGTTGTTGGGCTTTTCAGTTCCCACTCCCATACTCTCAGACATGTGCTTGGCAGGCTGTGGAGGAGATGCTTCCTCAGATCCTCATGAGTTTGCCCCAAACTCCTCCAGAAATGGAGAAAAGGGTAAAACAAATGTGTTTCCTGCTGATGGAGGGGATTTGACCTGGCTTTTCTGGAGAGCAGAGAAAGGATGGGCAGGATGAGCACAAGTCTGTTCCATCACGAGCTCCCGATGATGAAATTCAGCACCAATGAATTATACAAATGTTTATGCAATTAGAAGGAGCTAGAGTGAGTCCTTCTGCAGCCAAAAATAGCTCCGTGCACCAGCAAAGGGCTGGGCTGCCTTCACAACTTGTTAGGAAGAGAAAACACTTCAGGGCTGGTGAGTGGGAGAAGCTTCAGACAGAACAAAGTATTCCTGTCTGCTAATGCTGGAGGGCAACAGGACAGAGGGGTGAAAGCTGCAGCTGGCCCCAAGCCTCCAACCACCACTGAAAATCCTCTGGTTGGGGGTCTGTGCCCTGCTGGGGACATCTCTGGGTGTGCAGGCACCCCAGGGCTATCTGCATAGAATAAAAGGATGGTTTGGGTTGGAAGGGACCTTCAAGATCATCTCATTCCAACCCCCTTGCCATGGTCAGGGACACCTCCCACCAGCCCAGGTTGCTCCAAGCCCCATCCAACCTTCAACACTGCCAGGGATGGGGCAGCCACAGCTTCTGGGGGCAACCTGGGGCTCAGCACCCTCACCCCAAACAATTTCCTTAGTGCTCCAGACAAAGTAGGGAGAGCCTGTGACCCAGAGGGCACCAAGCGCTTCTTTTCAGAAGGAAATGTTAAGTTCTTCTCTGGGAATTGGGCTGAATTTACAGTAGTCTTCAAAAAGAGATTTGGAAACACCCACTCTCTGTGCTGGCCAGGCCATGGGTAGGAGCTTGAAGGAGAAGGGAAGCAGAAGAACCATCTGGGCTTGGCAGAGATGCTCCCGAGATCCATGTTCTTGGCACATCCCAGCACTTCTGAGGCCTTCCAGGATAAAGTGGCAATGAACCAAACATACCACCTATGCTGCTCTTGGCCCAAGGTGGGGAAAGTGATGGAAAAGGGCCAGAAATGCTCTGGGAGCCCATGGAAGTCATCAGAGATCTTAAATCCTTCCTGGCAGCAGTGGTGCTGCCGGAGAGGGAGGTGGATGGCTCTGAGCCCCAGACACACCATGGTGGCAGGAAGATGTCTAGGTGGTACAAACTATTCTTAAACAAGTTTGAAAAGCAGTTCTGGCCAGTGGAAAGGCAGTTGGCAAATAAGTCTTCTTCTTGTGGTCCATCATATATATTGGGAAATAGCCCAGGGACACCCTTGCATCCAAGGTTGGAAACAACAGCCAAAGTAAAGCTCCTAAGAGGCAACTGGCCCTGGGTGTTCAATCCCAGCTGGAAAACCCACCTTGTGCCACCTCTCAGATACCTGAGGGCATCTCAGGTGGTTCCTGGCACAACAGTCAGGGAACCAAACCCTGTTGGACACTATGGTGAGGGTACTCAATACCAGCAAGACCCCACACAATGGGAATGGTGACACCAAAATCAATCACCTTGTCCCCAGATACAGAGGCTCCAAATTCTGCAGCATCCTGCAGTGTGTTTACTGTTGGGAAGCTGTAGCTCTTGCACCGTGGAACCATCCTGCCAGGCAATTTATGTCAAAGGTTTGTTCACGGAAAAAAAAAAAAAAAAAAACAAAACCATATTGTGGTAAATGATGCTCTCATTGACAAGCCAGATGTCAAAACATGGCAGGATAATGTTCCTGAAAGCCTCAGCTGCTGAAAAAGGGGAGGCAAAGAGATGATTGTTCCTTTGTTAGACATCAAAAGTTGATGGCATCTCACTGGGACTGAAAGGCTGATGAATGCTCAGAATAAAACACAATTAAAATTCCCCAGGGTGCCAGCTGGAGAGATTCATGGGAGAGGTTGCCCACCTATGGTCTCTCTTGTCTGCATGCTCCCAGCCAGGAGATGTGCTGAGCCCCTGGACCTCTGAAATGAGATGATCCACCATGGACAATTCCTTATTTATTATTCCTTAATTTCCTCACAGCAAAGAATTTCTTCCTCAGATCTCAGCTCAATCCACCCTATTTCAACTTAAAACCCTTCCCCCTCATCCCATCCCTCCAGGCCCTTCTCCCAAGTCCCTCCCCAGCTTTTCTGCAGCCCCTTCAGGTACTGGAAGATGCTCTAAGGTCTCCCTGGAGCCTTTTCCAGGATGAACACCCCCAAATCTCTCAGCCTGGTTCCAGCCCTCCCAGCATCCATGTCAGCTCTGCTGTACCCTATCTTGGGGGCCTCTGAAGGTTGTAAGGAAAAGAGTAGGTGAAGAACATAAAATTGGGCAGGTTTGGGTTATTTGCTTCCTGGGGTTTGTTTTGTTTTGTTTTGTTTTGTTTTTTCCTGATCAAGTGTTTTTCTCTTTAACTTTGCTTTTATTTGCAGACTTTTCTGATGAGGGTTTCATGGGAGTCCTCCCAACTCCTATGGCCATTGCCTAACAAAGATGAGGACTTCTTTGTGAACCAAAAACCAAGAGGTCCTGCACGTCAGATGGGAAGTTATCAGGAATGGGGGAAATAGCCTGCCTGGTTTAACAGAGAATCTTTTGGTGTCTGCAAAATTAAAGGCTTGGAAAGCTCCCAAGTTGCTGCACAGGACCTGGTGTCCTGTTGGGCCACGTTCTTCTAGACTGATGTCTGAGCAGACTGGATGGATTATGCTGGAGGGATGATACAGGACAGATGGACATAAACCACTGTGGAATCTTGCCCAAGACAACAGGCAGAAACATCTCCTGGGATTTACAGGTGGGGACATGGGAATCACACTCACAGAGGAGCCCAAGTTGTATCCACACCAAGGACCAGAGGCTGCAGCTTCCAGCAGGGAGTGTTGCCCATTCCCCAGCATTTTCTGCCCAGACCAATGTGCCAAACTCCAGTGTCAGCTCTGTTGTGAAAAACATCACTCAAGGGAACAGTCCTGAGCAATCACCCTCCTTGTTACCAGTCAGAAGGCCTGTCCACATCTGTTCAGATTACTTCAGAACTTTGCTGGTATCATTTATCTGCGTTTACTGCTCCATCTGTCTTGCAAAGATCTTCTCCTGCCATCAGCCCTGCCTGAATGTTCTTTTCCAGCTTCATTGTGTCTTTTAACACAAAGGCAACCTGCCGTGGCTCTTTCAAAAAGCTTTGTAGCAAAAAGAAAATGAAAATGCTCTTGGTACCAACCCCAGGAGTGATTTATGGGTGTTGTTGCGATCGTCCGCAGAGATAAATCGCAGGCAGTGATGTGTGGCTCATCTCCTCAACACCTTCTAAGAAAGAAAGGAGGGGAAAAAATCCAAGCAAATAAAAACTGGAATAGAGAGCAGCATAGAATGAAGGGGAGGTTCTTTGGGTAGCCCATCCTCTAGAGGATCTCAAGATCTGGGTGAGAAACATGTAGAGGCCATTGCCCTGTTTTGCAGATGAGAAAGGAGGAGAGACAGGAGAGACAAAAACTGAAAGGTTTGTCAGGAATTTCACTGTCCTCAATAAAAGGGTTCTCAGACCCTGGCCCAGGGCTGGGATTGAGTCCCCATCATCCCTGGAGGGATTTCAAAGCCCTGGAGATGTGGTGCTGAGGTACATGGGGTGGTGGTGGCCTTGGCAGTGTTGGGTTCATGGTTGGACCTGATGCTCTGAAAGGGCTTTTCCAACCAAAATGATTCCCTGATTCTGTGACTGCAGCAGCCCCCCCCAAAATGGAACGAAGCATCCAGCCTGAAGGACACTGTGTATGCAGAACAAAATCCAGGTGGAGATGGAGAGAGGACAATCTGTGGGGCTGGAGCCTCCTCAAACTTCATTTGCTCTCCTGCCATGCTCCTCCTCTGCTGTCACCCTCAGGACCCACAGGAGGCACTGGCAGACCCCCATCCCTATGGATGGCTAAAAGCAGAGTCAGCCAAACCCTGCAGAATTGGGTTCTGACACAACTGAGAGTGTCTTTTCCCTTGTTTTCTGGGATTATCTCCTGGGAGTGATCCCACTCTGAACCTCCCACCCTTCATCTACTGCTAAGGCACATGGTCAAAGCAAAGTGAGGAGCACAGCTGGAGCACCAAGCAGCATTTAGCACTTTTTTTTTTCCCCCAAAACACTGCTGGTTTTGAAGACCTCAGAAGACACAACCCCTATGAACTTTTCCAAATGCTTTTTACATGAAAGCCCTAAACCAGTCAGAAGATCATTTTTTGGTGTTTCACAGTGATGAAGAGCAGTTTATTCTCCAGCTGTTGCTTTTTATCACTCCCTTGCAGAGGGTTTCTTTCAGACACCTTTTCAAGAAAATAAATCTGGGAATGCTCTTAGTAACCTGAATACTTGATTAGTGGTTATTGAGCTCAGCCAGGGAGGTGACACCTTGCTACATCCTCACTGAGCATCTTGGGACCAAGAGCAGATGGGATTGATGCCAGGTCACCCAGACTGGCTCTGGAGGCAGCAGGATGCAAGGCCAGGTCCTCAGAGGTAGGAGGATGATAGTTCCAACCCCTGCCATGGGCAGGGACACCTCCCACAGCCCAGGCTGCTCCAAGCCCCATCCAACCTTCAACACTGCCAGGGATGGGGCAGCCACAGCTTCTGGGGGCACCCAGGGGCTCAGCACCCTCACCCCAAACAATTTCTTCCTAAGATCTAACCTAAATTTCCCTGCTTGCAGGGGAGATTCCAGGGAACCCTTTCCCCTCATCCCAGCCCTCCAGGCCCTTGTCCCAAGTCCCTCCCCAGCTTTCCTGGAGCCCTTCAGGCACTGGAAGCTGCTCTAAGGTCTCCCCATTGCTCCCTTCTCTTCTCCAGAGCTGGTGGCAGAGTGGTCCAAGCTGCAGTCAGCAATTCTTCCCAAAGCCATTAATCTTCTCTTTACAGCCTGATTTAAGCACTGGAGCTTTTATTGTCTTCAGTCCCCAGAGGTCAATAGAAGGAAGGGTCTGATTGTTGGGCAATTTATTTGACTCGATTTTAATAACATTCAAATGGGCCGTGACACAAACCAAAATGCTCCATCCTTAAGTCTATCCAGAGGCTGATTTTATCCCTTTTTTTTTTTTTTTTTTATCCCTGATGGTAAAAGTGTAACTCTCCCAGGTCCCTCAAGCTATTTGCTCTAATATATTACCAGCCACACCAGAGATAAGTGAAGCTCCATCTTTTGAATTCTGTGGGGATTGCTCTTTATTATTTTTGGGAGGAGTGAAAAATGGAGAAGTTGATTTTATTTATGGACTTTTCCTTCCCCTCAGGGAAAAAAAAACCCATGATTTAGAGATTTTTTTCATGAGCTTGATGTACCACAGGTTGCTGTACAGACTTAAACCTGGACTTGCTTTGGCTCTAAACTGCCCACCCTACTGCACATCTGGCTGGTATTTCAGTCCTCTACAAATCAGGATGCCTGGATCCTGTTTCCAACCTTCCCAGTGACACAACCCATGCTCCTGAGAAGGTCATAGAATGGTTTGGGTTCAATGGAACCTTCAAGATCACCCAATTCCCACCCCCTGCCATGGGCAGGGACACCTCCCACCAGCCCAGGGTGCTCCAAGCCCCATCCAACCTTCAACACTGCCAGGGATGGGGCAGCCACAGCTTCTGGGGGCAACCTGGGGCTCATGACCCCCAAATTAAAGAATTTCTTCCAAAGATCTCATCTCAATCTCTTATTTTTCAGTCTGAAATTGTTCTCCTTTGTCCCAGCACTCTAAAGGGTCATGTGTCAGGGTCTATCTGCACTGCAGAATCATTGAGGTGGGAAAGGGGGCCATCTTCTCACTTCATAGATTGCCCTTGGCCATGCCAAGCAGAATTTTGGGTATCTCCAAGGATGAGGAATGCAGAACCTCTCTGATTCCCTTCTCCTCTGTTTGACCAGAGTGAATTTTTTTTCCCTGCATCTCAGTGGAGTTGTCACCTCCTTCCCTGTGCACCTCTCAGAAGAGTCTGGTTCCATCTTCCCTAGAGCCCTTCTTTGGGGGTTTCAGACAAAACTCAAAGACATCTTAGACCCTTACTTTTTCTCTCCCAATTTGTTTTCTCTTCTTTATTTCACCCCACCACTTAGATGACCTCTCGGTCTGCAGGAGCTACAGGAACCTGGAGCATCTCCTTCTGGCTCCTCTGTGCTGAAAATCTTTTGGCACTGGCCAAAACTTGCTCTGCAGCATACAGTGAGGTTATGAGAAGCTGCTTTTTGGTGTGTGTCTGAAAATTGGTGGCCTTCCAAGTAATGAAGTCCTATCCACCTGATTTATTGTCTGGATGTGCAGCAAGTAAGAAAATAAAATAAGAAAAAAAGGTGAAAGAAAAGGGAGATGTAGAAGAATGTGAATACCTGCAGGGAAAGACATGATGTTTTGTGGCAAAATGTGTCTGCTCAGCTCTTTTCTGGACATCTTTCTTTAGGATTTGAATGGAAAAGGATAAAATTCACTGTGATATCCTAATCTTGGTGTCCAGTGTGGATGGGAAGAGATGTTCAATAGGAGAGTACTCGGAAGCCAACAGCAAATTTTGGAAAAAACTTGAAAACTGCAATAAGGAATGGAGGTGGAGTGGCAAGCCCTGGAGGGAGGCTGTGGGGATGGCTCAGTGACCAAGATGAGGTGTGTGCCATGGCCAGAAATTCCTCCTCTGACTCCTCCAGAGCTCTCCCTCCTCGTGTCCTCAGCAGGACCAGACCATGGCTCCTCTGCAGCTCTCCAAGAGCATCTTTGCATTTTCTCCTTCTCTGACTTGGCTTCTATTTTTAAAGAAAACCAACAACAACAACAACAAAAAAAAAACCCAAACCCCCTACCTCCAAAAAAACCCAACGAGTTTTACTGTTTTGTTTTTTGGTTTTTTTTTTTACCATGGCCTAACAAAGCTCCAGATAATGACAAACAAGTGAGCAAGAAATCTGGCACAAACCAAGGAGATTTTAATCTGTCAGCCCGTGGGTGGGTGAGTGGATGGAGCAGGATGGTGCTGGGTTTCTTCTCTTTAAGGTGGCTCTTTCCATCCTTGGAGTGGCTTAAAATAAAGCAGATGGGAAGAGAGAATGCTCCTCAGCACTGAAATCCAGAGCTGCATCCAGAAGCTGCTGCTTTTTGTGGAGTCTCCAATCTGCCACACTCCATCCCTGCTCCTCACCCCAGCTCCCCTGCAAAGTCTGAGCTTGGCTGAGGGCTTCAGAGGGTGGAAATGTCTGAAGGAAGTCATCTGGATTTGAAGGCAAAGAACAAGCCCTGGTTATTTTGCTGCTGGATACAAGCAGAGTGGTCAGAGAGAGCCAGAAAACACAGGGACATGGGGATGGGGTTTGCAGCAGGTTGGTGGCAAAGCTTCTAACCCATGCTGGGGTCCAGCCAAGGTTTCATTTAACCATCATCCAGGATCATTTGGATCATTTAACCATCATCCAGGATCATTTGGGTCATTTAACCATCAGCATGATCATTTAAGTGCCTGCAGACCACTTCTGTGGTGACTCCAAACAGCAATGACCACGGGATGGCAGCAAAATCCATCTCTGGGGAGATCTCCAGCTTTCCCAATCCTTTCCCAGTCCTTTCCCAGTCCTTTCCCAGCCAGGGGAGTGCAGAACCCAAGCCCTGGCTGCAGAGGGACAGGGTTGAGTGGAGATGAAATGGTTTTGTGCTATCTGAGAGTCTGCTCTCAGCTCCATTTCTCAGGCTTGGTCTTCCTTTGCTGTAGAAATCCAACCCCCCAAAAAATAAAAACCCAAACCCAACAACCAACAAATAAACCCAAATATAACTGCAAAACCACACCAGGATATTCCCATTTCCTTTTGGTTTTTTGGCTGAATCCCCCAGGGTGTTTCTTGGGGATGGAGAGGAGGGATGAAAACCCAACACGGTTGCAAAAAGCAGATGCTTCATTTTGTGCAAACACAAATATATCTATAAAATAGGCAGGGAGTGGGATGAAGGGGTAAGATTTGGGGATGCTGAGGTTGCAGCTTCCACATGTTGCCTCCTTCCAAGCCCTAACCTGGGTCTGGCTGGGAAGAGAGCAGAAAAAGACCATGCCAAGCATGGGGCAGGGAGAACAGACTGTTCTGCTGAGGGATGAGGAAATCTCTGGCTAATGAGTTGGCCCCAGTCCCAGAAGGGCTGCCAGGAGAAAATGGGGTCTCTCCTCCACTTATTCATTTCAATTGCCTGGTTCCAACCTCTCCATCTGTGTCATTTCTGGGAGGAAATAAAAAAAAAAAGCCAAACTCGGTAGGAATTTGGGCTGAACCCCATTAAACCCAAGGTAAACCAGGGCTTTTTTTTTTTTTTTTTTTCCAGAGTGTTCTAAACCAACACCTACACTTCAGGGAGGTGATGGAATTGCTGTCCCTGGGGGTATTAAAAACCTCAGGTGGATGTGGTGCTTCAGGAGATGATGCAGGGGTGTGGGACTGATGGTTGGACACGAGGATCCTGGTTTTCCAACCATGATGATTCTACCTGGTTTCCTTTCCCTTGTTTCTCTCCTGTCTAGAGCAGATAAAAAAGTTGCAGGAGGGAGAAAAAGCAAACTAAGTGTCTTTTTTTTCTTTTCTCTCAGCCCAAATATCACCAGATCTCTGTTTCCCTATCTCCATCCTTCTCATCCACCTCAGAAGAAGAGCAAAGCTCCCTCCTCCTTCCATCCACAGCAATTATTTAGCACCTCAGATCCATCCCTGTGAGAGCACTGATGGAGAGGACATTTTGAAATAACCCCAGAAAGGGATGATTTCAATCTGATCACCTTGAGCAGAAGATTCAGTTTGAAAGCCACCCCACTGAGAGACGAGGAGGAGGCTCCAAGGTGACCTTATAGTGACTTCCCAGTCCCTGAAGGGAACTAAAAGAAAGCTAGGGTTGGATTTTTTGCACAGGTGTGTAGGGAAAGGACAAGGGGAAATGGTTTAAAACTTGAAGAGGGGAGATTTAGGTCAGACCCTTTAATCTGAGGATTCCCAGAGAAGCTGTGGCTGCCCCATCCCTGGCAGTGTTGAAGGTTGGATGGGGCTTGGAGCAACCTGGGCTGGTGGGAGGTGTCCCTGGACATGGCAGGGTTTTGGGATCTTTAGGTGCCTTCCAACCCAACCCATTCTGGGATATGATTCCATGCTGCCCTTGCTGTGCAGCTTTGAGAGGTCAGAATGCACACAAATCACATCCCAGCCCCTCTAATGGGAAGAGATCTCTCAGACTGTAGGGTTTGGAGTGAAGAGTCTAACAAGTGCAAAGAATTAAGCCTGCAATCACTTGGTCTGATTTAAATCAGGTGTTGCTGGGGTTTTTTCCCTCTCTTGCTTTGATTAAAATAAGATGATTTTCCTTCACCTGTGTTTCTGATGCAGGCAGAAGTTTCATCAACTTCAGCTGATGGTTTGGGTTTTTTTTAAATTTCTTGAAGCTAAAACTTCATCAAATCACTTCAGCTGGTGGCCAGAAATTTCCTTTAGCACACTGCTACTCTTGGAGTATTAATTATGGGATCTCCCTGCTTTATATACCAGTCACCTCTGGTATCAAATGGACCTTCTGTGTGCCTTTCCTCTGTCTCATTGAAGTAGGTTGACCTTGGTTATTCATTACAGAATTAAAATGAATATTCATTACAGAATAGTGATGGGATTTGGCATACATTGTCCCCAGGAGGATTTAGGTCAGACAGAAGGAAAGCCTTACTGGGACAGGGATGAACTGGGAGGGTTTGGGGGTGGGAGAGGGGCTGTGTCCCATCACTGGTGGCTTTTGAGCAGACAACCCAAATCTCAGGGGTGCAGCAGGGGGAGGTGATGCTGATTTGGGGCAAATAGTGTGTGTGTGTGGAATTCCAGACAGCCTTTGTGCTTCTGCAGACTTTGTGTGGAAGGAGGAGCATTGGAAAACTGCCAGGACCTTCTACAGGTAGCCATCCAAGAGGAAGAACAGCATAATGCTTCATAGCAGAATTTTCAGGCTCTGGACTAATCAAAGAGTGATTAAATCAAAGAGAAGACAACGTAACCTGGGCAGCTGTCACTGGCCATCGATTTGTTCTTCCAGCCCTGCATTAATGGTGCAAAAAAAAGACACTGTCTGTCCCCATCACCATTGCCCTGCTGTATTAATTCATCTCCAGAGCTCAGCTCCTCACTGTGTTCCCAGGGTAGAGCTGGAATGATGCCCAGCAATGGGATGGGGAACCTGAGGAGCAGGCTCTGCTCTCAGCCCTGGACAAGGCTATGGGAGCCTTTGGTGATCCCTTTTCTGCCTTCTATTCTTGTGGTGCTACGAGCAAGGCAAGAGCTCATCTGGCCAGGTTATTCAAGACAGAAAGAGAGACAGAGCTGTGAGCAACTGCAGAGTCTGGCATCAGCAGGGAGAGCTGCATCACCTGGGCTTGTTCAAACTCTCTGAAAGGAAGATGAACTCGGGCAGATGAACAGTTCATGCTTACACAGTGCCACAGGATGGTTTGGGTTGGAAGGGACCTAAAGCTCATCCATTCCCACCCCCCTTCCATGGCCAGGGACACCTCCCACCAGCCCAGGCTGCTCCAAGCCCCATCCAACCTGGGCTTCAAAATTCCAGGGATGGGGCAGCCACAGCTTCTGGGGGCAACCAGGGGCTCAGCACCCTCACCCCAAAGAATTTCTTCCTAAGACCTCATCTCATTTCTAACCTTTCAGTTACAGCAGGATTTTCTAATGCTTTTGTTCCACAGCTACACCTTTTGGTGATAAGAAGATTATTAAAGGTTATTAAAGCCAGGATTGGTTCCTGGCTCATCCCACCACATGCTCCTGAGGGAAGGCACAAGCAAAGTCTTCCTGAGAAGGGCAGGAAGGAGCCTTTAGAAGAGGGAAGACTTTACCCCAAGAGACAACATCTGAGAGAAACACAATTTAGCCTCCAGCTAAGACAAAGTTCAACTGGTTGCTTCTGTGGTACAGCCAGCAAGAGAAACACAGGCTGGGACTCAACCTGCTCAGCTGAAACTGAGATGCTAAATGGTGAGCAACATCCCCCTTCCCTGGAGTCTGCAACCCAAACACACTTGATTTAAATAATTTGGCTGGAAACATGGATTTTTTATTATGATTTTTTTGCTTACCTCAAGCAGTGATGGCATTCCAGTTTTAATTCCTCATCCATTCAAGGGGACAACCTGAGAGGTATGGCTGGGCTCCAGCACCTCTCTTTGTTCTACATGCCCCCAAAAAAAACCAACCAAAAAACAAACAAACAAAAAAAAGCATTGTAGTGTCTCTGGTTTTCTTTTCCCTTTGTCTTTGGTTTTCTTTTCCCTTTGTGCTGGTGGATATGTGGAAACAGAACAGTTAAATTAGGCTGGAAAACCTGATCATCTGGGGGTTGGGTTGCTACTCAGGTACTGTCAGCTGAGCCCCAGACTTTGCAGGACATTTATTTCACCTAGAGATGAGTGCCTGGAGAAGGAGATAGCCTGTGTAATTAAAGGGGGTTTCATGGAAACGAGGGAAAGGGCCAGGTGAAATGAAATGGGGCTGCAGTGACAGATTTCTTAACTAATGACTTCTAAACTGGTTACAATTTACATTTTGAAATGATAGAGGAAGTTCATTAGGGCTCTAGAAAAACAGCTCCATGGAGCAGAAGGGAAAGGAAAGAGCTCTGCATGATCCTGATGCCCAGAGGGAGAGCAGCTCCTGAACATGACCACCACTGCTGTTCAGATAATGGTTGTCCTGCCCAGGCCTGACTGGGTGCAGAAAGCCAATATTTTTATCTCTGGTTTGCAGCTATAAAATGCCAGGCACAGAAAAGGAACTTGCCTGGTGCTGGGACTGTGCTCAGCTGAGCTCTGTGGCTGCTTTCCAGCCAAAAACACAGCTCTGGAAGAACAGGTCCTTTTCTGGGAATGCATCCATTCCCAAGAAACCTTGGTTAGGAGCCACCTGGTACCATTTGTAGCCACAACAGCTGAACCAAACACTGGGGGTGAGCTGTTGGAAAGCCTTCCCCACACACAGATGCAGTCCCAGCCACAGGGGCTAACTCAGGAGCAGCTTGAAATCAGGGACATCCAAATCCCCACACCCTGCACAGCTTCACCAGAGAGCCTCTGAAAGGCTTTGGGGCTTTGCTTCAGTGCACACCAGGAAATTGGTGAGGAATTGCTCCTAAAACAGCGGATTGAAAAAGTCAATCTCCACCCCTGTCACCCTGTGGCAGGGAAGGATCTGAATTTCAGTCTGGGGGATTTCACTTCCAATATTTTCTTCCTTAATCCCCCATTAGCACAGCAGGCTCCATTTCCAGGGATGTTTGAGGAGCTGCTCAAGGAAATCCTCAGCCTCGACAGATTTCTTGTAGGTTTATATATATATATATATTTTTTTTTTACTGGCATTATTTGTTTCAAAGCTCTCCCCCCTCCAGCTTTTAAGGAGAAAGAGCCTTTATCCCACCACTCCTTGCATCACTCAGGCAGCAACACTCACCCCCAGATGGGGCTGAAGAAGATCAGACACTGAAATCCCCAGAGCAGAAGTGAAGTGCCATGAAACAACAGAGTGGGACAAACCTCTCCATGGCTTCAACCCTAAAGCACCTTCTGAGGTAAGGCAGGAAGGGATGGAAAGGGAGAACTGAGTTTCTGGGACCTGCTTTGCAAAAAGGAAAGGAAAATCAGGGTGAGATAACCACAGGACCCCACTTAGTGAGATCTTTGTCCTACAGAGCTTTGTTAGTGCTCTCACAGCCAAACCAGTGCATGGCCACAAAAATTCCCTTGCACTCAGCAGCCCCTGGGGAGCAAGCAGGGAGACACAACCCCAGGGCTGCAGTTCTGCTCTGAAAGAGCTGACCCCTTTTGCTTAAAACCCCAAACCAGAAAGCAATACAAAGAACCTGATTTGCCTGTGTCTCTTTTTCATCTTGTTTTCGTGCATGTCTTAATTTTAGTTTTCTTTTCAAGAGCTCAGCCCCCGGGTTGATTCCTTCCATTTCAATTTCTCTCTTTCAATTTATCTCAAGCAACAACAAGCCGTGGCATTTCCCTCCCAACAAGCAATCCCGGCAGATCAGGAGAGGTCTCCCAAGCTCCAGAGGCTTTAGGGAGGTACACCCAGGTCTTGGGTGCAGTTTACCCCAGGGGTAGGATTACTTTGCAACTCCAAAAATCCACCTGCAGCTCTTCAGCTCTGGTAGATGGAGCCAGATCCCCCCCCAGAGCCTGATCCCACAATCCATCCAGGGCTTCCTGGAAGGAGGGGAGGATCTTTCCTGCCCACTGGCACAAAGGAATGGATAGAGAAATGTTTCAGTTCCTCAGCATGTTTATAAATGAGTGTTTGGAAGAACACCAGAGATCCAGACCTGAGTGGGAGGGAGCAGGCAGGCAGTGCTTGAGTTATTTCTCCCTGGAAATACATTCTGTTGGGAGAAGGTTACATCCAGGCTGTAAATCCAGGCACTGGGAAGTAACCATCCCTGGGAGAAAAAGGTTGGAAAGTTCCCCAGCACCCATTTAGGCCCCGATTTGCATTTTCCTAGATGATTCCCAGGCATGGTTCAACAACCCAGGAACAATTCCCAACAGGCAGCTTTGCATCCAGCCACCTTCTCCTGGAAGGAGAGAGTTTCCAGGCATGGAAGAGAGCATTTCATGCCAGCTGGCCACAGGGCCCAGGATTCATTTAGTTCCTGGATGCACTTAGTTTATTAGCAGAGCTGGAGCTGAACTGCCTCTACTTAAAGAGCCTCATTCCCAGATATCAATAATAGCTGATGTCACCCTGCATTTAGGGAATCAAATCCTCCAGGACTGCCCTGCCAGCTGGATTCCTCCTCCTTGCTGCTGAGGATCACTCCCATGACTGTTTCTCATCCCTGAGGCTGTTGGATCTTTTGTCAAAATAAAGATTAATTCCAAAAGCCACCTGTTTGCCCTCCAAAATTCCCTCCTGCACCAGGAGCAGGTGCTGCCCCCAGGTTTGGAAGTTGTGGATTGCTCTGATCCCACTGTGGTGTGGGTGTCTGGAAGCTGGAGAGGGATGAGTTCTGCTCCAGGAGGTGATTCCTCACCTCAGGTAACACCACCCACTGCTCCTCACAGCCTCCACATTTATTTTCTTTGTGCCTCTTTAAAGCCAACCTCAAAACAACTCCAGGGGGGGGGCTTCGAGAAACCCGAGGGATTTTTTCCAGATAGAAAGTGGGAAAAATTGAACGGGGAATCTCAGAAAGACAGCTCAGGGGACATTAAATTTTTTGGAAGAAGCCCCCGGAGTGGCAACCTAAAGGAAGGGAACCGTTCAGCTGTGGTTGGAGCTCTGGTTTTCCGTGGCAAAATGGTGACACCTAGAGGAATCCTGGGATCTTTCAGGCTGGAAAAAACCTTTGGGATCACAGAGCCCAGCCATCATCCCTGCTTTCCAAAGTTCTCCCCTAAACGATATCCCCCCCAAACCACATCTAAACGACTCCACCACCTCCCTGGGCAACCTCTTCCAGTGTTTGGCCACACTTTCTGTGAAAAATTTGTTCCTAATGTCCAGGCTGAACCTACCCTGCTGCAGCCTGGATCCATTCCCTATTCCTCTGTCACTAATTACCTGGGAGACCACCACCAACCTCTCTACAATGTCCTTTTGGGTCCCTCAATCATTCTTCATTTTGATTTAATTTCATTTATTCTCCAAGCCCTTCAGCAGCTTCATTGCCTTCCATCTCTCATTGAGATTCCCAAAACTGGGCACAATTCTCAAGGTGTGGCTGAGCACAGGGGGAAAACAAAACAAC
Source organism: Phaethornis superciliosus (assembly GCA_023637945.1). Taxonomy (NCBI): domain Eukaryota; kingdom Metazoa; phylum Chordata; class Aves; order Apodiformes; family Trochilidae; genus Phaethornis; species Phaethornis superciliosus. The sequence goes on from JAJQWJ010000011.1 coordinate 2,213,864, forward strand.
AACAAAAAAAGGCAAAAGATGGGGGAAACCCCATCTACAGTGAATTCACCTCATTATTAAAGGGACCCTGCAAACAAATAAAACATCACTGGCACAAAAAAGTGCTGCCCACAGGGCACAGTCGTTTGCAGGGGCTGCAGCCACTGTTCCCAAGCACAGCTTAGATCAACTAAACAAAATCTTTTTAAAAAGTAAAATGACAGTAATGAAGCTTCTTTCTGAATGCATTTTTGGAGCTCTGCATGTGCAGCACCAGGACACGGCTGCTTGTGCAGCCAGATGAAGACTCAAGACACAGGAGCACAAAATCTTTCTGAGGATGTTTATTATTTTCTCTAATCAAAATTCACTTTGCGTTTTTACCAGATTGAGGCACTTTATTACCCGAGACAGCCAGCCTGGGGCCACTCACCACAGAACAGTTCGAGTTGGAATAAATTTTAAAGATCATCTCATTCCCATCCTCTGCCATGGGCAGGGACACTTCCCACCAGCCCAGGCTGCTCCAAGCCCCATCCAACCTTCAACACTGCCAGGGATGGGCAACCAGGGGCTCAGCACCCTCACAGCAAGCAATTTCTTCCTAAAAAGTAACCCAAATCTCTCCTATTGCAGCTTAAAACCCTTCCCTCTCATCCCAACCCACTATTCCCTTGTCCCAAGTCCCTCCCCAGCTTTCCTGCAGCCCCTCCAGGCACTGGAAGATGCTCTAAGGTCTCTTTGGAGCCTCCTCTTCTCCATCCCAGGGGATTTTGTCGAGGGAAAAACTTCTTTTCCTTCTGGAGCATATTCCTTTAGCCGCCTGACGTGCTGCCGAGTCCGGGAGCTTCAACTTGACCACGCTTCATCCCACACACCTGGGTAGAAAGCACGAACACCTCCTCAGCCTCCTTTAAAACCTCATTACCAGCGCTACCCTGAGGGGAGCGGAGGCCTCACCCGGGAAACACCTCAAGGGATACCCCCAGCAGCGCGCCCGAAGCTCACCTCTTCTTCCACACCCCATTTCGAGACGATTTTACCTCAGAATTTTTTCCACACCCCATTTCGAGACGATTTTACCTCAGAATTTTTCCCTCCTCCCGCCCTGAGCCCGCCGTTCCCTCACGGCCTCTCCCTGAGGCCCCCTCCATACCGCGGGGCTGCCCCGTTCCGCGCCGCTCCGGCCCTTTCATTGCCGCCTTAGCTCCTCCTCTTTGCAGGCAGCACCGGGGCAGCCCGGCTGTGAGCCGTGGGGTCCTTGAGGTGGGGCGGTTCGGTTCGGTTGGGTCGGGTCCCGGTCCCGGTGAGGCGATGGACGCGGTGTTGTTAGCAGCCGCCGCTCTGCTTCTCGCTGTCCTCCTCTTCTTCGCTACTCGGCTCCGCAGCCAGGCCAGGGAAGGTGGGTCCGGGTTCGGGTCTGGTTCTGGTTCCGGTGGGGTCGTTGCCACGGAACCGGGAGGTTCGAGGGGGGGGGGTTGGAAGGGGTGGGTTCGCCTCAGCCCTTCACCCAGTGGGGTCCCCCGGGATCTCTGGGGGTTTGGCCCTTCCTTACACCCCCCCCCCCGGGTCACCCCGGTGCTGCTGGACCGAACCTGGGTCCGGTTCCGACCCGAAACGGTCGAAAGGGGAGGAGGGAACCGGAGGGAAAATCTTCAGGGGGTGTCCCCTTGTCGGGAAGGTGTCCCCAAGGCTCCTCCTGACAGGGGGGGTCTGGAGAAAAGTGGGGACACAGTCCCTTCCCTGCCCCCCCCTCCCTGACCTCCATTTCCTTCAAATTCCTCATTTTCTGCTCTTTTCCCCCTTTCTCCCGAGGCTGGGAAGAGCTGGGGTGTGGGGCAGTGGGAAGGTGAGGCAGCACTGCAGCCCCAGCCAAACTTTTGTCACCCAAAACCCCTCAGGATTGGGAAAAACCCTGGGGAGCAGTGAGCCCCAAACCTTTGCTTCCTCTCCGAATTTGGGGGGGTGTAAATTATGGGGAGGAATCACCGGTTTCCAAGATTTGGGGTGTTTGAGGTGGTTTTTTGTTTGGTTTTTTTTTTTTCTAAGGCAGCAAAAAATCCTCTACTATAAACAGTGCAAGAGTAGGCTGGGGACTTGGTGTTAAAAGCAGTTTTTTGGGGGTAATCATTGCATTTTCCAACGTATTTCTCTTATACCTTTTCTTGTATGGACCTGGTCTAAATCTTCCTTTCTCAGTAGCTTGCAAACTGATGAAACTTCATCAGATTCCCAAGGACTTGTAGCTGAGCTTTTGGTAAAAGTCAGTGGTGCATATCCTAGGGAAGTGAGGCTGCTGGAAATACATCATTTCCTGACCTCAACTTGTATCATGAATTAGGTAAATCAGGGACTGTGGAGGATCCCCTTTCCCCTCCCCTTCCCTCCCCCTTTTCCCCCCCCTTTTCCAACTTGAAGCCCAAACAATTGTATAAATGGACTGAATTCTCAAAAAGCTTTAATACTACTTTTGAGCAGCTTGACTAAAGTTACTTTGCATTTAATGTTTTCAATTTAATCTTTTTGAAGCCTCCTTTTTTTTGTTGGTATCTCTTTGCCACTTTCACATTGGGTTTGGTTTTACTTATTGTGCTTTTAGGATAATTTTTACCTTAATATACTGATTTCTGTCATTATAAAATCCTTTCCAGAATTTCAGATTGGGGAGGGTTGACCTTTTTTCCCTTCAGGCTGCAGAAATTATTTTTCAAAACCATTGTGGTGGATTTAACAACCTGCAAAATTTGGTCTTTAACAGCAATTTTCCCTCCTGTTCCTTTTCTTGAGGTGGAAAATGGAAGCTGCCACAGTTCTGCTGTAAATTTGTGTTGGCTCAGGGATAGGATTTGAAATCAGGGGCACAGAAGTTCTTGGTAGGGCTCACATTTTCTTTTTAACACCCAAGGACCCCAAGGACAGGGGCAGCAGTTTCTCTTTTTGCTCTCTCTTGGGCAGTTGCTATTTTAAAACCTTCCAGGCTTTCCTGCTTTAGATAGTGAAGGGAGCTAAGGATCACAAGAGGTAAATCCTGAAACTTTGTTTTTTCTTGGAAAGGTCATTGGAGCAGCACAGTGTTCTGAGCAAGGACTTGTGCTGAGAAAAAAAAAATAAACAAACCAAACCCAAACCCCTGTTTTTTATGTGTGGTTGGCAAATCTCTTTGTGACCAAACCCTGGTGTGATAAGCTCTTGTTGGAAGGACAAGGAAAGCCTCCCCACTTGTTGCATTTTTAACCATTTTTCCTTGAATTTAGCATGAAGTAGAAGATCCTGGATGCTGAGGGTGAGGTGGGATGCTCAGGAAGGTAGGGGCAGGATGAGGGAGCTCAGCAGCTGCCTCTTGCAGGACTGCTTCCAAACTTTCCAGCCCAGTTGATGGCCTTGTTTCTCTCCTGGAATTGCAGATAATTTGCTGTGATAGGCAGAGGTTTGCCTCTGCAGAAGGAATGCTTTTGCTCTGAGCAAGTGGAAAGCTTTGCAAAGCTTTGTAAAGGAGGAGATTTCTACCCCAGGGATTGGAAAATGAAGTCCTAAGAAGGCTGGGCTCTGAAAGTTTTCTTTGTAATGCCACAAGAGAAGGGCTTCCCATCCAGTTGAGGCAAGAGTTGTGCTTTCAGAGCAGAGCTCTGCTGTGCCCTGCCTGACAGGGCAGATGGAATTCCCTCTGTGCTGCTGTTGCTGAAAACACAGAGGCAGAGCTGCTCTGAACCTGAAGAGAGCTCCTTTGGCTTTTGAAAGACTCGAGTCAGAAACTGGAGAACGAAGCTTCAAGTCCACACTAACCCCCTGAGAGTTTTCCAGACACCTGTTTAATAGTTTTGCTTGTGCTGCCTGTTAATTGCAGGGCTTTATCTAATTAATTTCTCCTGGCCTGGCATTCTGCAAGCTGCCAAGCAACCCGTGGATCACTTGTCTCACCTCTAGCATGTTGGGCCTTTAAGTTTCTCTCTGATGGCTGCATATCAAGTCTAATTAACCCCTGTGTGACTGATCTGCAGGAACTGGCCAGCTTGAGGTGCCTCTTGTGTCTCTGCAGCTCCAGGAACATGGAAAGATGTGTTCAGAAAAGTGCAGTGGCCAAACCACACCCTGTGAGGCAGGAAGAGGTGAAAAAAAAAACCCAAAACCCAAAAAACCCAACCCAACACAGGGTCAGACCCCAGCACAAATTATTCTGGATCCCCCCAATCCAGTTCCAAGGATAAAAGCAAGAGGGTGGGTGAAAACACCAGTCACAACTTTGCCTGTGCAGCTCTGGGCAATCTGTGGCACCCCAGAGGGAGAGGACATCTGACTCTGAGATGCTTCAATAAATGATTTGTCTGGAGCCACGCAGACAAATTGTTGAGCCCTGGGGAACCAGCACCCAGCTGGTGTTACAGGCAGAGTAAATAATTCTTTTCTCCTCCCCCTCATCAGGGTGGGAAGCAACCCAAGGTGCCTGTTTTTCCTAGGACTGCCCAGCTGAAGGCAAACAGGAGCTATTGGAGAAGGGGGGAGGAAAAAAAGCTGTTTTAAAGCACACCTTTTCCTACTAAATGATAATCCGTGGTGTCTGGGTTTCTTCTGCTGTTGAATAATACTTCTCAGATGTCCAGAATGAGGAAACCAACTGCCTTGTGTGTTTGACTGTGAAATGGGTCAGGTTTGGTGGGTTTTTTACTCCTTTCTGAGCCCTCATAATACTGCTTAGCTTTGAGGAATCACTGCATCTCCTGTAGAGACTTCAACTGAAAGATCAGGATAGTTTAGTTCAGGCACTTGTCTCCCTGAGGGTTAAGCACTTCCTGGGTTTGAAATGAATACCTGGCTTAGAAATAGGTTCTTCTGTCACCAAATGCAAAGCAGTCTCTGTGTCACAGACCCAAAACCAGTTCCCAGCATGACTGAGCACTGGAGCTGTGCAGCTGCTGCCTGCAGGACCACCTCTGGAAGTTCCCTGAAGCTTTCAGCTGAAAGGATGCTGAGGTTTGAACTGCAGTGGATCTCAAGAACTTATGAAGAGAAACCCTGCACTTGTATAAAAAATCTTTTTGCAGGCTAAATCCTTCTGCCATTTAGTAGTGTCCCAACAGGTGATCCCTCTGCTTTTGCTGCAATTTTCTGGTGATTTTTTAATTTTTTTTTTCTTTTTCTGCTTTTGAAGCAAAACAAAACGTCAGATCCCTGGAGCCTGCACTTTGTGATTTCTGACAAACCTGTCTCAGCCCACAGAGGAAAGGGGTGGGTGCCAACAAGAGGGTGACAGTGCAGTGACTCAGATCAAAATGTCGCCCTGGAGCAATAACCTTGCAGCAATCCTCAGCTGCTAATGGCTTTGCTGCCCAAATGCTTCCCCTGGGAGCTCCCTGCTGCAGCTGTCTAGTTATCAGGACCCAAGTTGGCTCTTTTGAAGCTGATTGAGATGAGCTGTAAGCTCACCTTTGATCCTCCACAATGAATCTTATTTTCTGATCATAGATAATAGTAATAGGAGGGGTTTAGGAAGCTCTGTTTGGATCTGGGGATGCTGGAGACTTGGCAGAGAGTGGAGAGCATTTTCTGCTCCTGCTGGGACACAACAGAACTCAGCAAGGCACCCAAAAATGTGTCCTGAATTTATGTAATTGTAATTCTGTAGCTTTTCCTGAGACCTGAATATTGACCTGAGTTAAGGCACAGAAGTTAACACTCTGTAGGATTGAGCAAGTAACACAATAAATAAATATCACTAACAGAATGTCCAAAGCAGGTATCAAGGAGAAGGATATTTTCCCATTTTCTGATTGTTTGAGCTTGACTCCCACAGCTGATAGCTCCAGGATCAGGGAGGTCTCAAAGAAAAAAACCTGAGGGAGTTTTCTCCAGAAAAGATCTGAAATGAGCCCACCAGTCAGTTCCTTGCTGCCCTGCTGCTCCTCTGTCCTGATATTCCTCATTTATCAGATCTTAATGAGGAACTGCAGGAAATGTGTTAGGCAGTAGTTGCTGTTCAGGTTGTCTTTCAGGTATAACAGTTTACATATTCTGTGCTGAAATATGCCTGCTCGAGGGTTTGAATTCAAATGAATCTCCTTTAAAAAGAACAAAATGAAAAAAATCAGAATGCTTTAGAAAGGGAAAATAAGGAATTTTGGGCCCTTGCCTTTTGAGAGCTCAGAAATTATTAGGTTGCTTGTCCTGTCAGATAAAGGGGATTTTTTTTTTTCTTGGCAGAAGAGAAAAAAGGATTATCAGTTATATTAAATAAGGACATTTTTGAGCACTGAAGCAAGGGTCATTGTTTTGTGCTGTGGTGATTTCTTTGGGGTGTTGTTTTGGTTTTTTTTGAAGGCTGTGGGCTCAGTCAGATCAAATAACAGCTTGTAGCCAGGGCTTGTTCTTTACCATGATTCTTACACCATTGCAAAAGAGACTGCTGTCAGGATAACATTTCCATTGCACAGAGCACTCTGCACAAATAAGAAGCTTCCAGGGCAGGGATCCTGCTTCAACTTTATGCACTTATCTCCTGACACACAGGGGGAAAAAAACAAAAACCAAACAAAAAAACCACCACGAGACAGGGAGGCATTCACTCCTTCAGAAACCAGCACTGGTGCTACACTTTGTACAAGCTGCCAGGCAAAACCCAAACTGCAAATCTCTCATCAATTCGATGTCTTTTTATTTATTATTATTATTTTTTTAATTTTCCAGCTGAGGAGGAGCACCAGCAACATGTGGCAGCAGCAGCAGCAGGAGCCAGGCCAAGGCCCCAGCTGGAAGAGAGGGGAGAGGGGATGCCCCGGCGGCGCAGGAACATGGGGAGCAGGCTGATGGCCCAGAGGAGAGCTCAGCAGGCAGAGGACTGGCTGGGAGGTAACAGTTGGTTCTGTTCATCTTGCAAACACACTCACACCAGACCTTAGCAGCAGGTCAAGGTTGGTGAGGGGTTGCAGTTGGCTTCAGTCTTGCTGACTGAATCAATTACAGCTTGGCTGGGATCTGGCTCTCTGGCCTGCTTCTTTCCAGACTTCATTACTTATCTCCCAGATGTCCTGGCTCTCCCTCTGTGACTTTTACAGCCATAAAAGTGCAGTCAGGTAGGAACTGCTGTTACCACCAAAGCCTGGTGGGAGCCAGTTGTGCTGACTCTTGGAAATGCTCTCAAAGCAACACTTCTGCAGGCTTTGGAGCTGTGGTTAGCCATGGGGGTTTTCTGTTTTTCCATCCCACAATCAGATTTCAATTCCAGAATGAGAAAGAAAGCTTCAAAAAGTAAAACAGCAGCTTGCAGTTTCTGCTGCCTGTGCTGAGCTGCTGTATTGTGCCAGTGCTCCAATCTCTCCCTGGGTAATGGGGGGGGGTTTACCAAAACAAATTGCAGCACTAGGATAAAAACCCTGATGAGTTTTAGGTGTCCCTTCTGTAGTTGGAATATTAATCTTGTTTAGTTGCAAGTCTGGATAAGGAGTCACTTAACACAGACAGGGATACTAAAGGATTGTTTTCAATCCTCAAATCTATGCCTCTTGCCAGTGGAGCTGAACCAGGTTAGATTTCTTCTTTCAGCTCAGCTGGTTGGGGTCAGACCCCTAAATTACTTGGCACAGAACAAATAAATGGTGAAGTACTAAATGCCTTGACCTTCCTACCAGAACTGCACCCCAGGTGGCATGTGTGGGGGTTCCCTGGTCCCACGGGTCCCACATGGGCTGTGGGGGGCAAACCCACTAAGCCAGGTGCCTCCCCTGCTTGGTTTGCCTGAGGAATGTTTTTCAGTGGTTGAATACTCAAAGGAGTTGCTGTTAGGAGAATATCAACACCTTTTAATATCCTTTGATGACCCAAGTTTGCTGGGGGAGGTATTTTTCATTGGTGACAAAGTGATTCTCACATTGACTGAGACCCCTGAGCTGTGTCCCTCCAGTGTGACTTCCAGGCTGGCTTGAGAAAAATGGCTTTGGGTGGTTTATTATTGCCCAGCTTCATTCCTGTCATAACACTCCTGCTCTTCCTGCAGCCCAGTGGAATCATAGCATGGGTTGGGTTGAAAGGGTTGCATCTATAAAAACCTTACACGAGTGTTTTCTGCTAGTTTTGAACAAAAACAACAGAGAAAATAATTCTGTAGTTTTTTAATCCCCATTCAGTGATGGATATGGTGGATAACTTTGTGAAGAATGTGTTTGTGCTGAAATCTGCTAATATAAGAAGCACTTTTCCTGAGCAGACTCACACATATACATATAACATTGCATTTCCCCTTATTCTGCTTTGCTGAAAGATCTGGGAAATTTATAAAAGTAGAAATGCTGTTGTGGTCCTGTCCTGTTCTGTGAAACAGCTGGTATTAGAGCTGGGTTACTTGATGTAGTAGCTGAAAGAATATTAATGCTTAATCAGTAGGAAAACCTTTCTAGTACAGTTCAACTGACTAATTAGTGAATCAGAAGTTAATTTTGACTTGCTACTATTCATATAGAAAGTGACTTCAGTCTTGTCAAAGTACCCACAATGTGTTTCTGCCCTTGAGACATTTCAAGCACAGATGGTCTGTGGAAGAGGTAGGTGTGTGGTTTCCCAGTTAAGCCATCTGCCTTTAGTCAAGAAAAAAACCTCTGAGTTGTTTGACTTCTGCTCCAAAGTGTCCTTTTTCTCTCCTGAGTGTTGGCTGATTTTGTGGCTACAAATTATTAATTTGTAATCTGTACTTTGCATTACAGATTAATAAATAAACCAGTGGCCTGCTCAGTTCCTAAAGTGGACAGCTATCAAATTTTTTAAAAATTAAATAAATAAAGTCGAAACTGTTGGGACTGACACTACAGGGCTGTGTCACTCATGAATGCCCCCACTTTTCCATTTGGTGGACCAATTCCTTTCCAGTGCCTGGTGTCCTACATCTCTTCAGTGTTCCTGACATGCCTGTGTCTTCTGTCTTCAGGATGAACTGTTTGTTTTCCCTGGCATCTTCCTCCCCTCTTTCTCACTCATTTTGTTTGGTGCTACAAAATAATGGTGAAGAAAGCAGCTAGCCCTGCCTCAGGGCCTTTTTGTGAGTAGCCACATGTGCAGCTTGCATCTTTTTTTGTTTCCCTTTGTTCCATCCCTTTGTTTCCCTTCCAAAATTTAATAGGAACAGACACTTTGACAAAGAGAACAAGGACAACTAAAATATATGATAAAAGTTGTTACATTTGAAGGTTGTTCTGCATGCAGTAGCTGATAAATTCCTACCCTGATAAAGACCATCAGCATTCCAGCATGCCTTGCAGTGGTATTGGGCAGCATTTTTAAGAAGCACACTGTCCATTTCAAAAGATTCAGACCTCTATGACTATTATTGTTTCCTGGTGTCCTGCCTCTCCATCTGTTCAGATAGCCAAGATTCCCTGAAGCCAGCAATCAGCTGAGCAAAATCCATGTCCTTCTAGAGCAGAATATGTCAAGTGGTGTAAAAACATGACTGTAAGTCTGACTGTTTCTGCTCTCTTACAGCTGCAAGCTGGTGGGAATGCTTTGCAAGCTCTGGAAATGTTGGTGTAGTTATGTTGAAGTCTGAAAAGATGGACCAGGACATGCTGGCAGGGTTGTGGCAGTGGCTGAAAGCATTGTGTCACCTCCAAGCAGCTCAGGTGAAAAGGGCTCTGTGTACCTCAGGGTTTGGTGTCCCCTCTCAGCACCATGTCATGAAATGGGAAGAGGAATTTGATGTCCTGCAGTTTTGTGAGCAGTCAGGGAAAGTAAACCAGTTTGTGTCAACTTTGGAGCACTAAACTTTTCTCCCTTTTGTGCTACAAGCCAAGGTGCACCCCAGAGCTGCCACATTTTATGACAGCAGATAAACTGTACAAAGCACTCTGGGAAATCAGCTTTCAAACAGACCTTTTGGGTCTCAGCTACACAATGATGTCTGATGTTGTTAGGTTTCCCAACCAGGTATCTTGGCAATTAGAAGTGTGTAAAAAGGGGTGTGTTAAAACTGCTGAAACCATAGCTTTTTTTATGGGAAAAAAAACCCCCAACAAATAAAGTCTCTCATACACTGGCTGTGTGCAGCATCCACTTTGCTTTTTGGTGCAGCCATTCTGCTGTAAGAACCAACTGAGCCAGCAAATCCTGTTACCATGTGGTTATGTTCTTGTCAGCATGATGAGGTTGATTTAGCACATGCTGATTTTCCCCAGGTTTTGTGCACTGTTGACCTTTAATGCTCTGCTGAATCATGGGCTGAGTCTGCATCCCTGTCTGTGTCTTTTGTTGGGTGGAATTCCACACACTAGAAAAAGCTTGGAGGAAATGGTGCTTAAGGGATCACATCAGATGCTTCAAAGAGGAGGAAAGCAAATGCTGCTGAACAAAGGCATGTTTGATCCAGGACTGGGGAAAAAAAAAGGTTTTAAAAGCCTTTCTAGAGTCCTGCCTGACCTCTGGTTCAAGGGAAAGAATAGAGATGAAATGTGAGCAGCACTCAGAGCCTCAGGTTGAATATTGTCATAGCTGGTGTTTTATACTCACGGTGGTCTCCAGAAATAATTTTCTAAAGAATTATACCAGTACTGGCACATTAATTTTGAAGTGATAGCTCTGAATACTGCCTTGCTCACCCCTTGTGCTTGGAACAGCCCAGTGCTTTAAAAAGAAAGATATTTTAAGCTTCAGCAAAACTGTAGAAGCAATTGTGTCATGTCTGAGTGTCCCCTGTTGCTCTCTTTGTTTGTGGTGTAGGAAGGGGGAAACCCTTTTGATCATCTCAGTAAGCAGAGAGCAGTAATTCTCTGAAGCCCAATTCAGCAAGCCTGCCTCGTATTAACTGAAAACACTAAAATTATTTTTGTTTTCAATACCCAGCTCTCAATGACGTTTGACTCTGTTGATGTGTCTCAGTGGCTTAACCACAGTGCCATAACCTGGATTGGAATTAGGAAAAATAAGAGTGTTTCAAACCTAAATGGGATGTATAAAAGAAAGGTGAGTCCTTTAAGAGTTCCTAAAGAACTAAGGAACTAAAAAGAGGAGCAGGCTCTCTGGAGAGAGCTCCCTGCAGAAAGCATTCTGCTGCCAGCCCTGCCAAACCCAAACCCAAACCCCCAAACCAATTCTGGGGGTTCTGGCAGCTCCAGGTACAACTGCTGCAGGCTCTCATGACCCTGGGTAGCAAACATGATGGGTTTCATGTTAGCCTGGTCTTAGAAACCTGAAATTATAAATTATTTAACCCAAAAAAAAAAAGATTCCAGGATCTTTCATTTTGACTCTGCCATGCAGGAGTTTTGGGCATCACAGGATGAAAAAGACATCAAGCTTTGGGAGAGCATCCAGAGGAGAGCAACAAGGGTCTGGAAAGAATGGATTCTGAGGAGTGGGTGAGGTCACTTGGATTGTCCAGTCTGGAGAAAAGGAGGCTGAGGGGAGACACTGCAGGCTGTGGCTTCCTCAGGAGGGGAAGAGATGGGACTGGCACCAATTTCTTCACTCCTGTGGCCAAAGACAGGACTCAGGGAAATGGTATTTGAAGCTGAAGCAGAGGAGGTTTAGGTGAGATATTAGGAAAAGGTTTTTCACCCAGAGGACAGCTGAGCACTGGACCAAATTCCCCAGGGAAGTGGTCCCAGCACCAATCCTGCCTGAATTCAAGAACCATTTGGATGCTGCTCTGAGGCACATGGGGTGATCCTGGGGGTGCCCTGCCCAGGGACAGGAGTTGGACTCCATCATCCTCATGGATCCCTTCCAACTCAGCAGATCCTATCATTCTGTGATCCTATGAATCTTTGTGGTTTGTGCTCTGTTTTAGGAAGTGAGATAATGACTTCTCTGTGAGTGTTTAGGTCAATCCACAGCACTTACCTGGTAGGGTTGAGGACTAATTCAGATGAAGTGGCCAACTTTTCATGAGACATTGGGCAGGGGGGGAAGAAATGGCAATCTTTAGAAGCTTTTTAGTGGTACTTAGCCCTTGGGTGATCAGAACCATCATGCATTTGCACACCACTTCTGTCTGAGGTTTTCCTATTCCACAGCTGCAGAAATCATCTTTATAAACCCTTTGTCATGGAACTGGGAACTATTTACATGTAGTTCTAGTGCAGTCCAAGGTTTGCATTGCAAGGATTTCTCTCTCCACCCCCCCACCTCCTCAAAGGTTCATTATGTCATTAGTGGGTGAGAGGTGTCCCTCTGAATCCCACTTTTTGGATGCATGTCTGTTCTGAGAAGCTTGAAGGTAAGCAGGAAAAAAGTCTCTGCAGGTGGGTTTTGAACAGCTATGTAATGACAAACAGCACATTTTGTGTGGATGAGAAAGTATTTTTTTTCTAATTATGGAAAGCAGGAAATCTTTCTGAAAAACCCTCCTCCCAAAGATCAAGTACATTTTTATTTCTGACTTCACTTGAGTGTGTGTTTGCCTTATTGCTTCTACTCTGTGGCTTTGGCAGCCTCGTGTGATTTTTTTTTTTTTTTTTTGCCTTTTTTCCATCTAATAGTTCTTGTCTCAAATATATGTCTCCTTTTCATCTGCTGCTGCTTTCTTAGGAAGCAGTGAAAGTGAAGTTTCTCAAATGGATTTGGTTTGGTTTTGTTGTTTTTTTTTTAACCAGACAATCTAAAATTTGTTGTTTACTCTTTTAACTCCCCCGTTGCAGAGGAAGATGATGCTGAAGCGGTGCCAGAATTTCAGGTGTCTGGGAAAATTGGAGCAAAGAAGCAGAGGAAATTAGAAGAGAAACAAGCCAGGAAAGCACAGAGAGAGGTAAGAATTTCCTGCCACGTTGGGAGCCCAGAGCAGAGCCTGAACATCAGCAGCACTCAGCACAGAACTGGTGGTGACAGACACCCCAGAAAGCCAAAGGCACTCTCATCACTGCAGTGCTTGTGGTTTTGTTTTAAAACTGTAAATCCAGCTTTTTCTGTCGTATCCCAAGAGGAAAATGGTGTTTCATTTTCTTTCCATGAGGTTCTCTGGGGAGCAGAGAGGACTTTAACCAAGTGCTCTTTATTGGATGTTTCCACTGATTTCTGGCTCAATGTCATCACTGTCTCCCCTTAAAAATTCACTCAAGCCCACCTAGCATGGTTGTAACACTGACCAAAACTGGAGGCAGTTCTCTGAGGAGATTTTCCTCTGCTTCCATAGTACAAAAACCTTTGTGTGGCTTTATCTACCTTGAGCCATGTTTAGTGTTTGTATGGTTTGGGGGAGATGAGAAGCAGAGCCCCTGAAATCTGTCCTGGAGTCAGATTTTGCTTGAAATCTGGCCCTAGAACAGAGGCCAAGTCTGCAGAGGGAACACACTGTAGCTATTCAGTTCTTTTTTCTTAAACCTGTGTGCAAAAATATCCATATAAATACTGTTGCCTTTTTTTCAGTTTTTCCCAGCACCGGGCTGTTAATTCCAGAGAAGCAAGACATTTTTTTGAAGTGTTCTACTTCATTCCTTCTAGTCTTTCTGGGTTGTTTTGGGGTTTCTTTTTTGGCAAAAGCTCTATATTGTTCTGTTTTGGAACCTGGGGTTACAAGTAGAAAGAACTTGAGAAGCTTTTGCATAACAGAGGCTGGAGTGCACAGAGGACTTCCCATGTTTTACAGAATAACAGGGTTTATGAAACTTCACATTTCTAATGTGTAAATGATCCAGACAAGGGCAGTGAAATCCCATCTGGAGCATTTTGCAGGTTTAAATCCAGTTTCTGCTTTACACTATAGTTGGTGATATGCCCTGGAGGTTGGGCAGCTGGGAATAAACTTGAATATTATGTTTATATTAAGATCCCTTTCTCACTGCATGTTTTAACCATTTTGTTACAACTTTTCATATTCATTCTATTTAATGAGCCTCTTTTTTTTTTTTTTTTTCCTGTGGAAAATTTGAGCTAAGTTGAATGAAGCCAGATAAGCATCAGTTGGTGAAGATTCTTTTTCTATTTTCATTTCAAAACATGCTGATTTTTATTTTCCCACACAGACAGATAAATTCCTCAGGTCTTTTTTTGCTGAAGCATTCAAAGCCACCAATCCTCAGTTTGAATGGCTTCTGCTTATTCTTTTAATATCTTTTCAAATTTAAGTATACTGAAGGGATTGCAAAACAACTTCAAATAAATCTCTGAACAATACACTAAAAGCCCTTTTTTTCCTCATTTTGCAACAATCTCTTTACTAGGTTTGGATTAAAAACAAAATTATTTTTAAGAGACCAGTACAGCTTTTTCTTAAAGAGAATTCTGCCCAGATTGATGATAAACTTAAATGTGCTTGGTTTTATAGAGTTGACATTCCCCTCTCCTCTTTCCTCCTCTCCTTAGAGTCCTTTCTAACTAAATTTTCAGTGAGGAGAAAGGAAATACCATGACACAATATCACCTAATATCACTCTAGTAATCAGCTCAGATGCACACATGAAGCTTAAACCCTTATTGAGATACAGATAATACAAGTGAGAAGGGGAATTTCTAAATTTATCACAATTCAGGATGCTGCAGAGGGAGGGGAGAGTTAAATGATAATAACTTTTTTTTTATTCTCTTTACTGTTTTATTTCTCATCTGGGAAGCTCAGAAGAAACCCCACCGTGGTATCACAATCACAATATGAATTTTTATTTTTTTTTTTAATGTGCATTCAGGAAGAGTAAGGTTTGGGCTTTTTTTTTTTTTTTTTAGGCTGAAGAAGCAGAACGAGAGGAACGGAAAAAACTTGAGTCAAAAAGAGAGGAGGAAAGGAGGAAAGAAGAGGAGAGGCTGCGCCTCGAGGAGGAAAGACAGGTGGGATGGGTTGTATTTCCACATGGAAATTTTGAGCCAAGGTTGCCTTTGAGATAGCTGCTTTGTGAGTTCTGTGTTCAGCAGAACTCCCTTTGGCTTCCACTCCTGCTGCCTGTGGTTGAAATTTGGGGTTTTGTTGCTTGATTTTGTTTGAATTACAATAACTGGGGATCCCACCTTTGCTCCCCCAAAGTGAAAACTGCTCCAACCATCACACGTAGCAGCAAACACCTCCCCACATTGGAGTCTGGAACAAAATGAAACCCCATCTCCTGGTGGTGGTTCTGCTGCTGCTGTGTGCTATAGTGAGAGATGGGTTGATTCGTTAAAACCTTGAGAAATGTTGCTGATAAAGTCCGGCCCATCAGGGAGCAGGTAAATGAGTTGTACTTAGTTGCAAGAAAAATTTTGGAAGCTGACAAATTTGGTTATCACAAAATAAAATTGGTTGGAAAGAACCTTTAGAGACTGTTTAGTCTCACCCCGTGTCCCTCTAGAGCAGGTTGCTCAGGACCCTGAGCAGCCAAGCTTTGAGTCTCCTCGTGGAAAATTTCTCAACCTCCCTGGGTCCCTCTTCCTTTCTGCTCTGTGGTGCTGCCTGCCTGACAGCTGGAACCAGCTGGGCAGAAAGTGACCTGCAGGTGATTTTGCAAGAGTTATGTAAAATTACCCAGTGTGATTCTCACAAACTGACATGTGCTTCACAATGCAAGATTTCTAAACTACCCATCCAAAAGTGTGTGTCAGGAAAAAAAAAAAAAAACAAAACAAAACAGAAAAACAGGTACTGTACAGTTGAAAAAGCTTTTGTTGAATATTTTCACCAGGGCAAGCTTCTTTCAAAGCTGCTTTGTGTATTCTGGGCATCAGTGCTGCTGGCTAAGAGGTAGGAAAAAGCCTGATGCTCTCTGGTGCTGGAACAACTTTCCTGGTAGCTTTGCAAGATGTTTCTGGAGAAGGACTGAGGTGTTCTGCACAATCCTGGGCTGAAGAATTGCTGTCTGGGGGGAAGCCCAGCCCCCATCTTTCAGTGGGAACTTACTGGATTACTTAGATATTCATGGAGATTTGTGTCTGGGGTTTGTAGTGAGCAGATTTATTTTAATTGTCTTCAATTTAATTGTGTTAAACTGGAGTGTGTTGCTCATAACATTTTAAAAGAAGAGAGACAATTTTTCCTTTTCTCTGTTGGGAGCATGAAGCAGGATAAAGCAATTTAATTTTTTTTCTCTGTACATTACACATGCAGATTGCATCCATGAAATATTTTGTAGAATGAACATTTACCCCCGGGGTAATTCTGCATTTACCCCCTAAATTCTGCATTTTCTGGACTCTCTATTGTTTTCTTTTCCCCAATAGAAGGCTCATGAGATAAAAACCAGAGGGTAGCTGGCTGTGTGATTTTTGGAGGCAGTTTGATTAGTGACATTTCTGCAGTTTATATAATCCCCAAAGACAAAAGAAATTAGGAGTTTATCACTAAAGTTTGGCTTGAGAAATATTGCAGTCATAAAATAGCTTCTTTTTTTTTTTTTTTTTTTTTCTTTTTCCATCAGAGTATTTTTGCAGGTACAGTGACAGTGGCAAATCTCCAAACAAGCACAACCATCTTTTTTAGCTAAAATTCAGAAGCTTTATTTCAACCTCTTCCAAGAAGTGTGCTACCATTGTGCTAACATTTTTGGGCAACTCTACAAATGGAAACTTCAAGGGGCCCAAATCTTGCCCATTCTTGAGAAAAATAACCCCCTGGTTCTATTTCTATGCACATACAAACAAAATGTGGTTGCCCCTTGGCTCCAGTGTTGCAACCCAGCTAAATGTATTTTTACCTTTCAAGTTTCCTTTCCAATGTTGTGATGACCTGATTGGCTCTGCATGTGAGGAAGCTCCTTTCTAATTGGCATTTCCCTCAGCTCTGCTTTGCCCTGGGGATTTCCCTTTTCTCTCTTGGGAGTTTTTTAGTGGTCAGATGGTTTACCAACCAACAGCCTATCAATAAGAGCCAACTTCCTCTGATGTTGCAAACCATCAGATTGCTTTCCCAAGAGTTTTTCTTGGGTTTTTTGGTCCTGTGCACAGGGATTTTTGTAGATTTTACTCCCTCTGCTTAGCTGTGCCTTGCTAAGGAAAATTATTGGGCAGATGCAGGGCTTATAGCATCACTACTAAAATGCAGCATGGAGAACAGAATTTGCTGCTGCTAAATCCATTGCAGAGTGGACTGTTCTTGAAACAGTTTGACACAGGAGGGACACTACCAGCATTCTAGAAAGCAAGCTTTTAAGTGTTTTGAAATAAAAAGTCCCATTAGGAGTGGGACCTGCTGGTGTTTGTCACTGTTAGGTACAAACAGGTTCTGTATTGCTCAAATATTCTTTGTGCTCAAAGTTTCCAAACTGATTTTGGCTTTCAGTTTTGCATTCAAGTGCCTAAATAAAAATGGTCTGGATCTGAAGAGCTGTAAAAATGGAGAATCAGCTAGGGAACCTGCTGAAGCTTTTGACAGCCAAGACCCTCTTGGGCTCTTTAATTTGGTATTTGTTCACGTGAGAACATGCACCGAGTTGTAAAATGTTGATGGTTGTGTTATTTTATTGTGTGTAACATTAACATCAAGGTCTGAGTGCCTCTCAGCAGAGGTTTTTGGCATTTACAGCCACTGTTTGTAAATAACCAGGGTGTTTCTGGGAGCTGATGGGAATCTACAATGTAGGTTCAGTTTGAGCATCAGTTTTCCACTGTGAACACTTTGCTGAAAATTAACTTCTCCTAAGGAAGTAGAAGTTGAAAAGCTTGGCAGGAAACTCATTCAGCTCTACTTTTGAGGGGATGAGGACCAGCAAAAACATTCATTCTGTCTTCCTAAAAGTATTTGTTTTATTTTTGAACAGTGGGGGTTGGGGAGAGAGTCCTAGAAATCATAGCATTCAGTTTTTGGTTGGAAGGGACCTTAAAGAACATCTCATCCCCATCCCCTGCCATGGCCAGGGACACCTCCCACCAGCCCAGGTTGCTCCAAGCCCCATCCAACCTTGGACACTGCCAGGGATGGAGCAGCCACAGCTTCTCTGGGCTCAGCACCCTGACAGGGAAGAGATCCATCTACTCTCTGCCAAATTATTTACTGTAAAGTCCCTTTTCACTTCCTGCAGCTCCTGCACTGAGAGCCTGGAACCTGGCTGTTAGACAAGGAGAGTTTCTTTGGTCCCTGAACCCCACATCATGCTTCTCTTTATTCTACATGCCAAGGATTCAGCCACAGAGAAGGAATGGTGGGAAGCAGGGGGTGGTTGAAGCCTGCCCATTTTTTTGCTCTGC
Organism: Phaethornis superciliosus; assembly: GCA_023637945.1. NCBI lineage: Eukaryota > Metazoa > Chordata > Aves > Apodiformes > Trochilidae > Phaethornis > Phaethornis superciliosus. The sequence goes on from JAJQWJ010000011.1 coordinate 2,231,897, forward strand.
CTTCCTCATGAGCAATGAGATCTCTTCCACTTAGCAGCCAAATAAGCTGCTTATAAATGATTTGTTTGGCAGCAAGTGGGTCCTTTATCTGATTTGGAGGAGGGTTGGCACAGCTCACAACCAGCTCTTTCCTCTCCAGGAAAGCTGCTTAAGCAGAGCTCTCAGAAAAGCCACTTACTCTGTGGGCCAGTATCACCTAATCTCAGTGTCACCTTAAAGGGTTAGTGCAATGAAAGCCAGAAAAAGGGGTTCAGTATCTTCTTCCTGGGCAGTACTGTAAAGTTCCTCATCCTTTCCTAAAAATACTGATTCCTGATAAACTCTCAAAAGCTGGAATCTGTCCACCAGCCAGAGCAGTGCAGTTACTCAAGCACTAACCCAGGGATGCAGAGAGTAGTTGTGATCCCAAAAGCCAAGGTCTGCTTCCAGCTGCAAGTCAAAGAGTTTTCAGGTCTTTGTGGGTTTCAACTTGTGAAAAAAAAAATAATAATTGAACTTTTGTGCAGTTGGCACAATTAATATTTTTGATGTCAAGGAAATAATCGTTGTGATCCAGGTGAGAAGCAAACAGAAGGTGATGATCTGAAAGGAGCCTCACACCAAATCCATGTCCTCAGTGGGCAGATGGGAGCCTGGAGAGGAGTGGAAGAACAGACTGGGAGCACTGGGAAGTTAGTGCTGACCAGATCCAGTAGAGGATATGGGTAGGGGTGTGGGAAAGTTGGCTCCCAGAGTGATCCCCACGTTGCATGGGGGTCTGGAAGCTCTTGGGTCTCTGCTGTGTAAGGTGGTATTTAAGACTTCAAGCATGCAGAGGTAGATGGAGCCAATCCAGTAATGACAAGGTGGACATTCAGCCAGGAAGAGGAGAGAGTGAAGAAAGGTTAATTTTTTTTTTATTTAATGTTTTTCAGTAAAGTCATGGCCAGAGTGGGAGAGTTTGTTCTTCACATGCAGTGGAGTAAACTGATCAAAAAGAAAACTTGACACTGTAGCTTGGGTAACCTTCAGGTGGGTGAGAAGCAAACCTGCCTGAAGCACTCCCCCCCCCCCCCCAAAAAAAAAAAAAAGGGGGCAAGCAGCTGAAGGTGAGCATCTGCAGTTACCAGATTTCCATGCTGCTGGGGTTTCCCCATCACCCCACCCATGGTGTAAGGGTGCTGGCCCAGCTATTCTCTCTCCTCTGAGCCACATGTTTTCCACTGAGCTAACAGCAGGGAATGAGATCAGAATGGAGAGGAGCAAAGAAACCTGACTGACAAAGATGGGGGGGGGTTTATAGCTAGATTTGAGCCCATATCTGTTTCACTAGCAGCCCATGCAGCTGCTGCATGCCTTGGGCATGTGAAAGAAGAGTGAGAGAAAAAAGAAAAAAAAGCTGCAAAGAAGTGTTAGCAGACAAACCTGACCTTGCAAGGGTTTTTTTCCCCTGCTCAGCTTCCACTCCTGCTGCTTCTCCCAGCAAAGGCATCTCTGCTCTTGGCTCTGAAGATTTCACAGTTTGGCTAAGTCCATCCTTGTCTCTAGCTTGAGTCATAGGGGAATTGAGGTGGGAAAGCATTGTGAGAGGGAGCAGAAAGTGGCTTAAGAAGTGGGATGAAAAAGCTTCTGGAAATAGTGTTATTCTTCCAGCTATTCTGGAGCTAGAGGGAAGGTGCAACCACCAGGAAACAGGAGGCTTGGAGGGCTGAAACACTTTGGCTACCACAGGAGTGGCTTGGACCACCTGGAGTTGCTTTGCTGATCTCAGAATTTAGGAAAACAAACTTGTGTTGGCTTTTAGGGAGACTGCAGAAGAAGGAGCAGTAGTGGAGTGCTGGAGCTTTTCTCTGGGTGTTGGAAGTCCTAAGATGCTCTTTTTGCTTCACTCAAATTGAAGGTCCTGTTCTTTAAATATGGAAAACAGGAATGAGGTTTGATCATTTGTGGTTAGACCTTCCAGGAACAGGAAGACCTTTCTGAGTTATTGTTGCTCTCAGTTATAAATGGGACACAGTCTACTGATTAATTTTCTTTTAAAGAACTATCTAGAAATTATTTGCCAAAGCATTTTTTAGCTCTTGTGATTGTTGTTTTTCTTTCTCATTTCAACTCCTGTTGAATTGCCACCTCTGTAATAGGCCAGGGGAAGATGGTTGTGTTTATGCTTGTGTTTCCAGGATCAAGATTAAATTTAATGCACTTAAAAGAACAATTGCTGTCACTTCCAAATGAATCTGGTTGTGTTGTTCTTGGCACCTGTAGTGCTTTTCAGGAAAATCTACTGTGGGGCTTTTGCTACTAATCATTACAGTGATGAATGACCCAGAAAATAGTCTTGTTTTTTCTCAAGAGCTTTCTCAGATCTGTGTATTTTTCATGAGCTGGCAGTTAAAAAAATGGTTTGGTCTTTGCACATATTCTTAAGATCCCTTTGGTCCTGTTTTTCTCACATTTGTATGTTGGGAACATTCCTTCTCAGGACTTTCTGGGAGTTTGATCCAACCTTCTCTTCAGCTGTGATGGAAGGACAACCTTTCCATCCCCATTGCTGGTATCCTTGCTGGTTTTGGCCTTACATGGTCTCTTTTTTTTTTAATAGGAACATTTTTTCAATGTTAATTAGCAGCTCCCATCTCTTCTTGTTGTAATGGAACAAGTGTTTGCTTTCCAGCCACTAAAGGAAACAATTACCACATTAGTGTCAAAGCTGAAGCAGGCAAGCATTTAGAAATCAATATAATTGTTCTGCAAGAGATCAATTCCTGTGCTAATAGCAAAGGAATGCCCAGAGGTTGTCCCTGAAATTTGAAGAATTCATTTTCTAAGTTTCAATCAAACCTTTGCGATGTGATAGCCACCAAACTGGAATCTTCTCAGGCCAGGTGCTGCACAAACAGAAATCTCTCTGCAAAAGAAAATTTGTGTAAGAAAACATTTTTCTTCTGTGTGAAGCTCCATGTGGGACATGTTTTGGAGAAGAACCAAACAAATTAAAAAAAAAAAAAATCATGGAAAGCTGCAAATTTCAGAGGGTTCAGTAAAAACCTGTTCTTACCTGAAACATTTTTAAGTAATCCAGCACATTCCAAAACTTTTAATTGTGGTTTTGCTGTGGGAATGTGTGACTATTCTACATTGCCTCTAATGTGTCAGCATTTCACTGGTGTCCAGCTTGGAGTTTTCTGGGCTTGTTTCTTTTCTAAGGCTTTCACATTTCTTTCAGTGGATAACTGAAAGTATTTGTATTGCAAATAACTACAAGCAGAGCCTGTAGGTTTTAGTTAACAATCAAAAATATAAAAAACCAAACCAACCTATTTTCATACAATCATACCTTGTCTTCTATGCCTAAAATACTTCACAGAGTTCTTGATTTTTCCATACAGACAGCTTGGATGTAATAAGAAAGAGATTTTACCTGAACCTCTGTTTCAGACCATCCTCTGCCACCAGAGCTCTGTGCAAATACCTGCTGCACACTGGTGCCTGCCAGAGCAGAACTGGGACCAGTTATTTAACTGGTGGATGTTGCAGCAAAGTACAGTTAAGGGCAGGGGCTTCCTGTCAGAGGATCTGCAGGGGAAACATCACCATGCAAATTAAGAAAGCAGGGTTTCTGTATAAGGGTGGTTTTCTCCTCTGTGAAGAGCCAGCCTGGGTGTATGGTGTGCAAGCTTCCCCTGCCATGTGGGATGGCTGCTGCCTTAAAGCTGGCTTCTGAAATTAATGACACCATCAAAGCAGAATTTAGGCTTATTTTAGCTGCTCTCTGCCCTGAGTCAAAGCAGACTGCAGGTGGAGAGCTTGCTACCTGACTTAAAACTAAAGGGAGGAGCAAACTGACCACTTGGCATCTTTTCTATTCAGGAAGAGGAAAAAAGGAAGGCAAAGGAAGAAGAGGAGAAGAGAGAGTATGAAGAGTACCTGAAGCTGAAGGAGAGTTTTGTGGTTGAAGAGGAAGGGGTTGAAGAATCAATGACAGAGGAAGAGGTATGTATGAGGTTTCTGCAGGTTTTTTTATCTTTGTTAGGCTCAGGCTACCCTTACTGCATTCTGAAATGAACTTGAAAATAAGAGTCAGCCAATTGTTTTTCCTTGTAAAAGGTAAATTAAGGATAGGGCACATGTAAACCTGGAGTGTTCCCTGGGGAATGCTACAGTCCTTCATCCCAGGCTCATGCAACTTGGTGTAAAGACCAAAATAAAATTCTTTATTTTACTTACTGTAAAGACCAAAATAAAATTCATCCTGGAAGTCAGATACTCTTACAGTGTCATCAGCTTTGCTCTGTCCATATACAGTGGCTAAAAAGAGTTTGGTAGTGCCCATGTATCTTGGGAGGAACAGCTTGGGTTTGCTTTTATTTTCTACACCCACAGAGCTGCTGTGAAATCAAATGAAAAGCCAATCCCTTGTCTTAAAAAACATCTGTTAAGAGAATTCCCAGGACACAGGCTATGTGCTTGGGGGTTGTATGCTGGGGGAAACTCTCTGCTTGATCTTGCAAATGATTACTGAGGTCAGTAGCTTTTCAAACTCTGCTATGAAGTTCCTGTGGCTGCCAGCAGATGCTGCTGGGGATGGTGGTTGAAATAGTCATAGTATCACAGTTAAGTTGAGAAAGTCCCACCTTCCTCTGTCTGCTGGAAACCTGGTAGACTAATTTGAATTGCTGTCAAATGCTGAAGTTGCTCTGGGGTTGTAGCTGCCAAATTTGAGCTGCATTTCATGGTAAGTATTTCTTTCAGGGCCATGTGTGTGTTTCCTCCTCTGCTAATGTGATCCTGGTGGCATTGAATGGATTTTCCTCTTCAAGTGCTGGAGAGTGGCTTTGGGCTGAGGAACTTGTAGTGAGTCAGTGCTGCTTGACATTAGTCACAAGTTCTCCCCATGGACCCCTTCCCACTGGGATCAATTCCTGCCTCATGCTGGGATTAACACCAAGGGAAGTTGTGTCTGGCAGTGGGGCATTTCCTGAGGTGCAGGGAACAGTGAAATGCACACTTTCTGTTGAAAGTTCTTTCAAAAGAAAAGTCTGGCTATCCTGTTAGAAGACCAGATTATACCTAAATATTAAATTATTCCACTTTAGATCCCCTTTAAAGCTGGGATGTGTTTATTATCTGTGGTCCTGCAGCTGTCTGGCAAGGAGAAATTTCTCTTTATGTGGAAGAGAGTGAGAGTGTTCCTCACTCAAAAGAGCTTGGCAGGCAGTTGATGATGCCTGGATCTCAACCTAAGATATTTTTGGTTGGAGTGGGGAGACAGAGCTGTGGTAGGAGGTGATTTGAAAGTCCTCCTCAGAAGCAACCCCAGGTTCAGAGTTATTTGGAAGCAGCAGCCTTGCAGGAAGGGCAAGGTGCCCTTCTGCCTCCTGGTGGGTAATGTCCTGAAGCATTTCAGTCTCCTGTTACAAGAGCTGACACTGCCTTGTGTTGTTGAGCCTCAGCCTGCTGAAAATTAAAAGTCCTGAGTCCAGAGCTAAGTGGTTAATTAAGGCTGATTGATTTTCAAGCTTGCAGAGTAACTCGAACTCCCCTTAACTTCAATGCCTGTTGTTTGCATTGCCTTTGAAAGCTGAGCTGCTTCTATTAAACCTTGGGTTTCAGGTGCATAGCTTTGAAAAGGGCTTTTTGAGCCTCCACATGTGTTGAGCAGCTGGGCTCTGCACTTGGCCAGCTCCATGTTCTGCCTCCTGAATCTCTCTGCTTCACCTCTGCACAAAATGTCCTGGCTGGGTACATGTAACAGAAGGCACAGTGTACAAACTCACCCAGATGTGGTTATCTGGGGGTATGTATGATGTCAGGTATAAAAGATTTAAAGATTTCCTTTCAGAAAGCATTTAAATGCAAATTGGAACTGAGACATGCCCTGTCTTAGAAAATACCTACAGCCAGAGGGTTCCTAGTTAATATTAAATCTAGATGTATTTTTTTTTCCAGTTCAAAATCAGTGTGTATGGTTAAAACTTGGCAAGTGTGCAGGCTGAACACTTTTATAATATTTGCAGTCAGCAAGTTTGCAGTGCAGCTGATGCTCATGACTCTAATACTTGATTTTCCTGCTGTTCCCAGTCTCGCAGCTTCCTGATGGAATTTCTGGACTATGTTAAGGTAAGCTACCCTTGGTCTTTCTTCTCCTTCAATACTTGATAGATTGTGTAAAATACCTTCATCAAAGAGCTGAGCAGCAAAAAAAAGGGGAATCTTTACTTCCTCTTGGCTTTACTTACATGTTCACCAACTCACAAAAGCAATACCTGAGAGGAACAAAAGCAATACCTGAGAGGAAAGCTCAAACCAACTTTTCATATGATTCTCTTCTTTTTTTTGTTTGTTTGTTTGTTTGTTTTTTTAATCTGTGCAATTTGCAGTGTTTTCTTACTGTTTGGAAGGGATATTTAAGGAGGAGGCTGTGTTAGTCTCCCTTTCATGGTATTGTATGGTGGATAATTTAAAACCTGTGGTGTGTTCCTGGGGATTACCCCTTTTGGTAAGGACAAATGTTTCTGTTTCCACTGTTGGTATATCAAAGGGCAAATGGATTTTTCTCCTCTTAACTCTAACAATGTTATGCAAATCTTTTGGTCCTAATGAATCCCTTTCCTCCTTTACTGGGAACTGAACTCTTACCTGAGAAGGGATGGCAGGGCTGTGAAAGGCTTTAGCAGTAAGTACATCCCTTGCTTACTTAGTGACCTCCTCATGGTTATATTAATCCAGAACCTGGCACCCTGGGCCCTCTTCATTACCCCAGCAGGAACCCAGGGTTACAAACACCTTTGTCTCAGGGGATATTCCTCCTCAAGAAGTTTATTGCCATGCAAGTCTGAAGATTTCTAGAGCTGCTTTGCTGCAAGCATCCTGTGCTGTGCTGCTCTCTGCCTCCTGTGTCACTGTCACTTGTGTCACATGTGTCCCAGAGGGGGAGATGCTGCCAGGTTTGCATCTGGCAGTGCTTTCTGATCTCTGTGATCTCTGGGGGGGCTGATGTGTAAATGTTTGAAGCTAGTAGCATGCTGAGTGAGGATTTGCCTTCATTGCTGCAGCCCAAAAGAAAATAGCTCCTGTTCTCTACCCCAGTCACCAGCACAAGGATCTCTGATCAGAACCAGGTGAGACAGCCAAGAATTGCTTGGAAAAGCTCCAGGTGCCACGTGTGAAGAGCCAAAGTCAAACCATGGCACAGCAGTGGACCATCAGGTGGCACATCCCCTTTTACAGCTGTGCAGTGATTCCAATATTCTGTTTCCCACAGAAGCCAGAGTGGTTTTTTTGAGAGGGAAGTGGTGTGAAGATCACAAAACTCTGTTTCAGTTACTGGTTATGGAAATGGACCACACAGTACCACCCCAATTCACCCATTGCCAGAGGCTTTCAAGACACAGCCAAGCTGCCAATGAAAGAAAATAGTTGTGTTTTTTTTAACCTAGGACAATTTAGCAGTGACAGCAGGTAGAACAGGATATCTCAATCTCCCTTGGGATCTTGCACTAAAATTGGGTGAGTTTCAAAGGGAAAGGGCTGATTCTGCCCTGGTGCTGTGGTGGCTGGAAGGGATTACTCACAAACTCTCAGTTCAGTGTTGAAACACATGTTTATAGTTCTATATTAGTCACTTCTATCTGACATCAGAGAAATTAAGCACAGGCTGAGAACCTAATGCAGAAGAGCATTTGACACCTGATTTCCTATGCAGAGATGAGTTGCAGAACTGGGGCATTGCTTTCTTTTACAGGTTTTAGTATTTTTCTTTTTTTAATCTTGAAAGTATGCCTAATATATAGATTATTTGCAGCCCTCATCTTCTGTCCTATTCACAGAAACTGTTGGCTTAGATCTAGAAGCAATGCTAAGCTACAAAACTTCTAAATTAAAAGAGCAATTGGCAATTTAAAAAAAATTTAATTTAGCCCTTCTGCTGAATAACTTCTGAGACTGGTATAAGTACCTGGAGGTAGCTCACCTCATGCTTCATTCCTAAGGATGTTTGAAATAAAATTCAGCCTCTTCTTTCCAGCTTTGCCTCGTGGGATTGTTAAAAGAGGATTTTTCTCAAAAGCACCAAAAGAATTGACACCTCCCCAATTCTGCTTTTTCCAAATCTGAGCATCTTTTTTTTTTTTTTCCTCCTTTGTGGCTTTTTTAGTAGAACCTCAACCTCAGTTTGCTGCAATGTCACCACCTCACAGCACACCTCTCTCTGTTGCACTCACTGCCCTCTGTGTTTGCTTTTTGCAGTGTCCAGTCCTCAGGGTACAAACCTGACTGCTCCCTGGAGCTAAATAACCAGATTTTAATGGGACCCTTATGGTTTTAGTCAGCAGTGCTGTAGCTGCACAACACACCTTAGAAACCAGCTCTCTGAGCACTCCAAAAAATTAATAACAAGGTGGGCAGAGGTTAAGGGAAAAAAAAAAAACAAACAACTTCCTCTTCATCTTAATCCTGGGAGCTCTTGCTCTGTTTGATCCCTTGCTGAGGACAGCAGTAGAATCATAAGTAAAATCAAATTAATCCAGTCATGTGGAGATGTGTGTGCGTTGCTGGATGAAATTTCAGCCTGTCTCTAGAACCTGAAGCATGTGGTGCAGTGATTTGTTGGCTTGGGACCTCACAATGTCATTATATTTCAGTGTGTTGGGGGGGGGGAGCTCATCCTAATCCCACCCCACCCTCTGGGCTGTTATTCACAGCAGGATCTGTCTTGGAAAGGTTCCAGTAAACTTGGTCATTGAAGGTGAATATCTTTCAGTGAAGGTTTCAATCCTGTTTTTCTTGTTTCTGTGGCTTTGCACGCACACATCCCCCCCCCCTCCTCTGTTCTTTTAAAAGAAGATGTGACGAATCTTGGCAGTTCCCAGCTCTGAGAACTGAATTCCATGGACTGGTTCCAGTTCCATGTGTTCAGTCCGTGGTATTCAGTTGTCTAGCTTGGCTGCATCAAACTTCACAACTACTAAGTCTGTGTGTGGCTTTTTTTTTTTTTTTTTTGGGTCTGATATTATTAATGGCAATAGATTCATTTCAGCCCCTGTGATTTCTTCAATGTCCTCTCCATGTGGTCTCAGCATCAGAAACAAATGCATTTATTGCTTGAAGTATTGCATCTGATAATGTAATTGGAGCTCTTGCTGCTGCACATAGCTGGCTCTGAGGAATGTGGTCCAGAATGTGAACAACATGGTTCAAAAGTTTTTATCTTTTCCAAATTCCTTTTACAAACAGTGCAGGTCTTTACTGCACCTAAACAGATGAGGCACTAAAACTTTTTTGCAGAGAAGAAAACAGCAACCAAGTAGCTCCCAGAGGAGTGCACTGGTTGTTTTCACTTTTCTGGAGCTATAGAGAAGCATAAAACCAGATGTGCCCAGTGGTGCCTGTGTGCTGACTGAGAAGGGCTGCAGTCAGAATCTCTTTCAGGAGCAGAATTAAAACTTGCAATTCCTGCTTCTCAGAGGTCTTCACCCTGCAGGAATGCATTTGCTTCAGCACTGATGGTGTTAATAAGGTGTTATTGGTGACAGGAAGGTGATTATGGCCTTAATAAATAGGCCATTAGTAATACAGACTGTCTGGATACTTTTCTAAGCACCAGTGATCATTTGAAAATGTACTTCAAAACATCTCTCAACTAAAAAGGCACCTTGCTTAAAGCACAGTGGAAATTAAAGGTAGCAGCAGAGAAATTCAGGTGATGGGACAACAGACCCAGGGCTGTTTTTTGTGCTCCTGCTCATCTTGTTCTCCTAACGTAAGGAAAGGTTCAAGATGAATGCTGGCAAATTTATTTGGGTCAGAGCATCTGGTCTTTCCACAGAGAAAAGTGGTTTCAGTGGCTTAGAGTTTTTTGTTGATGAGCTGTGCTGGCTAGGAAAGGTTAATTAGAACAGCAGGTTCTAATAAATTGTCTATTAAATGCATTTTTAATTTGAAAGAAACAGAAAAATACTCTCACTCTCCAATTCATCAGCTGCATTTAACTCTTGTTTGTTTCCATAGAAAACAAAGGTTATCCAGCTGGAGGACTTGGCTTCTCATTTGGGTTTAAGAACACAGGTCAGTACCACCTTCTGAGGGGCAAGTACAAGCAATGACTTTAAAAGGACAGGAAAGTGTCTCAGCATTACTGAAAATGCTTGGATTTCAGTGAAGTTCAGCAAAATGAGCCCTAAAAATGTGTCCACATCAGCCAGCCAGTGAAGAATTGTTGGCTTACAGGATTTTTGCAGTGGAAAGTTCTCAGTCTGGCTGTTAGCAAATGGATCCTGCAGTGTTTGCCAGTCTGGTGATAGAGTAATTCATAGAACCTGGGGATCAAAAGCAGAGCTGGGAGCAAATGCAGACACTGCCTGCATAATTAGACAATGTTTTTTATGTTTGCAGACAATCTGTAGGGTTTTTTTTTTTGTTTGCTCAAGTTTGTCAAGTTGCTTGTGTATTCTTAGAACATTTAAGAGTTCTAAGGATTAAGACTATTTCAGTTGGAAAGGACCCACAATGATCATCTGTTCCAGCTCTCTGACCATTTCAGGGCTGACCAAAATGTCTCTTAAAAGCTGACAGCCTGATTTTGACCCCAATGCTCTAGGAAGTATTTTCCAGTGTTTGGCCACCCTAATTTAGATTTCTGGTGCATTACTTAAGAGTATTGCCCCTCACAGCACCATGTAAGGCTGTAAAAATGAGCTCGTGGTGTGATCTCTACTTTTTTCCCCCTCTCTATCTTCTTTCTGTTTTCTAAGCATTTTCTGTTTTGACTCTGAAGAATAATTGTGGCTTGATTTCAATTTGAGCAGGTGTGATATACATTTTAAGTGGCCAATGTTTCCAGTTATTCTGTGCCTCATCTGATCTTGGGGTGCCCCTTTACAGCAGCTGACACTGCTGCAAGTGCCTCTGCCTCTCTCTTGAGCCAGAGCTTCATTTAAGCATGCAGGGAGCCAGTAATGGAATTTATCTGGTGGGAATCTAAACTACAACTTGCTTCTACACTCACAGAAAGGCAGAAATGTGCAAAAAACAGGGCTTGGGTACTGGCTTGAGATAGAGTGGAACTGTATGTTTGGAGTAACTGTACAGTTAGCACAGCCATAAGTTCAATAATTTGTTCTTTGAAACTCATTATTTGTTCTTTGTCTTGGTAAATGTTTCCTTTTAAAGGGAGCAGGAATAAAAAAAAATTACAAAAAGCTCTGGAATGTACTTGAGTGTAGCCAGGTCCTTGGAGAAATCCCTCAATGAACTTGGTGACTTGGGCACTCTGCAGCCTTTCCCTGGCAAGATGTGTCTGAGCAGCCCCCTTCCATAAAACCAGCAGCTAACTGGGCAATTAAAATCTCTTTTGGGGGTAGTTATTTGAACACCCCAACATGCAGAAGCTCGCTTCATCCTCCTAAGACCAAAGGATCCACACTGCTGCTGTCTGTGTGGAATTACTGAGGTGTCTCCTTCAGTGAAGTCTTTAGCACTGAAGAATTTGATACGAGCCTCCATCTGTAGTTTAGCTGAACTGTGAAGTGTGTTTTTGCCTTCCTCTTGATCTGTTTGTGATTCCTTTTTCCCTTCTGAGCAGGATGCAATCAACAGACTCCAGGACCTGATGGCAGATGGCACACTAACAGGTGACAGCCAAAACACCAAGGGGACTTGGGGTTAGCTGGCAAAATAGGTGTTGCAAAAAAGCCTCCTTTGCTATGGTAGGGAGAGCCTTCCAATGTAATTTCCATTTTAAACTGCAAAATGTCCTCATAGGACTCAATTAATAAATATTTTTATCATCCCTGCCTGCTTCATCTGCTGGGAAACTGCTGTTGAAAGCACTGTGGGGGGGTGAATGTCCCCAGCCAATTCAGGAACCAGCACAAGGTTCTGCACCTTGACTGAGCTTCCAGCTGCAAGTGTCTTCTGAAATCTGAATTTGGGATGTTTGGGGGTGGTTTACAAGCCTGTTCTGAAGGTGCTGTGGCTACAGCCAGGACTGGGGGCATGGCAGGGTGTGGGAGAAGCAAACATCTCAGAACACTTCAGGCCCCTGTATCAGGGAAGTGTTTGTTCACAAAGCCTGAGGTTGGAATGTGAGCAGAGGCTGAGCATGTGGGTAACTCCTGAACCTGTCTGGTTTAGTGCTGGGCAGCTTTCTGAGGATGAAGCAGGGGAAGGTACCAATGCAAACACTGATCTGATATTCTGGTGATGGCTGGGAAACAGCTGTCTTGGTGGTGGGTACATGTGGATGCCCATTTGTGTGACCTAAAAATGGTCTGAATCAAAGTGTAAGGAGATGCATGTGTCCTGGCTCTGCCTGTGGCCTCAGAGGCAGCCCAGGGAGCTCTCTGCCTTGCATTTGATCCTGGGATGTGTTGAGAAAACAGAGATGATTCTCCCTCTTGATGGAGAACTGCAATATGAAAGCTGAGCTTCATTCCCTTTTTAGAGGGTAAATAGGAACGGGTGAGCTGGGCTGAGGCACCTCCTGCTGCTTTTCTCCCCCTCCTGCCTGGGCTCAGAGCATCAGCACCAAAACTATCAGCCCCAGGTGGGTGCTGTGGTGCTCTCAGGCAACTGCAGGCAAGGCCAGGAGCCTGTGGGACTTTGCTGAGCAGAATCAGTGTCACCAAAGCACTCTGCTCGTGTCAGAGTTGTGCTCCAAAGAGCCAAGAGCAGAGAGGAGATAAAAGCCTGACTGCCAGCACGTTGCTCTGCCTGGCCTAGATAGGAAATGCAGCCTCAGCTATTTGAACATCCCTTCCAAAAGAAGTGACTGATGTCTGTTGGGAAGTGAGAGGGAGCCAGAGTGCTGACTTCAAGGTCCTTTCTTTTCCCCCTGTAGGTGTGATTGATGACAGAGGGAAATTCATCTACATCACTCCAGAGGAGATGGCTGCTGTGGCTCAGTATATCAAACAGAGGGGACGAGTCTCCATCACAGAGCTGGCCCAGGCCAGCAATTCCCTCATCAACCTCCAGCCTGACAGCCAAGCTGTTGCTCCAACTGTGGCTTGAAAGAAATACAGCAGGAGTTTGACTTCTTCATGAATAAGCCCTGTGATTAGAAAGAAACAAAATCCCCTTTGATCCACTCGCAGTGCTTGGAGATGGGCTGCAAGATTTGATCCAAAGACTTGATCCAAAGTTGCTGTTCTCATCCTGTTAGAGCTGATAGAAAATAGGACAAGAACTAGCCAAGGACTTGGGGTTCAAACACTCTGATGTACCTGTACCCCAGGAATATCAGCAATTTCTACAGAGGTACTTTACCTTGGCAGCCAGTCCTGTGGGACTCTACCCAAACTTTTTCTCATTTCCAGATTCTGATGTCTGTAATGAATGTACTTGGGTTTGATTGCACTCAGAAGTCTCCAGGCTTGCTCTGAGCTGTGGGACTTTGTGGCAATGACACGAAGAGCCCAGAATACCAGATGTGCTGGGTGAAGCTCTCAGATCTTGTTTTCTCCATCAACACTGGAAGGACAGAGCAAAAAAGAAAAGTCGACGAGTGTGTCCCTTCATCCTGAAACTCTAGAAATGTGAGAACTTCCAGAGGTTATTTCAGAAAATTTCTGCTCCATAAATATGTTTTCTTGGTTGATGTCATGCAAAAAGCTTGCTGGCAGCCTAGCTGCATGATTTTGCTGTGGCCAGGAGACAGAAACACCTCTAGGGAAAGGCTGACTCGCCTCATGTATTGTGCAGGCCAGTTCTGCTGATACCAACCAGACTGGTGATTCATCCTTTGAAGTAAGAGCCAGCTCAGTGGGTCTGAAGACCTCAGACACCCCCTCCCTGTGGCCTTTGTGTTTCAGATGTTTTTTTAAAAATGAGAATTTTTTTTAAATTAAAAAAAAAAAAAACAGGCACTCTGAATCATGCAATTAATGTTACAAGTAAATGATTCTTAATGTATTAATTATAGGGGTCAGCATATTTCCTGCATAAGAATATTTCTGTTTTTTTTTAAATACCCTAATTGATGCTTTGTTAATTCTCCTTTCTGAAACCAACAGAATCTGTGTGGATATTTATAAGTGGGAAGGGCAAGAGGGGTTGGCTTTGTCACTGCCAAACTTAGAGAGAACCTGAGTAGATTACAAGCCAGGTTATCCCTGAGATGAAAGAGCAATAAAAGAATGGAAGGAAGCCCCTTTTCCTTTTTAACCTCACCACTACTGCCAACTAGGATGCTCTGCAGAGTGCTGTGGAAGATGGGTACCTTGTTACTGTGTTGCTCAACCACAGCCAGCAAAAAGAAAGATTGCTTGAGATTTGATGCTTGTGAAGTCTCAATAGTTCAAAATTTTATTTTCTCCATGTTTTGGCGAGTTTGTTTTGGCTTCGTTTTGGCTTTTGGGTTTTTTGGTTCTGTCCTAAGCTATCAATAAAAACTGCATTGAAAGAACTGCAGATATTTGTGTGTTGAGAGCTGCTTTTTTTTTCTGTGTTAAAGGATTTTGAGATAAAGGAGCCACCCAGCAATGCCACAGACTCCAGTGTGCCAGTCAAAAACCAGAGGTACTCCATTAAATCCACTGAAATCACTCGGTTTTTGTGAAGGTAACAAAAACCACCACAGCACAGGCTTCCTTCTGCAGCTGCACCAGCAGAGCTGCTCTGCCACTTGAGGACAGGTCAGTTTTCTGCTGAGAGCTGAGTCTGCAAATTCCTCTTCCACGTTTCTGCACCTTAGCTGGGAGAAGATGTCTTATCTTGAAATGCTCTGAATTATTTTTGTAACAGGTTGCTGGAGTTTCAGGGGGCTGTGCCAAGCTGCAGGGGTTGTTTGATTCCTTGGCAGGTGGCAGAAAGGCTGATGGAAAGCTGGAATTTTGAGGAGGTGCCAGGCAGAAGAATGTGATGGCAAAATATTCATTAGGTGCCAAATCCATGGTCTGTTGGAGGAGAAATGCCACTGGGCTGAGCTCCTGCTTCAAGCTCCAAAGGAATGTTTGCCCAGGGAGTGAAGGATGTGAGGAGGGCAGAGCAAGCCCTTGCCTGTGGGGTCACTGAAAAAGTTTTGTAGATCTTTCTACATCTTCTCTGTCTCTTTGGGAGAGCAGACTGAACCTGTGGGTCCCACCTAGACCTGAGCTCAGAGCTGACAGCACGTTGCAGGGGGGCTGTGAAAAAAAAAAAAAGTGAAAGTCGAGTAAAACAGAGGAACAAAAAAAAAACAAAAAAACAAAAAGGAACTTTTTATGGCTTCTGTTGATTCATCCATATGCATGCTCCAGATGGGGCTTGGATTTCTTCACCCTTCAGAAGGCTTCAGGAGTAGAGATAAAGGAACAATTCCATATTATTTGTTGCCTGCTTCCTGGCCCTTCTCACTCAAAGATTTCCACTTCTCTTTCTGCCACCAGCTGAACCCTGCTGGAGCTTACCTCCTTCTGAAAGTGCCTGCACAGCTGTTTGATGTTCTCAAAAGTGCTGAGCTTGCAGATCACACCAGGACAAACAAAAAAATAACCAACCAAACAAACAAAAAAAAAAACCATCAGGGCATCCCAAACTATTGAACTCCTGGCCTGGCCCATCCACAGGAGAGGCTGCAGAGCAAAACAGATCCAGAGAAAAAGAGGAAAAAAAGAGAGGAAGGTCTCTTCTGGAGACAGATCATTGCTTTTGGAAGCCACCTAGGCTGTGCTCAGGTCTGCCCACTCTGGAGGACACAAAAGGGACCCAGGAGGAATTTTATAACCTGATCTTTGAGCTCATGTGGCCACCATGGTTGTCTTCAGGGCCAGCAGGTCCCCCCCATATGGCCCTGTGCTGGGGGATGCAGCAGAGGCACAGCTCTCTTTGGTCTTTCTCCCAGACCATTCCAGTGGCCTGAAATTCATCTAAGATGACCCCAAAGCAGGACAGAAGCTGGCCCAAGAGAGGGAGGACCACGCTGTGAGCTGGGACTCAAATCAGAGGGGAACTATAGGAGGGAGCAACATCAAAAAAAAAAAACCAAAACACCTCCGGGTCAGGAGGAGCTGGGCTCAACCAAAGAGGACAGGGACTTCTGGTTTGTCTCCAAGGAAAATTCCTGCCAGCAGCAAATCAAGGTCAGGAGGATGGTGCAGGAGGATGGCCTCGTTTCAGCCTGGCAGGGGAACCTGGAATTCTGCAGCCAGGTTTGGGCTGCAGCTTGCAGGACACGGGTGTCCTTGGTTCTGCTGCTGCCTTGGGATGGTGACTCCCACGCTGGAGGAGCTGGAGAAAATCTTTGGAATTTTTTTTTTTTTTTTTTCTCTGTCCTTCTGCCAGGAAGATGCTTCGAGGGGCTGTGGTGTGTGATCTCCTCATGCTTTGCATCAGCTCCTTGGGGAGGGCAGGGTTCAGATGGCAGAGGGAAGGTTTGGGGTGAGGAGAGAGGCTGGGCTGGGGCAGGAGGTGCTGCTGAATTGCTGCAGGATGGCTCAGCTACACCAGAGCAAAGATTACCCCAGGCTGGGAGGAGAACAGCACAGAATCCCAGCAGGGTTGAGGCTGGAAGGGACCTTAAAGAACATCTCATTCCCACCCCCTGCCATGGCCAGGGACACCTCCCACCAGCCCAGGCTGCTCCAAGCCCCATCCAACCTTGGACACTGCCAGGGATGGGGCAGCCACAGCTTCTCTGGGCTCAGCATCATCACACCAAAGAATTTCTTCCTAAGATCTAACCTAAATCTCCCCTCTTTCAGCTTTAAATCATTACCCCTTGTCCTATTACTCCATGTCCTTGTCCCAAGTCCCTCCCCAGCTTTCCTGCAGCCCCTTCAGGCACTGGAAGCTGCTCTGAGGTCTCCCTGGAGCCTTCTCTTCTCCAGCCTGAACACCCCCAACTCTCCCCCTGGCTCCAGAGCTGCTCCAGCCCTCTGATCATCTTTGTGGCCTCCTCTGGACTCATTCTAACCCCTCCATCCCTTTTATTTACCCTGATCCCTGCCCCAAACATCTCCCCAGCTGCCTGTGCTCTCCCTGACACCCCCCCTCCATCCAGACCTCCTCCAGGAGATGGCAGCAGCAGATCTCCCATCTTCCCCCCCCCCTTCCCTTCCTCCCTTCCTCCCTTCCATCCCCAGGCAACGTTTCCATGGCAACGGGAGCCAAGCATCCCCCCAGAGCTTGGAGGGTGACCACAAAGTTAGGGAAATCGGTAGCCAGGAGCCCACCTCTCACCTTCCCTGGGCTGGGGCAAGGTGGGAAGGAGCTCCCAGTCCCTTTGCTCCTCAGCCAGCCTTCCAAAAGCTGCCTGCTCCCTGCTTCCCAGGGTGCTGCCACCCAAATTCAGCTGCTTAGCAGGGGTGGTGACATCCATCCCCAGGCTGGTGGCAGGGGAAGCAGCAGTGGGAGCTGCCTCAGGATGCACTGATATTCCTGTTAATAAAACCTTGCTCCTCCAGCAGGAAAATCACTGTGGTTGTGGCCCTGGGTTTGCACGCTGTGGTTTTTTTTTTTTCCTTGCTTTTTTTAGCAATGAAACAGCACCTAAGGTAGAGCCACCACTGGGGACCTGTCCCTCCGGTTAATGTCACTCACATCAAGGGGCAGGGATGGGCAGAGCTCTGGGGACCCAGCTCAAACCTCCTCTGAAGTGCAAGCTGGGCTCCTGGGAAGTGTCCCTGCCCATGGGACTGGATGATCCTGAAGGTCCCTTCCAACCCAAAACCATTCCATGAATTTCTGGGAGGTTTTTTGGTGTCTGAAGGAGTCAGGGCATGGCTCAAAGAGCTGTTTGAGGAGAGCAAGGTAGCTGTTTGGAAAGGGATTTGTAGCAAGGTTTCGAGGCTGCTTTGCTGTCTCAATACTTAACATTTGGCCACCTCAATCTGATGCTCTCAAAACTCCTTCTCAACCACTCCCTGGTCCCCTGACTGCTGGGGAGGACAAGCCAGCCACATGAACTTCTTCTCCACATTGCCTGGAGCCTCCTAACTCAACCCCTGGACCTGGGCTCATCCTTCTCCTTCCAGCAGAGCTCAGGAGAGGAGCTGCTCCTGTCCCAGGGCTGCTCCTGAGTTGCTGGAGCTTTCCCTTTGCTTTTTTTTTGCCTGTAGCTTTAGCAAGAGGTGCTGCCCATGCTGGTGTCACCCTGGGAGGACCTGACAAGCAGAACCAGGGATTGTTGTGTTGCTCCAGCCCTGCCTTTGGCTGATGAACTGACACAGCACTTCCAGCTCCATAGAAAAAACCAAACTTCCCTGGAGCAGCAGCATCTTAGGGCTCTGCCAGGCAGCTCCAACTCTTGGTGTGGAATCCTAGAGTCATTTGGGTTGGAAAAGACCCCTAAGGTCAAGTCCCACCTTGGCAGCTCTGCCAAGGCCACCACCAACCCATGGCCCACAACTCCACATCTCTAAAACCCCTCCAGGGATAGGGACTCCAGCACTGCCTGATGAAACAGCAGATCCTCAGCACAGGTCAGGTTTCCTGGCCTCTTTGGTCCTTTCCCAGAGATGCTGCAAGTCTTTGTTTTCCTTCCTTTCCTTCTTTCCCAGTCCATAATTATTTGCCTGCCTGGCTAAAGGATTCCCACTGCATTTGCAGCAGTTTATTCACATGCAGAATCATCCTAGAGAACTGCCACTCACCAGCCTACCAAGAGATTTTGGTAAATACAAATAGAATAAAGCTGGAATACAAAGGCAACTGTTTATGCAGGCAACAGAAAGCAGGAGCAGTGTTTGCAGAGGATGTTGAGAGCCTCTGCTAGAAGGTTTTGCTTATGCCAGGAAGAGTCCACCCTGGTGTCCCAAGAAGTGCTTGAGCTTCATCTCTAAGTTGTGCTGAGCTGCATGGACAATGTCCAACTCAGCCCAGCTACTTCCAAGGAACAAGATCTTGTCCTTGAAACCCACCCAAGAGCTAATCCCAGGCTTTAGAGAACCTTGGGCACTGAGATTGTTGCTGAGACATTCATTCCCTTAGCTTGTTGGGTCTCTTCTTTCTGTGGGAGAGCGGAAAAGGAAAAATCCCAATATGGAAAAAACACCTAAAAATCTCACAGAGTTCTGTAATGAGAATGTGGTGAGAGTAAAGTGTGTGTCATGAGACTCCACATGGCCCATACCAAGGGTTCCTCTGTAGCAAGGACCAAGAGCTCTCTCCCTTGCGGCCCAGAGGAACTCGTGCTCAGCACCAGCCTCCACTTCCCAAACTTTCCTCCCAAGCACAGCCCAAAATCTCCTCCAGACCATGACCTTGGACATGGCAGAAACCTGCAACCAAGGTAGAGAGACCTGCAGAGGGCTTGACTGAGGCAAAGAATCCTTTTGCTCTCCCAGCCAGAGTTATCTGCAGCTCAAGAGGGAACATCAGATCTTGATGGCATCTCTGAGCCCAGCCCAGAAGAAATTACAAGGAACTTTGCTTCAAGAGTCTTCAAAGCTTAACACTGGCTGCTGGGAACCAGTTCTCTCACCTATGAGGGCATGAAGAAATGAGCTCCTTGAACCTTCCCTGGTTGCAGTGGGATGGGAAGAAAAGGAGCTGAATGATTTTGCCCAAGAAAGGTGTGGAAATGAGGAGTCAGACATCCCAGCAGATGTGCTGGACCATACCTGGTGCCAGCCAGGTTCATCCATGCTGTCCAGGCTGGATTTGCCCCTGGCTGGCAAGGAGGGATTGGGGCTTTCCTCTGCCTCCATCCACCACTCCTTTGTGGGCCACTAACCAGGCAAGTGTTTTCTCCCAAACATGAGTGCTAATCAGCCAGCATGTTGTGTCTAATTAGGGCTTGTGACAAAGTGACTCAGCTTCCCCCCCTGCATGGCAGGACAGTGATTTCATCCCAGGCCAGGTGTTAGCAGATGGGTGCCAGCTTCACACACTCACAGCCAAGCTGCTCTTGGCATTAATAAAATCCATCCTCATCAGGCTCCAGAAGGGATGGAAACAGCCACAGGAGCATCCACTCCTCAACCTGCCTGCTTGCATCCTCTCCCCCATCTCCTTTCACCACCCAAGAGCTTGTTGCCCCTACCTGACTTACCCCTGGGGTCCTCTTTTTGGAGGAGAAATCTGGGTTCCACCAAGAGGGACTTGGTTCTGACTCCTGATCCTTCCTCCAGCCAGGAAACCAAAGGCAGGAGGCATTTGATTCATCCTCCCCAGGCACTGGGGCCAAGAACATTCCTGGGAGCATCCAGAAGGTCGTGGGAAACCTCCACGTGAAAATGGGATCCGGAAACAAAGCAGGAAAATGGGAATGAGAACAGATTTCACAGGCAGCTGGTGACTTGGAAATGAAACACATCTGGATGGCTTAGAGAGGTCTGAGATGCTGCAGGGGATGCCAGAGATCCACCCATTTCCCAGTGAGCTGAACCTCATTTGATGCTCCACCAATATCATTTGATACTCCACCAAAAGTGGACCATGACTCCCATCCCATTTTTTCTTGGAAATGGTACCTCCTGGGGATGGATGGGAAGAAGTAGCTCAAGCAGGAGTTTTATAGCTTTGGCTGAGGACTCTGCTTCCAGCTTTTCAGGAGGGAAAAAAAAGAAAAAGAGCCTGAAGCAATCCCTGTGTCTGTTCCCTCCACCCAAGAAGAAGGGAGGTGACAATTTCTCTGCCTGCTTCCAAGCAGGGAAGGAACATTCCAGCAGCAGGGACACAGCTCATCCTCTCCAGGGGAATAAAACCAGCAGCATGAGGACATGAACATCAGCAAAGGGAAGGAGATGGGAAGCCCCACAGAAGGCAAAACCAGGCACTGAAGGCAAAGTGGCCACCTGGAGAACATCATTAGCCCAGCAGGTCTTCTAGCATGGCTAAGGGATTATTGCCTCCTTATTAGATTTGCCCCATTGTTAGGAGGCAATTTTTCCATCCTCATGGCCCCACTGGCTCTCTACTGGCCACAAATCATCAATTCTCTGCTCTGCAGCCCCTATAAAAGGTGCTGGCCACTTGATTTCTTGATGCCTGACCTCCTGAAGCTGTGGGGTCGTGTGTTTGCCTTTTAGGAAGGAAGATTTGTGGGCCAGAAGGCAAAAAAAAAAAAAATTCAATATACATATATTTTTCCTCTTATTTTTCACCTCTGCCTGTAATTAACCTCTGATCAAGGAGCAGTTCTTGCAGCAGAAGGAAGCCAGAGGTGTTGTGGTGTTTTCTGGTCCAGCTGTGCTGGGTTTCCATGAAGATCTCCCCAAGCCCCTTCTATTTCTGGGTGTCACAGTGAGACAGCTGAAGTCAGGATGCTTTGGTGGCCAAACCCAACAGGGATGTGATGCAAGAGCCCTGGCTGAGGGTTGCACAAACTTTCCAGCTGGAGGAATTTCACTTTTTTTAAATAGAAAGAAGAAGGGGGGGGGGGGGTGGAAAGGCAGTGAGCAGAGAGGGCAGGCTCAGGATGTTTTGTTTTGGAGCAGCTCTCTGCCAGATGAGCCCCAGAACTCCTGGGGCTGCCTGCCTTGGGTCAGCTTGGCTCAGGTCACAGCCTTCAGATGTGGAGGAGGAGATCAGCCAGTTCCATCCCCCTGCCATGGCCAGGGACACCTCCTCCAAGCCCCATCCAACCTTCACCACTGCCAGGGATGGGGCAGGATGATGGGATGGCAGGGGATGGAGAAGGAGAGGGTGAGGCTGGAGAAAGAGGCTGAATATTGAGAAGGAGAGGCTGGGGATGGAGAAGGGAAGGGTGGAGATGAAAAAGGGGAGGTTGGGGATGGAGGTGAGGTTGGGATGGAGAAGGGGAGGTTGGGGATGGAAAAGGGGAGGTTGGGGATGGAAAAGGGGAAGTTTGGGATGGAAAAGGGGAATTTGGGGATGGAAAAGAGGAAGTTGGGGATGGAGAAGGTAAGGTTGATGGAGAAGGGGAGGTTGGGGATGGAAAATGGGAAGTTGGGCATGGAAAAGAGGAAGTTGGGGATGGAGAAGGTAAGGTTGATGGAGAAGGGGAGGTTGGGGATGGAAAAGGTGAGGTTGGGGATGGAGAAGAGGAAGTTGGGGATGGAGAACAGCCAGCCTTGCTTGCATTTGAGCCAGAAGGAAATGAAGCCATGCTGAACAGGCACCTTTCCCCCTCAGCTATTGGGTAAATTTCCTCCAGCCCATCACCAAAGCTGTGAATCCATGTGAGTCCCCATCCCAGAGCAGCTCCTGCCCTCCAGCTCTGCACATTCCCATCCAAAGGCAGCTCCTTCACCAACAAATCCCTGGAGGCTTTTTTTCTAACCCAGGTCCCTCCTACCCCATCCTCCATCACACCCCAGATCTCTGGGACCCCTGAGGGAGCTGGAGATGAGGAGTGGGGTGCTGGGAGCAGCTCTGGGGGTGATGTCTGTGTGGTGGGAGGGGACAGGGCCACCACCTCCCCCCTGCACCCAGCCAAGTGTCACTCCACATCACCATCACCCTGCCTGGGGAAGGGATGGGCCACAAGCAGACAGGACCTGAGGCAGGAGAGGCAGGGTGGGGAGAGCATCCCTTCCCCCATCACCCCCCTTCCTGCCCCCAGAGCTTTATTGGCCCCAAATTCTGCATTTTTTTAAAAAAAATGTTTATTTTTCTCAGGATGCAAATTAAAAAAAATATTTTAAAAATAAATTAAAAAAAAAAAAAAAAAAAAAAGCAGGCAGGGCATCAGGGGGGCTGGGGAGTGGTGAGGAGGGAGGTGTTTCCCAGCTGAAACAAATCCTGGGGATGTTCCTTAGTCAGGAATTCCCCTCCTGGGGGATGCCACTTCCTCTCCTACCCCCTCGTTTCCCTTCCCAAAAAATTATGAGGTCAGCCTGCAAAATCCTGAGATCTCACCCCAAAGGAAGAAGGGGCTGGGGGCCTTCCAGCCTCCAAACCCATTTCTCTGGGAAGTGCTGGGGCAGGCTGGGGAGATGGCTGCAAGCAGAGAGCTGGTTCCACCAGGCTGTGCATCCCCAAGGTGAGTATTTGGGTTCTTCCCTCTGCAGAGAAGCCCCACTGAGCCCAAACTGGGCCTTTGGACCTCCTCCAGCAGGATTTTGGCATTGCAGAGGGGCTGCCACGTGCATCCTTCACCTTCAGCCAGATCCTGAGGCCACCTCACCCTTGGGTGATGCTGAAGGGGACACCAGAAACCTCCGGGCCCTTGTTTGATCTCATGATAAAGAAATAATAAATTTCTTCGTAACATTTCTTCATAAATAAATTTCACCACCATCTCCCCCAGACTGAACCCTGGGAGGGGGAAGGAGGCAGAGAAGGAAGGAGAATTCCTTCAGCCATCAGAGGTCAGGGGCTGGCCTGATTTTCCCACACGCCACAGCCAGTGCCAGTTCCAGATTATTATCTTCAAAGTGGCACACTGAAAATTTAACAGCAGGGGAAAAAAAAAAAAAAAAAAAGGGAGAAAAACCTCATTCCCAGAGCAGAGAGTTTCGTGTTGGTCTCATTAAAGATTGAATCACAACAAACCAAGTAATTTCTGTTGGCTTCGTGGCAATGAGACCCACACAGAGAGTCCAGATTGTCCAATTATTGCTAATTCCTGTTAATAATGCAGTGAGGATTGTGACAGCATCTTCCCAGCATCTCTGGGGCTGCTTCACCCTTCGTCAGAGGTTTCATGGAAGCCACCAGCACTCTTTTTTAATTATTTTTTTCTTTTTTCTTGATGGGGGTGGGATTGCCCTGGTTTTTCTGGGGGTCATTGGTGCTATTTTCAGAACCTCAAGCAGTCTGCTTGTGGCACTTCATCAGCAGGGTGGAATGGTTTGGGTGGGAAGAAAGATTCAAGCTCATCCATTCCCACCCCCCTGCCATGGCCAGGGACACCTCCCACCAGCCCAGGTTGCTCCAAGCCCCATCCAACCTTCAACACTGCCAGGGCTGGGGCAGCCACAGCTTCTGGGGGCAACCAGGGGCTCAGCACCCTCACACCAAACAATTTCTTCCCAAGATCTCATCTAAATCTCCCCTGTTGCAGCCTAAAACCATTCCATCTCATCCCATCCCTCCATGCCCTTACCCAAAGTCCTCTCCCAGCTTTCCTGCAGCCCCTACAGGCATTGGAAGGTGCTTGAAAGTCTCCCTGGAGCCTTATTATTAGTAATATTCCTTTAATTAGCATCCCCAAATCTTTTTGCAGAGTGGGGTAAGTGCCCACCCACTTTGAAGTCAGCAGAGCTCAGAAATCCTGACCAGAGAAGAGCTCAGAGGATGGCAAGGGCAGGGAGGGCTGGGGAGGACAAGCAGGAGGGTTTGCTGCAGAGCTGGGTTGGAGGAGGATAAAACACTGCATGGGGTGTGAGCTAATGGCAAGGAGAGATTTTTATGTTGGGTTTTTTTTTTGGTTTTTTTTTTTTTTAGAGCTTGTCAGTAGGAAGCATATGGCTGCTGCTGAGCTCTCAGGCTTATTTAGGATTTAGTGACTATTTGATCTATTTTAATCCAGATGTTCAGCTCATCACATAATGAGATCCCACCAGAGGAACCATATTCTGATGCTTCCCAGACAGCCAAGGCCCCCAAAATGCTTGGAGGAGAAGGAGGAGGAGGAGGAGGAGCAGCTTCCTCAAGTCCATGCATGGCTGAGAATTCCAAGAGGGAGAAGGTTGAGGACATCTGAGCTGGGGGACCTCCACCAGGTGAGATAACCATCCTGGCATCCTCCCCAAGCAGGGGCTGAAAGGTGAGATTTTTATCTGAAAGCATCAACATTTGGAAGGGTTTCAGGAGAGCTTGGACACGTTTCTCTCCAGTCTCCTTTTCCCTTATCCCATGGCTCTTCTGTCCAGGGAGAGGCACCTGGGAGGGCAGATGGGAAGCACCAGCCCTGGAGCTGTGATCCACATGGAGAACATGTCCCTTGCTGCAGATAAGAGAGAATTTGGGATCTCTCATCCTCAGTTTCATGCTGGGATCATTTGGCCATCCTTGGAATGCTGGGGTGGGCAGGATGGGCTCTGATGGGGATCACCTGCCCTGAATTTTGGTTTCAGTGCATGTGGAGTACATCAGCTCCCACTGTAGAGGTGGAGGGAAGTCCAGGGATGGAGTCAGTTGCCTGTGAGTATTTTTGCATCATGAAATTCCAGACTGGTTTGGGTTGGAAGGGATTTTCCTCCAGTTCCAACCCCCCTGCCATGGGCAGGGACAACTCCCACCAGCCCAGGGTGCTCCAAGCCCCATCCAACCTGGCCTTGACATTGCCATCTGAGAAGCCCTGCTAAAATGCTTTCCAGGAGAAATGATGGTTATTTTGGAACACTAAATATCTCTGTTTTCCAAGCTGTCTTCTGTTGTTGGCTCCCCAGTAGCTGACAAAAATACATCACATGCTACCAGGGCAACTCCAAAATCCCACTGCCATCACTGCAGGCTTTATGTTGAAAGTTTATCAGGAAGGAAAAAAAATGTTTGGTTTTTTTTTTTTCCCCAGGTGCAACTCTGACTTTGCCCCAGGCCTGAGGATGAAGCAGAGAGTCAGAGAGGAGATGAAAGTGACCCAAGGAGGTGGCCTGGGCCCAGGAGCTGCATGAATTTGTGGTTGGCACTGGGCCATGGAAAAATGAGTCCTGCATCTTTCCTCCTGCTTCCCTCTGTGCTGCCTCCTTCACCCCCAAACCTCCTTGAGAGGACAGATTGTACAGAAACATCCAAAAGTCTCCCTGGGGAGCACCTGGCCCTCCAAAACCTGCAAGAAAACACCTTGGGCATCTCTCCATCAGGCACTGTCATGGGGGTGTCTTGACCAGAGGGGCAGAAAGGAAAGGAGGTGGCTTCAGAGGACTTGGCAGGTTGAAAAGCTGGTAGCATCTCCCCAAACATCTGGAGGGGTGTGCCAGGCAGTGCTTTGCTGCATGAAACCACTTTGAGTCCTTCAGGACATCCAGAGATAGCCCAGGATGGGTCTGGCATCCCCCTGGGCTGATGTCTCCAGGGTTTTGGAGATGGAGGAGCTGCACCAGCTCCACCAAGCATGGAAGGGGGGGAGTTTTATTTAGTAGGTCTTTTTTTTTAGTAGATTTTTTAGATTTTTATTTAGTAGATCTTTCCAAATGAACAACCCACAGTGTTTGCCACCTTAGGTCCTTAGTCTTGGCCCTAAGGACTCACCAGGTTCAATTCTGCTGCTTTCTGAGCTCATCCAAAGGCTTAAGATGAAAAATCAGAGAGGTGGCTTTAATTCTGCATTCAGGAGGCATCGTGGCCTTTCAGAGCCTGCTGAGGTGGGCAGCACAGCCAAGGCAGAGTTAAGGCAGTGCCTCCATCCCATGGGGCTGGAATCTCCATTTTCCCTGTGATTTTTCTGACCTGCAGCTTCCCCAACCACCTCCTCCTCCCCACATGGTAACTCAGCTCTCCAGAAGCCTTTCCAAGCTTGGAGCTTTTCAAAAAAAAACAACCAACCAACCAAAAAAAAAAACCCCAAAAAACCCCAACCCTGCCTATCTTGACATTTAATTAAAAAGCTGCAGAGTGCACAGGATTGGGCCAGGAGAGCCATTAGCTGAGTGTCCTTGATGGGGCCTGAAGGATTCAGTGCTCTGGGGAGGGGGGAGGATGGGAAACTCATTTCAGTGAAGATGCTGAGGCAGGAGAGACCTCTTGGCCTCAGTGCTCTTTGCACTTCTGACCCTCATCTCCCCCCCTCCTCCATCCCAGGTGGTTCCTGGGTGGTTTACAGTAAACTGCATGTGGGAAAAGCATCTCTGCTGGCAGAGGAGGAGAGGCTGCAGCAAACTGGTCCTTGAAGTTCATTTATTTTCCTACTGGATTGAAGAGAAGGTGGCAAGGCAAGGCTGGCAGCTCCAGCAGCATCCTGCCTCCAGCTCCCTGAGATGCAGGGCTGGGTGGAAAAAGGAGTCCTGGACCTTCCCCATCCCTCTGACAGCAGAGCCCATTCATCCCAAGGATCACTGAACTTTTGGATTGCACCCTGCTCAAGAGTGTCTGCACATCTGCACAGCATTTTTTTTAAAATTCCTGATAAACTTTCAACATAAAGCCTGCAGTGGTGACAGTGGGAGTTTGGAGCAGCACGTGATGTATTTTTGTCAGCTTCTGACAAAATCTGCACATCCCCACTCTCTCCAGACCATCCCTTCCTTTAGCACAGCTTTTTCCTACCTTTTTTTTCCTGGCACAGGATGCTCAGGGCACACAGGGGGTTCTGGGCATGTTAGAAACCTTAGGAAATGCTTCCAACAAGCCAGTTTCTCAAGGGGTGCTCGGTGCCTTGGGTGCTCCCAGGCTGCAGCCCTGCAAGAGGAGAGCTTGACCTGCCATGGAGCTGCCTCTGATCTGGCCAAGGTCAGCTGAGGTGACACTAAAAGTGGGATCCTGCTCTCCCCAGCCTCCAGCAGCCTTTGTTAGGGATGCTTTAGGGTTTATACCAGTGGACTCCTTCCCACAGCCACCCCCAAGAGATGGCACGTGCAGATCAGCAGCTAAAAGCCTGATGTGGGCAGGCAGCCCACGGTTGGTTCTCTAAATAAACCTTCCCCTGCCTGGCTGGCTCTCCAGCTCTTTGCAAGGGGATGGATTTGATTTTTGGGGTTCATCTCAGGGCCTGAGGGTCTCCTGGAGCTTTCTTAGCACCAGCCTCACTCTTTGGAAGGGACCTGAAACTCCTTGTTCATCTTTGGACCTCCCTGGCTCTAACAAAATCTTTTTTTTTTTTTTTTTTTTTTCTTTCTCCCACCAGCCATGGAGATGCTGAACTTTTGGCAGCAGGAAAAGAAAACTCATGGAGCAAGCAAGCACCTTTATGGCCCCTTATCATCAAACCAGGGAATGCTTTGGGGTGGAAGGGACCTTCAAGACCATCCAGTTCCAACCTCCCTCCATGGGCAGGGACAAAACCCTCCTGCTCCAAACTTTTTTTTTTAGAAAGTGGGAAATGCCCCCAGCACAAACCTGGTGTTGCTCTCAAAGTTTCTTTACCTCCTGGCCAATCCCCCCCTGCCAGCCCCAGGAGCTGTTCCTGCAGGAGGAGGAGGCTTGGGTGATGGGAACTCATTCCCAAGAGCTCTCCCTGACAGCACCATTAGGGCAATTTATTGCCCGACCCCAGTCTGCAAATGAAATCTCTCATGCTTGACTTGACCTCTTGGCCAAATCATCATTACGTGGGGAAATTATTTATTATTTTATATATTATATACATATATATATATAAAATATATTATATGTATTTATAATGTATATAATATATAATGAATAATTTTATATATTAATGTATTGTTATGTAATTATGTAATTTATTATGTAATTATTATGTAGTTTTTATATATTAATGTATAATTTAATGCATATATTTATAATGTATAGATATAATATATATAATATATAATAGAAATATATGCTATTAATATTATATAATATATAATATATAATATATATAATAACATAATATATATAATATATTTATAATATGTGTATATTATAATATATATACTATATATAAAATATATATTATATATAGTATATATAAAATATATACTATAAAAATTAATATATAATATATTCTATATAATACTTTATATAATAATATATAATATAAAATATGTATAATTCTTTATTATTTTATATATGTATAATTCTAATTATTATTGTTGTTATTATTATTATTATTATTATTATTATTATTTAACAGGGGCTGTATGGAGGGATTCATCCTGCTGGATCCTGGGACCCTTCCCATCTCTGCAGCCTAGCAGAAGGTCAGGAGGGGTCCCTGGGGCTCTGCAGGGACCACACCTCCCATCTCCACCACTTGGGACTGAGTTTCCTTAAGGAAGCACAACCCAAAAATGATTCCTCCTCCCTCAGCCTCCCTGGCAGGCGTGTATTACAGCTGGGGTTATTTTGCCCGAATGATGCAGTTTCAGGAATTTCAAGGCCAGATTCAGTTCCTAGCAGCAGGGCAGGAACAGGAGAGTCCCCTTGGCCTCCTGCTCCCAACCAGTGCCCCAGTTCCAACCAGTTGCAGAGTTAGCATGGGAACAGCCTGGCTCTGAACATCCCTGGCAATGCCCCATCCCAGCGGGGCTGGGGGTGCTCTTCTTTTTAGGACTTTATTAAGGAATGAGGTAGGACAAGGAGGAAGGGTTTTCAGCTCAGAGAGGGGAGATTTAGGTTGGACATTAGGAAGAAAATCTTTGGGGTGAGGGTGCTGAGCCCCTGGGTGCCCCCAGAAGCTGTGGCTGCCCCATCCCTGGCAGTGTCCAAGGCTGGATGGGGCTTGGAGCAGCCTGGGCTGGTGGGAGGTGTCCCTGGCCATGGCAGGGGGTGGGAATGGATGATCTGGATGGTCCCTTCCAACCCAAACCAGTCTGGGATTCTGTGATAACTCAACCCTGCTCCAAAAGCACCTGCAAAAACATTGAGTTTCCCCCCCAGCCATCTGGCTTAGGCCAAAGCTCTCCCAAGCATGTTTCAGAGGAGAGGGACAGAGAAACACCAGCCACAGCTTTCCCAAGAGCTCTTTGTTCAGATTTTCTGGCACAGCTGGGGATGTCAGGAGTTATTTATGGGTTGTTTCTTTTTTAGCCTGCTGTGATCAATAGGTGTGACCCACTGCACAATCCAATACCATAGCAGAGATCAGGAGAGCAAAGATTTTCCTCTCCATGGTTATAAAGCCACACACCAAGTTGCCTTTCAAGAAGGGGGAAGAAACAGTCCCTCCCTTCAGGCTGCAAAAAAAAAAAAAAAAATAAAAAAAAAAGAGCTGGCCTTGGATTCCAATGCCAATTCCAGGAGCTCCTCCTTGTATTCCAATGGGTTTCCAAGCAGCCAGCTCTAGGTGAGCCAATGCTTCAGGAGATTTGCAGAGCCCATCCTCATCACCTGCTAGCAATCATCCTTGTTAATTAACAAATTAACTGAGGGTGGGAGAAGCAGGACCCAGCTGGAACACATCCAGCACTGCCTGGATGCAGCTGGAGCTCCTGATCCCTCTCTTCATCCCTCTCCTCCAGCTCCTCCTGAGCTTCCCACCTGGAGCAGCAAAGTTCCTCCCTGACCCCAGCAGCAGGTAAGAGCCTTTGGGGGAGTTTTCCACGTTTTCCTGCTCAAAGAGGGGCAGATCACCTGCATCTTGCAGGAGGGGGTGCTGCTCCTGAGCTGAATTTGTGGTGGAAACTCAGCACCTGAGCGAGCTGGAAGCAGATCTGAGCAGCTACCAGTGAGAACCTGCTCCTAAGCAAGGGTCAGGTGTCCAAAGAAAGGCTCTTCAAGCAGCTCTCTGCTCTTTAACCCAGTCCTGGGTCTTGCTGGAGTTCATCCCAACATGGGACAGGGGCTGGCATTGCTCCCTTTGTTGGTCAAACAGAAAGTGCCATGGGGTGAGCTGGGAGCTGCCCTGGAGCTGAGAGAGGTTTGGGCTCTGGCCCAGCAATGACACCTGAGGAGCTGCAGGCTGTGTCCCACCCCAAGGGCTTTCCTCAAGGGAATTCCATCAGTTGGATTGGATGCCAAGGGATGGCAGTGAAGGTCCCGTCTTCTCTCCCTGCTTATCCCAACTCCTGGCTTCAGGAGCACCAGCAAAGCCTTCTCCCACCTGCCCTGCCAGGTTCCTTGGGAGCAGCTCCTGCATTCCAGGCTTTCAGCCCCAATGATTTGGCTGAATGATTTGGGATGAGATCTTAGGAAGGGTGTGAGGGTGCTGAGCCCCTGGTTGCCCCCAGAAGCTGTGGCTGCCCCATCCCTGGCAGTGTTGAAGGTTGGATGGGGCTTGGAGCACCCTGGGCTGGTGGGAGGCGTCCCTGCCCATGGCAGGGGGTGGGAATTGGGTGATTTTGAAGGTTCCATTGAACCCAAACCATTCTGTGACCTTCTCAGGAGCATGGGTTGTGTCACTGGGAAGGTTGGAAACAGGATCCAGGCATCCTGATTTGTAGAGGACTGAAATACCAGCCAGATGTGCAGTAGGGTGGGCAGTTTAGAGCCAAAGCAAGTCCAGGTTTAAGTCTGTACAGCAACCTGTGGTACATCAAGCTCATCAAAAAAATCTCTAAATCATGTTTTTTTTTTTCCCTGAGGGGAAGGAAAAGTCCATAAATAAAATCAACTTCTCCATTTTTCACTCCTCTCAAAAATAATAAAGAGCAATCCCCACAGAATTCAAAAGATGGAGCTTCACTTATCTCTGGTGTGGCTGGTAATATATTAGAGCAAATAGCTTGAAGGACCTGGGAGAGTTACACTTTTACCATCAGGGATAAAAAAAAAAAAAAAAAAAAAAGGGATAAAATCAGCCTCTGGATAGACTTAAGGATGGAGCATTTTGGTTTGTGTCACGGGACTGGATGATCCTGAATGTCCCTTCCATCCCAAACCATTCCATGTTTCTATGATTTCAATGCTCCCCATGCTTCCTTTCCTCTGGAACATCCAGAAGCTGAGGGATGAAGATTTTCTGGCATGGAGCAAGGGGTGCAGCACCCACTGCTCCAGTCCCTGAAGATTTTATCACCCAGATACCTGAAGAAGACAAATGGCTGGGTGCAGGGAGGTGATGGGTGGCACAGAGGCTGCATGGAGCAGGGGTCTGGCCATCTCCACACCAGTTTTTTTCACAGCACTTTGGTGTGAAGTCCCAGCAGCACATGCTAAAGGACATCAGAGAGCCCTCAGCACCTCTACTGATGGGGACACTGGGGCACCCCAATTAGAAACTCCAAAAAGCACCCTCCAGCAGATAGGAAACTCTCTCTATGGGTGAAACCCTCCCTTCTCCCTGCTTGGGTTTGGGATTTAATCCCCACAGGAGGATTTTGTATCCCCAAGGGTCACCATCTCAAACCTAAATTTTCTGGAGAATTGGTTAAAATCAGGAGCAAAGCTCCCACCTCCTCCCTAACCTCCCTCACTGTATCTTCTTCAGCTCTTCACAAGGACAAGGATCTCTCTCCCTTTTTTTGAAGGCACAGGCTCCTCTTCCCATCCCAGATGGCATACCCAAGAGCAACAGCTCCGGATGGACATGTCACAATAAAATCTCCTTTCTATTTATACAGTGCCTACGACCTTCAGCTCTTGCTGCACCAGGCCAGGGATAGCACAAACAGATTTTAAAACATCCTGGAGTTTGTTTCTGAAAGGTGCATCCGTTCCTTGACGTTTCCAAGGGTCTGAGATGTGTCTCAACCTTTTCAGAAGGTGGTTAACAACTTCATTTTTCGATTGGTTTTGATTTTTTAATTTTATTTTTCCTATCCAGATCATAATTTCCGAGGTTAAACTTTGTCTTTAAAAACACAGATGGGCTCAGTTTAAAGCCTGGGAGAGGATCCAACTGTAAGTTGTCCAGCTGGTAGAACACCCTCACTGCTGAAAAATGGGTGAACTTGGGAATTCAAGTTCCAGCTCCTCCTTACCCTTCATTCTGCCTTTTCCCAGCTATCCTGAGGAACTGTCAGCCCCCTGAAAGGTCTTCATGGTGCAGCTTTTCTCAGCCTGTGACCTTGCACAACTCTTGCACAAACCCCACTGGCCTCTTCACATCCCTGGCCATGAATCAGGTTTCTCAGCCCATTGTAAATGTGGCTCTTTCCTCAGCTTCCTTCCATTTTTCTCTGCTCCCTTTGAACCTCCAGCCCAGGAGCAGGATGCAGGATTGACCCTTTGGTGGGACAGGAGCCTGATGAGTCCCTGAGCTTTGCTCCAAAGGCATTTTGCAAATGGTTACAGAACCACAGAGATGATTTGGGTTGGAAAAGCCCTTTCAGACCATCAAGTCCAACCATAAACCCAGCACTTGGCCCTCAGCACCACATCTGAAACCCCTCCAGGGATGATGGGGACTCCCTGGGCCAGGCTCTGACAACCCTTTCCAGGGAGAAATTATTCCCAAGCTCCAATTTAAACCTCCCCTGGCACAGCTTGAGGTCATTTCCTCTTGTCCCATCCCTTGGTCCTTGGGAGCAGAGCCCAACCTCCTTTCAGGGAGCTGGAGAAAGCAAGAAGGGGAGATCCCTTGGTTTCCCTGCTTCACTACTTACGAATTCATCACAGGGATGGGAATTGGGCATTTTCTCTGTTAACCTGACCTCAAAACCTAGCTTCAGCCCGTGGAGATTTAGCTTTGAGTATGTGATGCTCCAGCAGCAGAAGAACCCCTTGGTGGGCTTTCTGTCCCCCAGGATTCAGGGGGGGGTCAGGCAGGGGAACCAAGCCTTCCAATTTTTGGCAATCTGAACCTTGGGGAATTTTGGGTCTTGTAGTCCAGAAACAGAGAGAGGGAGAGTAAGCTCTATGGGGAGAGGAATTAACACAAAAAGCAAATTGTGTTGCTGTCTTGGATGTTTTGGGGGCTGGGGTGTGTATGGAGGTGCATGTGAAATAAGGAGCTTTGGGGGTGATGTAATCAGGAAAGAAATCCTGGGTTGAAAGAGAAAGAGGGAGAAAATCTAAAGATGAAAGGAGTTTTGAGGGCTGTGCCCTAGGTGAGAAGGAGGAATTGATTCTCTCTGCTTCAGCAGAGCCTCAGGGTGCTGTAAAAAAAAAATTAAAAAATTGTATTTTCAGTCAAAAGTTTCTCTGGTTCTTTGCAGAGGAACCTGGCCAGGCTGGTGACCAGAAGGATGGGGACACAGGGGTGATCAACCAGCATTAAACAAACCCCCCCTTGCCATGGGGCAGAAGGTCAGGGCTGATCCTCCCCAGGCTGCTTGAGCCCAGGGTTGTCATGTGGGGACCATCATTAATGGGGAGAGCATCATTAATGGGGAGATAATCATTAATATAGGGAGTATCATTAATGGGGAGAGCATCATTAATGGAGAGATCTTCATTAATGGGGAGACCATCATTAATGGAGGGACCATCATTAATGGGGAGATCATCATTAATGGGGAGATCATTAATAAAGGGACCATCATTAATGGAGGGGCCATCATTAATAGAGGAACCATCATTAATGGAGGGATCATCATTAATGAAGGGACCATCATTAATGGAGAGATTATCACTAATGGGGAGACCATCATTAATGGAGGGATCATCATTAATGCAGGGACTACCATTTGTTTTCAGGAGAGTGAAATCACTGAAGAGAGAGGTTTAGATGAAGCCAAAGTCCTGCTGACTTTCCAAAGAGCTCAGTTATTGATTTCTGGGGATTCTGCTTCTCCCCAGAGGACTGGAAAAAAGCCCAAGGCAGTTGCCTAGGATGCCTGTAAACCCTGGCTCTGAGAAAAGCCTTGTTTCACCAGGACCTTTCTTAATGCAATGTGAGAGGAAGGTCATTCCCCCAGGCTGCTCTCCAGCAAGCAGACAGTGAGGAGCTCAGGAGCTGCCAGCCAAGGCCACCAGCCTTGAAAGGGGATCAGAAAAGGG
The DNA here is from genome assembly GCA_023637945.1 of Phaethornis superciliosus. Classification (NCBI taxonomy): domain Eukaryota; kingdom Metazoa; phylum Chordata; class Aves; order Apodiformes; family Trochilidae; genus Phaethornis; species Phaethornis superciliosus. Next base: position 2,266,124 of record JAJQWJ010000011.1, read on the forward strand.
ATTTTTTTCCCCCAAAAAAGCCCTTCTCTGGCAAAGAGCATGAGGTTTCCGTCTGGCTAAAGGGGTTGATGTGGTGAAGCCTATGCCATGAAGAGCTGGAAGATGTCCAGTGACCTCCCCAGGTGGAAAGGTGCTGAAATCCCCCCAGAAATGAGTCCTCTGTGCAGAGAGCTCCATACAAAAGTGGGCAAGAGCCACCAGATAGGTGTGGACATGGGCAGAAAAAGTGCAGGGGTCTGGGGTACAAGGAGAAAGCCAAAGCTCCTCAGTTTCCTGCCAGGCTGAGAGTTGGGGGTGTTCAGCCTGGAAAAAAGAAAGTTCTGGAGAGAGCTTAGAGCCAGAAGGGGCTCCAGGAAAGCTGGGAAGGGACTTGGGACAAAGGTAGGGAGTGATGGGATGAGGTGGAATGATTTTAAGCTGAAAGAGGGGAGATTTAGGTTAGATCTTAGGAAGAAATTGTTTGGGGTGAGGGTGCTGAGCCCCTGGGTGCCCCCAGAAGCTGTGGCTGCCCCATCCCTGGCAGTGTTGAAGGTTGGATGGGGCTTGGAGCAGCCTGGGCTGGTGGGAGGTGTCCCTGGGCATGGCAGGGGGTTGGGATTGGATGAGTTTTCAGGTCCCTTCCAACCCAACCCATTGATGCATTCCCTGATTTTAAAACAGTTCTCAGTGCCCAAGTCTTTACTCTTAGTATTGATTCTCAGCCTCCTCCTGATTTCAGTGTGATGTCCAGAGTGACCCTGGAGCTCCCTTTGCTTTGCACCCTTTGTAGGAGATTCACACACACAAAAAAAATACAAAACAAAACAAAAAAAAAAAACCAACAAACAAACAAACAATAAATAATGTTCCTCACTCTTTCCCTGCCCCACATGAACCCAAAGCTGTGGAAAGCTGTCAGCCCTGAGCTCTGCCTGGGGGTTGGCATGAGGGATGGCAGAGCTCAGCTGAGAGCTGTTTAATTTTGGGTGAAAGACACTGTGTGGGAAGCAGCCCTGCCTGAGCTCTCGAGGTGTGTAGGAGCCAGCTCAGTTTCTTCTCAGCTGATTCTAAGCAGCAACGTGTTGCTTTTGGAGAAGATGAAATGCCAGGAGCTGTGGAGGGGGATGGAGATGGGGGGGAATCTCTCCATTCACTTCTGCAGGGCTGAGAGCAGCAGCAAAGCTCTCAATGGGAGTTTCTCTGCAGAAGGACCATGGCAGAGCTGGTGCAGCACCCAAAGAGGAGGTGCCATGGGTTGTGCCTGCTCCAGCCAGCTCTCCAGGCTTGTCCCCTTGGAGAAAGCCCTGAGATGTTTTCCTAGCAAAAAAAAATTAAAAAGTCTCTCGGTCTCTCTCCAGCAGCCATGCTTCAACTGGCCTTGGACACGGGGAGGGAAGATTTGTCACATGTCCCATACAAGACTGTTTTGGGTATTGCACAGAGAGATTTCTGCTCCTTCTCCTCAAAATCCATCTGAAAGATTGAAACCAGCAATATCTCCAAGAGCTGCTCCCAGCCTCCTGCATCCCCCCTTTATGTGGAGAGAACTCTGAGCTCGAGCATCTTCTGCACCCCAGGAAGCTGGAGATGAGACAGCCCTTGGCATTGGTATTTCTGAGCACCCCCAAACCATCTGCTTTGCTTTCAGCCTTCTTCTGGGTCCCTGTGAGGAGGAGGAGGCTCCAGCTGAGAGAAAGGGACAGGGCCACCCACTTGTGCTGAGTAACCACTGCCAAACTGAGTGCCAGCACATACACACACACAAATATTTCCACTGAGGTTGCTATGAACGAGGGTCTCTTGATTATTTGCTGCTTTAAACACCCTTTGGCAGTCAGATGCTGACCCTCCCACCCTTGGACCATCTCAGCAAGGTTTCCCCCTCCAGCCCTACCAGCTGAGTTGTTGTTTCAGCAGCAAAGGAGAGGATGTGGTTCCTGCCCTGGGAGTTTGCAAGCTGAAGGCAGGCAGGTGTGCAGAGCCACATCCATCCCAAGGGATGCTGGTGGGAAAACACCTCTCCCTCTTCAGACCTGGCACTCTGCCTTCCTCAGTTGGTGAGCTTGCCCATCTCCTCAGGCACAAGCCCAAATTCACCTCGTTGGTGTCTTCCAGCCAGCCCTAAAGATGCTGCCATGGTGTCTGCAAATCCATGAGAAGAAATCAGTCCAGCCACCAAGCCAAGGGTTGTCAGTCCTGTTCCCAAGGACATGCTGGAGTGGAGCCCCCCCAGTTAGGTCTGTGCTGGGCAGCTTTACATCCAGGTGCACTGGAATCGTGTCCCACTGATGTCCTAACTCAATGGGGGAGGCACTGGAGGATGCTTGAAGCCAGGAGCTGTGTGGAGCTGAGCCAAATCCTGCATCCAGTTGAGAAGGTGCTGATGGTTTGGGTGGCAGAGAAAGCAGAGGGACTATCCAGTGCTGCCCACTTCCTAAAAACATAAGGAAAAAGGACTTTCTTGGAGGCAAAGGGTTGGATCTGAATTTGTGGTCTTCCTGGAGGTCTTCACTCAGCCTCAGGTTGTTTTCCCTGCGAGCTCCTCCATGCCTGGAGAAGAGATTTCCAGAGCCCCCCATCAGTCCCCTGGCTCTCCAAGATTTTTGCCCTGTCTACAAATAGTTGGTAGTTGCTGAAAAGAGCAGATCTGCAACCACAGTTGGCAAATTGCATCAACAAGCATATTCCCAGCGAGGCATTGTTCCAGTTTGTATATGTCTGAAAAGAACTGTTCAGGCATATGTTGAAGTTGGCACCTTCTCCCTGGGACTCACTGCAATCCGAGGGCTGGAGCATGAGAACCACAGCCAGGCTCACAGAATGCTCAGCAAAGAAGGGAAAACAAAATCCACTGGAGATGGTGGGGGGGCCGTGATGAGGAGAAGGAGCAGAGGGATGTCCTCTGGTGAGATGGCTCAGGCTGCAAAAAGACTTCTTGGAAAAGGATCATGAGAGTCACGGAATGGTCAAAACAGAGAATGGTTGGGGTTGGGAGAGACCTTGAAGCTTGCCAAGTGCAAAAAGTGGTGTGGAAGAGGAGAGCAGACCAAGATAACCCTTGTAAAGAGTTGAAAGGCCAGGAGGAGAGTGTGGTGGGAACTCAAAGGACGTGAGGTGCCCTGCAGGCTTCAGCTGATGCTGCAGAAGGCAAGAGCTTGCAGTGAGGATGGACTCAGCAGGAGGACACACACCCCCTGAAGGGCTTCCAGATCTGCACCTCTCTCCAGTAGGGAAGAGGAGCTGGAAAACCCTCCAACCATCCAGGGTACAGCCAGCTGAAAATGGGAGAGGTGTTCATATGGCTTGACCTTCTCCAGCCCCAAGCAGCCTTGCTCTGTCCTTTCTCCTCCCCAGCTTTAAGACACAGAAGGATCACCTCCTTCTCCATGCAGGACCTGCTTGGCTGGGCTGCTGGGACCCAAGAGAGTCCCACCCGCAGGAGAGATGATTTTGTCCCAGGTTTTGTCCCAATCCTGGTCCCCAGAGGTGACTCTAAGTAAGTCAGAGGGTTTCAGTTGTCCTTTCCATCCCAGGAGGAGGACACACAGCTCCTGGAGCTCTGCCAGCAATACGTGATGTGGAGAGATGCTCACAGCCTGCAGTCCTACAGGGAGCAGTCGAGCTCCTGTCCGGTGTCATTAGCAGGGATAATTAATTACCTGTCCTGCCACTCCACTGGCAAGCAGCAGAAATCTGTGGCAGCAACTCCTGCCTCTTCTCCCCCTCTCAACAGGCCAGCAGGAGTGGTGTCACCACCACACATCCACAGAAAGGAAGAAATGGTGTGACCAAAGCCTCCTGCAGCAATCCCAGGGCTGGGGTGAGGCTGGGAGCAGGGGAATGTGCCACCAGCCTCTCCATGTGTTGGACCTTCTCTCCATGGACAGCATAATGAGCTTTTTTCTTTTCCTTTTCCCCTCTGGCACCTTTTATTTCTCCTTGGGGAAGGCAGCTTGGTGCTATTTCACCATCAGGAGGTGACCAACACCAAGGGTTGGAGCCAGGCTCTGCTCCTGGAATTGGGGCTGGGAGAAACCAGCAGCCAGATGGGGGAAACCAAGGACCAAATGGGATTTACACTTTCTCAAGGTGGACTTCAGAGAACCTTCCTGTGCCTGAAGGGGCTCCAAGAATCATAGAATCAGGGAATGGGCTGGGTTGGAAGGGACCTCAGAGCTCATCAAGTCCAACCCTTGATCCACTCCCCCTGTGGTTCCCAGCCCATGGCACTGAGTGCCACATCCAGGCTCTTTTGAAATATCTCCAGGGATGGAGAATCCACTGCTTCCCTGGGCAGCCCATTCCAATGGCTGATCACCCTCTCCGTGAAGAAATTCTTTCTAATATCCAACCTAAACCTCTCCTGGCAGAGCTGAAGCCCATGCCCTCTTGTCTGGGGGAAGAACCTGACCCCCCCTGGCTCCATCCTCCTTTCAGGGAGTTGTAGAGAGTGATGAGGTCTCCCCTGAGCCTCCTCTTCTCCAGGCTGAACACCCCCAGCTCCCTCAGCCTCTCCTCACAGGACTTGTGCTGGATCCCTTCCCCAGCCTGGTTGCCCTCCTTTGGACCTGCTCCAGGACCTCAATCTCCTTCCTGAACTGAGGGGCCCAGAACTGGACACAGGACTCCAGCTGGGGAGGGACTTTGGACAAAGGTATGGAGTGATGGGAAGAGGGGGAGTGGCTTTAAACTGAATGGGGGGAGATTGAGATGAGATTTTAGGAAGAAATTGTTTGGGGTGAGGGTGCTGAGCCCCAGAAGCTGTGTCTGCCCCATCCCTGGCAGTGTTGATGCTGGGAGGTGGGTATGGCAGGGGGGCTGGCACTGGGTGATCCCTTCCACCCCAAACCAGTCTGGGATGATCCAGAAGGAGCCTCTGGGAGAACCTGGCTGACATCCCCCGATATCCCCTGTCCCCAAGCCTTAAGGGGGATGGTTATAGGGATGCGAGGCTGATCCAGGCAGCATCCCAGCACCCTCAGGCCTGTCCTGCTCCAGCAGAGCCCAGTCCTGGAGGTGGGATGGAGAAGGAAGAGTTAAAGGGAAGGCGAGCAGATCCTCCCTCCATCCTCCCCTTCCTCGCCGTTGGGCTGCCGCTTTGACAGGGGGTGGGGTCGGGCTTGGCCGCCGTTTGCCGCAAGAAGGGGGGGGAAACGTGGCTGTGAGTGGGGTGGGGGTGTGTGTGTGTGTGTGTGTGTGTGGGGGGGGTGACAGATGACAACATGAGATGAGACCCTTCGGACGGGAGCGGCCACCCGGCCCCGCAGCCACCGCCGCTTGATTGCCGGCTCCTTGCTTGCCCCGGGGAGACAGAACCCACCCCCCCCCCCTTCTTCTTCCTCATCCTCCTCCTCCTCAGCATCCCCGCCAAGAGTAAGGCTTGGGGTGGGGGAGAGACTGGGAGGGACTGGGGAAGGTTACTGGGGGGGGGTGGGGTGCGCAGGGAGCGGGGACCTGATGGTCCTGAACACCCCCCCCCCCCCACCCAGATGGGATTTGGGGAAGGGGGTGGGGGGGGGGGAGATATTTTGGGGAAGGGGTAAAGGGTGGAGGATGGGCTGGCAGCGCTGATCTTTGGTGTGATGGAAGGATGAAGGGTGGGGGGGAGGTTGGGGGGGGAGGTTGGGGGTGGGAGGCTGGGGGGGGGGGGTTTGTTTGTGCCTAAAAGTCGCAGCTGCCTGGCTTTGGCCCCGCGGGGCTGTTGGGAGCTGGCAGCACCCAAAAATAGAGTGGAAAGCAGGGAGGGGCGAGGGGGAAGGGTTTGAAGGGGGGGGGACACACACACAGACCTGTTTGCCAGTGCTCAGCAGGATCAGGTTGGGGGGTGTGTGTGTCTGTTTGTGTGTCCCCTTCCTCTCCCCGTCCTCTTCCTCAGCTTCTTGTATTTATTTTTTTATTTCTTTTGCGGTGATGTCAGGGAGGGGAGCGGTGGCTGCTTGGGGAGGGGTTGTTGGGGGGGGGGGGGGGGGTTTGGATTCCTTGCTGGCAGGGTGATGAACGTGCAGTTGTTGGGAATTATGTCATCTGCTTCGGGGCTGGGTGGCCCTCACCCGGCAGCGACAGGGAGGGAAAATCTGGAAGGTGAGGGGGGGGGGGGCATCAAGCCAGGGGGGGTCCCCGTTTGGGGACTTCACCCAGCGATGCCTCCAGAGCTTTGGGGAGGACTCAGGCAGACATCACCCCCACCACCCCCTTCATGGATGGGGACAAACCCACCCCCCCCCCCCCGCACTGCTCCCCCCGAGGTGCCCAGCCCCATGGGCTCCATCCTTTCTCTGGAGAGGAGCAAAGTGGCACTTCCCCCCCCCCCCCCCCCCCCATAGCTGGTTTTTCCTCCTCGGTGCCCCAGCAGCTGGGTTTGGAGCAGCTGGAGAGGGTGTTGGGATTTAAGCAGGATGAATGAAGGCAGGAATCCCCCCCCCCCCGCCCCCCCTCTTGCCAATTCCCCAGGAGGGAGCAGGGCTGGAGCTGCTGCACTGCAGTAGCCGGGATCACGGGGAGGGCAGGGACCCCCAGGCCACCCCCTGCCCACTCCTCAGAGCCAAAGCAGGAGCTTGGGGACCTGTGGCTGCCACCAGCCCCCCCCCACCACCCCCCCCAAGCCACCCGCTCCCTCGGCTCCGGAGGAAAAGCAGCGGGGCTGCTGGATGCTCCACAGAGCATTCCCGGAGCATCCACCCCCCCAAACCCCCCCAAACCTCCCCTTTCCCCCCGAGCATCCCTCCCCCTCAGCACCTCCTGCCTCTTCCCATCGCAGCCTGTGGGGAACCAGGGAAGGAGGGCAGGGCCTGCCTGCTGAGCTGAGCCTGGGGCCCTGCTGCAGACACCCTCTTCCCTCTGCTCTGCACCCCGGGCACCCCCCTGCACCCCTCTGCACCCCCCTGCACCCCTCTGCACCCCTCTGCAGCTCCCTGCACCCCCCTGCACACCTCTGCACCCCGGGCACCCCCCTGCACCCCCCTGCAGCCCCCTGCATCCCCCTGCACCCCTCTGCACCCCCCTGCACCCCCCTGCACCCCCCTGCACCCCTCTGCACCCTTCTGCACCCCTCTGCACCCCGGGCACCCCTCTGAACCCCGGGCACCCCTCTGCACCCCCTGCATCCTCCTGCAGACCCCCAACCCCCCCCATGCACCCCTAATGTAGCCCCCTGCACCCCTTGAAATCTCCTGCACCCCCCCCCCCCCGCAGCCCTGTGCACCCCCATTCAGTCCCATGCAGCCCCATGCAACCCCGGGCACCCCCATGCAGCCCCGTGCAGCCCCCTGCACCCCTTGTGCTGTCCTGTGCACCCCTCTTCAGTCCCATTCAGCTCCATACAACCCCGGGCACCCCCTTGCACCCCAATGCACCCTCCTGCCCCCCCCTGCACCCCAATGCACCCTCCTGCACCCCCTTGCACCCCCTTGCACCCCCTTGCACAGCACCCAGTGGGTCAGGAGAGGAGCAGGCAGGGGGTGTGGGGCAGGAGGTGAGGTGGGGGCCGGATTTTTCTGGGATTTTTCTGCCTCCCCTGGTGGGTGGGGGGGATGAAAGGGGGGGGGGGGGGGCGATGGCCACAGCTCCTTGAGCCCCAGCTGGGTGCGATTGGAGGCAGGGAAGCATCTTCCCCATTTCCTTTCCATCTTCCTCTGTTTCCCCATTTCCTTTCCATTTCCTCCAGGAGCATCCTGCAGCCCCCAAACCCCCCCCTGCAGCCCCCAAACCCCCCCGGCAGCCCCCAAACCCCCCCGGGAGGTGTTGCCATTGGGAGAGGGGGGGGATCTCAAAGCGTCTCTTGGTCCCGCCTAGCCGGGGGGGTGTTGGAGGCTTCTCCATCACCTGGGGGGGGGGGTTTGGGGTTGGGGGGTTTGGGGGGGGGGGATTCGCCCATCCCCTGGCCCGGCAGAGGCCCCTGAGCCGTCTGGTTTGTTTATGTGTGGCCCTGGTGGGAGGGGTGGATCTGCTGGGGTGGCTATATATAGCGTGTGATGCTGTCATCCCAGTGCAGCCTGGCTGGGGGAATTTGTTTTCTGTAAAGGTTGAGGAGGAGAAGGGGCTGGGGGGGGGGAAAAAAAAAAAAAAAAAAAAAAAAAGGAGAAGGAAAAAAAAAACAAGAAAAAAAAGAAAGAAAAAAGGCAAAAAAAAAAAAAAAGGAAAAAGGGAGAAAAAAAAAGAAAAAAGAAAGAAGAAAAAAAGAAATAGGGAAAAGAAAAAAAAGGAAAAAAAAAAGAAAGAAGAAAAAAGAAAAAGGGAAAAGGGAAAAAAAGAAAGAAGAAAAAAGAAAAAGGGAAAAAAGAGAAAGAAGAAAAAGGAAAAGGGGAAAAAAAAGAAGAAAAAAAAGAAAAAGGGAAAAGGGAAAAAAAAGAAGAAAAAAAAGAAAAAGGAAGAAAAAAGAAAAAAGAAAAAGGAAAAAAGAAATAGGGAAAAAGGAAAAAAGAAGAAAAAAAGGGAAAAAGGAAAAAAAAGAAAGAAGAAAAAAAGAAAAAGTGAAAAAGGAAAAAAAAGAAGAAAAAAGAAAAAGGGAAAAAGGAAAAAAAAAGAAAGAAGAAAAAAGAAAAAGGGAAAAAGGAAAAAAAAGAAAGAAGAAAAAAGAAAAAGGAAAAAAAAAAGAAAAAAGAAAGAAGAAAAAAAGAAAAAGGGAAAAAGGAAAAAAAAAAGAAAAAAAAGAAAAAAAGAAAGAAGAAAAAAAAAGGTACAGGCTGCGAAAATTGTCAGAGGTGTGGGATTCCCCCATGTTCTTGCAGGGCAGCTTGTCACCTTCCTGGTGACAGCAGGGCAGAGGAGGGATGTGTGGAAAGGCTGCAATTTTCCACTCTCTCTCCCCCCACACAAACACTTTGGTTTCTTGCATTTAGAAATGAGTGGTGAGGTCTGTGCAAGGGTGAGGGGGACCCCTCCCCAAGTTCCTCTTTGCTGGGTCACTGGGCTTGATGTCTTCCCCCTCAGCTCCCAGATTCCAAAGGAGGGGGTAGAAAAGCATCTGAAAGTCCAACATCTGGATTTTGGGGAGAAAGCAGTGATTTGTCCTCCTGGAGATGGGAGTGGGAGAGGAGCCCCAGGCTCCCTGGGGGCTGCAGCATCAGGCACCCATCACAGGGGCAGCAAGGGGTCATGGTGTAAGAAAAGGGCATCTCTCACTTCCCCATCCCCCCCTGGAGGAGGAGAGAGTGTCTCCTGCCTTGGAAAATTAAAAAAAAAAAAAAAAAAAAAAGAAGAAAAAAAAAAAAAGGCAGATGGGGATGGTGATTTCCAAGTGCCCCTCGCATCAGGTGCCACAGGAAAACTGAGTGTGGAGCAGGAGCTGGGGGAAACCAGGCTGCCAAAAGTTTCTGAAAGGAGTCATGTCCCAAAAGAGGAAGATTTAAGAGTTCAGAAGGTGGTGTTGGACCTGTCCTAGGGGCTTAAAATTCTTTCCTGATCAGGGCAAGGAACCCAAGTTGGGGCTGGGGCTGTCAGAGAAATCCAGCAGCCGAAGGGTGAACCAAGGAGATTTCTTCTTTCCCTTCACTGAGGACCTTTCCCCATTAGTTATTCTTGTCACAGGAGCTGAAAACATGGTTATTATTGGTTGGTTTTTTTAATGCCCAAGTTTCAGTACTGATTGTTATAGGAATGACACAGTGGTAATGAATTAAGTGTTGGACTTGATGATCTTAGAGGTCCCTTCCAACCCAGATGATTCTGTGATTATTTGAGGGATCTGAAAGTGGAATGGAGACCTGGATCCAGGAGGCCAGACATCCCTCTGGGGAGGGGGGGAAGCAGGCAGGGACCCCTCCACCCACCCACCTCCCCTCCATGGGTAAAACCTTCAAAGCCCAAGCTAAGAGGCTGCATTTTTCCTTTGGTTGGGATTTTCCTGGCCTGGGATTCACTTCCTTGCAGGTGCTGGTGGCACCAGGAGCCATAGGCAGGCAGTGATGCTCCAGCCTGGAGGTGCAAGAAGGTCCAGGAGGCTCCTTAACCAGCCAGGAAAGCATTAAAGCAGCCAACAGGAAAGCTGGAGATGGTTTCTTCCTTCTAATCCTTCTTGTTTTGGCTGGAGCTCAGAGCTCTCCTGGCAGAGGGAGCTGAAAGTCCCCTTGACCCAGGGAAGGAGCTGCAGAAGCTTCAGCTTCATCTCAGGGGAGCTGCTGCAAGGCTTGAAATCAGGCTCCTCGTGATCTTGGCTGAGTTTTCCCCTTGCAAAACTGTTTGGGTTTGTTTTCTTGGGGTTTTTTTGGTTTTTTTGGGTTTGGTTTGTTTTGTTTTTGCAATGAATATGTTGGTTTTATTTGGCTCCTGGACCAGCAGAACAGGTTTTGATGGAGCCTCACTGGAGTTTGACCCAAGGTGAGATCCAGTGGTAAAGTCTCTGCCTCCCCCCTCCTCCTCACCTTCTTTTTTACCTCACATTTTTGGGTGGAAAAGTTTTCTTTGGCTTTTCTTTGGGTGAAAGGACAGGGAGGCATGGGATAAGATGACTCCAGAAGCTGGAGCCTCACAGGGACATGGAGACCATGGGCAGCTCTTGTGTTCAGAAGGCACCAGGATGGTTACACCTCCAGCAGGATGGGACAGCAGAAAAGCATTCCTGGGATTTATTCAGTGACCTGAGCTTTCCCTTTTTGCTCCAGACATTTTTTGAACATCTCCAGGGATGGTTGGTTCCTCCACCACCTCCTTTGAGCATCCTCTGACATCCTCCCCACTCCCACCACGCACCCAACAGCTTTTTGCTCCTCAGCTTGTCCCAGCAGCATGAATCTCAGCAGCAATGGATACAAAATGATCTCACCCACCTCATCCTCACTCCAGGATGGAGATAAACATTCCTCTCTTTTGGCTCTGGATCCTGAGGGATGGCCAGGGAGATGCTCCAGGTTTGGACAGACCTAACAGAGCTCCTTCTCTTTGTAGGCAGCTCAGGAGAAAGCAGATCCTCTCATCAACACGTGCCACCCTTCAGACAAACAACCTCCCAAATATTTATCAGCTGGAGAAATACACGGGGCTCAGAAGTTGCCAAGTAACATAACAAGAAGAGCTTGGAAATAAATATCTGTGCGGCTGCGGGTGATGAATTAACCAAATCCTTTGGTATGTGGGCCAAAGATAGGATTTTTCTCTGGAAGCCCAGCACCAGGGATGATAATAATGATCCAAGCCAGGAAAAGGAAAAAAAAACAAACCCCAAAAATCCCCAAACTGTTACAAGCAACTTCTGACCATGTATCCAGCATGGAGTGAATCCTGGGGGAAACTCTCCTGTATGCTCAGGTTCTCAAGACAACTTATAGACCCTCGATTGCTCAGTGGTTCTTCAAATTTCCTTCACTTATGCCCATCCTATGGAATAAAAGAGCCCAGGGCTTCCCTCCAGCCCTGGGGCCAAGCAGGAGGACACACTGGCCCTTTTCTTCTCCAAGCCTGGTTTGTCTCCCCAATCCAGCAGGAATATTGCTTGCTCCAGGCTTGCTCCAGATGACCAAAGTTTTCCTGTTTCCCTGGCACTCAATCCTTGCTGTCAGGCCAGTTTGCACCTTTGGGTGTGTGTGTGTTTATTATTAGGGGAGTGAGTGCTGCTAGAGGAGAAGAGGGGTTTGCAGAAGTTGGGGAAGTCCTGGCTTGTGGAGGGGTGATTTCTTGGAGATGTTCCCATCGAATCCCAACATCTCCTCCTCCCACATCACTGGAGAGTGTGCCTTTGGAAGAGGGTTGTTATTTGGGGGCCACTTTGGGGTTTTTGCCTGAACCAGGGTACTTAGAGCAGCTCCCTGGGCATGGAGCTGGTAGGTGGCTGCATGGTTTTGGGACCAAACTGCATGGTTTTGGGACACTGCCCAGCATTGGTGTGTCCAAAGTGGGCAAGAGGAGAGAAAAGAGGCTGAGTTGATGGGGGTGGATGTTGTAGGGGTTGTAGATGCCCCTTCTGTGGAAACATTCCAGGTTGGGAGCTCCTCCCTGAGCTCCTGGCCACCCCAGCATCCTGCAGAGTTGGGCTGGAGGAGATGAGGTGCAAGAGGAGGGCAGAGCTTTTATTAACCCAGCCGCAGGAGCTGGAAAAAAACAGAGCAGCTTTCAGGCACAGGAGCTCATCTCTTTGTCCCTGCTTTCTAATTATATCAGTTGTTCTAGTACAAGCTCATTCCACTCCCCATGGACTGTTCCTTCATTCCATCCCCAGCTCTGCCCTTCAAAATAACAGCCAAGCCATCCCACCTGAGATGCTGGGGGTGGGAGGACTGAGAGTCCCAGCTCAGAAATTTCCTTTCTGCCTCCAGTGAGGTGAGGAATGATGAGGAGAGGGGACAGGGATATGTTGGGCTGGGCAGCCCCTGCTCTTGTCCACCCAGGGTGATTGCTCCAAGCTGTGGGGTGGAAAACCAGGGATGTCCTGTAATGATTCCTCAGGGTGGCTCAGAGAGGTCAGGACAGAAAGGAGAGGATGAAAACATCCCCAAACCCACCAGGAATGATGGGTTGAGAGGGGTCCCCATGGCCCCCTGCATCCCAAAGAGCAGCTCCTTGGCTCTCCTGCCTCCTCCCAATCTCCCTTTTCAAATTTCTTCCTCCTAAAAGCAAGAAATTTCTCAAAAGGCCCCTGGAAGAAGCCACAGCTCCTCTCAGTTTCAGCTCAGCAAGGCCATAAACACCCATCTCCAGGAGGAAGAGGAATCCAGCCCCTTAAAGCTCAGCACTTTTGCCAGGTTCAGGGAGATCCTGATGTTCTCCAGAGCTTCCAGCTCCTCCTGGAATGCCAGCAATAAATCACTGCTGCTGAGCTGGTCCCTGCCCAACCATTGCACTGCAAGATTTTGCTCTCCTCCTTCCTCCAGCCTTCAGCCATCCTGCTCTTCCTCCCAGCTGCTTCACTCTTCCTCCATCCCCCTGCTTTTCCAAGCTGGGATCCAGGTGCCATTGGATTTGCAGACCCCTGGGATGGATCCCTTGGGGGATCAGGATGTCCCCAGCAGGCAGGAGTGGTTTGAGTGATCTTGAGCCCTGAGTGGAAAGTTTGGTCTCTGCTTTGTCCCCTGCTGCTGACACTTTGGGTGGCCCCTGGCATGTTCCTTAACCCTGCAGACCCCACTTTCTCCCCACTGCAGCCCCCTCAAGTCCAGGCCAGCACTGGGGAGGGATTATGCTGAGATATTAAAATTTTCAGCTTAGAAACACAGAACTGTGGCATGGTTTGGGTGGGAAGGGACATTTAAAGCTCATTTAGTCCAACCCCTTGCAGTGAGCAGGGACATTCTATGATTCCATGATCTTCCCCTAGATGAGGTTCCTCAGAGCCCCATCCAACCTCACCTGGAATGTTTCCAGGGATGGATGGGGCCTCTCCCACCTCCCTGGGCACCCTGGGCCAGGCTTTCACCACCCTCAGTGTAAAAAATATCATCCTTCTATCCAGTCTGCTTCTCCCCTCCTTCAGTTTAAACCCATCACCCCTTGTCCAGTTGCTCCAGGTCCTGCTGACAAGTTTGTCCCCAAATTTCTCGTGGCTAAAAAAAGTGGAGGGGTGACCTGCACGTGGCTTTGGGGTAGGCAATCCACCCCAATCTGTTTCCCAGCAGAGCCCTAACAAACTCAGCTCATGTGTGACCATGCCTGAGACCAGCCAAACCACCCCACCTCCTGTTGACTTTCCTCCCTGCCAGCCAACCCAGGGTTTTGTCTTCCCCTTTGTGTTCTCAGGAGCTTAAATTAGCTTTTAATAATAATAATAATACACGTAGCAGAAGAAATAAAAAAAAAAAAACAAAAAAAAAAAAAACAACCCTCCCTGGGCAAATAATCCAACCCAGGCACCTGCCAGGGCTGCAAACACTCCCCAGGGAGCACCAGGTGAGGTGCATTCCTGAGAGCTGGAAAAGAAAGGAGGGATTTGGGGATTATTTCCCCCTGGCTGGGTGAGTAGCATGATCTGATCCAGAGAACAGAAATAGAGGCAGCCCTTCTGCAAGCAGGTTATGCCCAAAATCCTGGGAAGTGGGTGCCTGGCTTTGGGAAAAGGTCCCTCAAATCTTCAATCTCCAGAGGTGGTTGGTTGGTGGTGGTGTTTCTTGGTTCAATATACCTTCTGTTGGAGGTGGAGGGGTTCAGGCAACAAAAGGGATCAGTTTAATTTTAAACCAAGTCCTACAAGTCACCTGAGCTCTCCCTGAGTGCTGGGGATGCCCCCAGAGTTCTCTCAGCACCAGGTTTTGGGGGGGGGGGAGGGTGTTGCAGCCAACACCCTGAGGTTATTCCTTGAAGCTGGAAAACTTTTTTGGAGGAAATTCTTTGGTGTGAGGGTGCTGAGACCCCAGAAGTGCCCAGAGAAGCTGTGGCTGCCCCATCTCTGGAATTTTGAAGCCCAGGTTTGGAGCAACCTGGGCTGGTGGGAGGTGGCCCTGCCCATGGCAGGGGGGTGGGAATGGATGAGCTTTAAAGTTCTTTCCAACCCAAACCAGTCTGGGATTCTTTAATGAACTTTCCCACCACTCTGTTGTTATCTTTTCCCCTCCTCCTTAGCAGAGAACTCGAGGCCAGTGATGCCAGTGATGCTTTTAGCCCCAGCCCCTGGCTTTGCCCAGGACAGAAACCAGCAAACCCTTTTCCCCTTCACTTCTCCACCCTTGGCACAGGGGATGAAAAAAACAATTTTGCACCCCTCTAGGGTTTTCAAGCTAAAATTGGGGCTGCCAGCTGAGGTTTCCCTGGGCCAGCTGCTGTGATAAAACCAGGGCATCTGCCAGCTCCAGAGCCAGGCAGCCAAACTCCCCACCCCAAAGTCCAGCAGAAGATTACAGCTTGCTATCCCTTCCCTTTCAGGGAGAACAGGCAGGAGATAAAACCAGGCCCCCCCCTGGCACATCCCAGAGGGGGCCATGTCTCTGTTTCATGCCCCAAAGCCGTGGGAAGGAGAATCCCTTAATTTCCTTTGGACACTTATCCTCTAAGGATCTTGATCCCGGGGGCGAGTGACACAAACATCCTTTAAATCCAGCACAGCAGGCTTAGGGGAGGATTAGCTGATGCTTCCACAGGCTTTCCTCTGGTTGGAGCTGGTCCTGGAGCCCCATATCCCACCCTGGAAGCCTCATCCAGTTCCCTTTGTGTTCCCCAAGGGGGGTGGAGGCAGGAAGGGAGCAATCTGGGCTCTCCCTCCCACCAGGAGATCTTTGCATCCTCAAAAAAAAAAACCAAGGAAGCCCAAGCTGGTAATTCACTTCCAAAAGGAGTGATTGGTTTTAATCCCAGCCCTCTTTTGGGGGGGTTTCAGGTATTTCCCTGACTTCTCCCCACTCCTCCCAAGCTGGCTGATGGGCATCATCCCTCCCTGTCATCCCCTTCCTATTTGGGAAGAATTAATTGGATCACTTTAGTTTTCAACACTCTCCTTCTTGACTTCCTCTCAGTGGAGATGTTTTGGGGTTTTTTTCACCTTTATCTTCACTCCTATCCACCACAGCCCCTCCAACTCTTCCCATTCCCCATCTCAGAAGGCTTTTTTGGCTCCAAAACCTCTCACAGATCCCCCTGGTATGGCTTTACTCCAGCACAGGCAAGCTTGTATAATAGCTGTTGACACCAGGAACTTCATTGGAATCGATCTTATTTGCTAATTAGCTGATTGCAGTAATTGCCATGAAATACCTCAGGGGGATTCTGCCTCCTCAGAGGTTGGCAGTGGCTGGAATGTCCCATGGAAGAGGTGGGAATGGCAGCAGAGAGATGGTTTCTGTTCCAGGGTCACCTCTTATCAGTATCCC
Source organism: Phaethornis superciliosus (assembly GCA_023637945.1). Lineage (NCBI taxonomy): Eukaryota > Metazoa > Chordata > Aves > Apodiformes > Trochilidae > Phaethornis > Phaethornis superciliosus. The sequence continues at coordinate 2,281,825 of JAJQWJ010000011.1, forward strand.
TGGGACTTGTAGAGGTGGAATGAGATAGGAGAGGGACACCAAAAGCCTGGGAAGCTTTGGATTGGAAATTGGGAAGGGCAATCCCAGGGCAGGGATGGAGTCCCCATCATCCCTGGAGGGATTTCCAAGGCCTGGAGATGTGGTGCTGAGGGCCATGGGGCTGGGGGAATGGTTGGACTGGATCTGCATCCGTTATTTTTTGGTAGAGGATGGGAGAAGCATCCCAAGCCCAAAGCTGGTTCTGAAGTCCCAAGCTGAGCGAGCAAAAGGCTTTGTTTCATCTGATGGAAGAAGAAACCCAGGAGAGCAACACCTCCCTGCAACTCCAGTCCTTTATTTGGCAAGTGAGAAATGGCTTCCTGAGGCTGAGAGCACAAGGGCAGAAATCAAAGAGCATCAGGAGGATGGATCCTCCCCCAGCCTGGCAGGAACAGAAGGAGAAAGAGCAAATATTTCCTTCTTTACACCCCACTTCAGAACCACCCTTTCCAAGGGTGGGGTTGGGTCAGCTGCCACACTTCACATATTTTTCTAGCTGGCAAATCAGAGAAATCCTTCTCTGTGTGCCTAGCTCTATAGCCAATGTACACGAGATGATAAAGCCCCTGGCACACAGCTCTGGTGAGAGCTAATTATAGCATTTGGAAGCTAACGTGGTAATATTTTCTTTAGATGTGTGGTGCAGATGTAATTTCTTCTCGGGAGATGCCAGCAGCAGATGACTCAAGGTGGCCCCTAGGTAATGGGCTTTTGTTCTGCACTTATGGAACTTTTCCCTCTCTGAGCCATCCCCTACTTTCCCCCTTGATCCTTCTCTTCATTCCTCACCCTAAACTCTCCATGGCTCGCTCAGAAGGTGATGGGCTGAGGCCAGCAGAGCAACTGGGCTGGAAGCAGAAGGAGCCTTTGGGAGTAAAGCTTTTCCTGTGTTTCCCCATCCACCTGCTCAAAAGGAGGAGGAAAAGGAGTTCCTGGCTCTGCAGCTGTTCCTTTGGCTTCAGCAGGCTTGGGAAAAGGCCCCTTTCCACCTTCCCAACCTGATGGACCTGCAAGAGGTCCTGTTGGAGCCAGGTGTCCTCCCAGCCCTGGCATCTGCTGGGGTTTGGACCTCAGCCCTGGAGCCATCTGCTCCATCCCCCTGGAGAGGAGAACCTGCATGGAGAACCTGCTGCCCCCTTTCCCAGAAAAGGGGCTGGGGGATGCCAAGGCTGCCAGCAAGCCCCAGAAGAAATCCACTTTCCTTTTCCAAGGATAAAGGCTTGGTGGGACACCAAGACCTGGAGTTGCTGCAGGGTGCACCAGGATCTGCCAAGGTGGCTCCGAGTCTGCCTGGGGGAAACCACAGGTCCCCAAAAGCCCAAAAAGGCTTCCAAACCAGGATGATTTTTGCCTCTGGATCTTTTCTGAGTTTGATAGCTTCAAATTCTCAGGGTCCCATTGCCTTTCTCCTCTGGCTGGATGGGTAACAGAAGGCAGAGGAGCTGGTGGCCCCAGGGTGCAGGTTTATTCCACCAAGGGGACAGAGTCTCCTGGCAAGACCAGTAAACCTGCAAATATTCAGGAGAAAAGGGTGATAAACATCCTGGAGGCATCACCCTAGCCCTGCAGCCCATATTATGGCCCTGCACTCCTTCCCTCTTCCATCCCCCTCCAGCCTGGGCCCTTTTTTGCTTTGTTTTAGGAGGATGAGGATGATAAGGAGAGGTGACTTCTCACCCTGGAGCTTTGTCACCTCTGCTTCTGGCTGGTCCCAGCGGAGGAACAGCTTAACAGTGACCAAGCTGAGGGTGACAGCAGCTTTAGACCCATCTCAGAAGGTCCAGGCAGGGCTGAGTGTCCCTCTGCAAGGTGTCAGAGATGCTCGGATGGGCACCTGCTCCCCAGGGTCCCCGTGAGGAAAGCCATGCAGCTGGAGAGGGCTTGGAAAGGAAATCTCTTGGAAGCTGCAACACACTTTAAACACCACCTAAAGAACCCATCATCAGACAACTGGAGCTCCAGCCATGGTGGGGAATGGGGAAAAAACCACCTGGAAGCACCAAACCCAACAAACCAACCAGGCAGGCAGACCTCAAGTCCTTATTTGATCAAAATCCAGCTCTTGGACCCCCCCAGAATCCTCATTTGAGCCAAACCAATCCATCAGCTCCCTAAATCCCTGTTTGAGCAAACCCAAGTCACTGGACCCCAAATTCCCCCTTTGAGCAAACCCAAACTTGCAGACTCCTAAATCCCAAACTGAAAAAAAAGGGAAAGGGAAAGGAAAAAAGGGAAAGGGAAAGGAAAAGGGAAAGGAAAAAGGGGAAAGGAAAAGGGGGAAAGGAAAGGGGGAAAGGGAAAAGGGAAAGGGAGAGAGAGAGGGAAAGGGAAAAGGGAAAGGGAAAGAGAAAGGGAGAGGGAAATGGAAAGGGAAAGGAAAAAGGGGAAAGGAAAAGGGGGAAAGGAAAGGGGGAAAGGGAAGAGGGAAAGGGAAGAGGGGAGAGGGAAAAGGGGAAAGGGAAAGGGAAAAGGGGAAAAGAGAAAGGAAAGAGGAGAAAAGAAAAAGAAAAAAGGAAAAGCAAAAATAAACCCAGCAGTCCACAAAAAAAAAAAAAAAAAATTCCATTTGTGCAGAACCTGTCTGTTAGTCCCTAAAATCTCCCTCAGAGCACCCCAGAGCTGTTGCCTCCCCCCCAAAGCTCTGTTTGAGGCCATGGGATTCACCTGGACCTTGGTGGGAAGAAAGAGTTAAGGTGGGGGGGGCTGGGTGCCCAATCAGCCCCAGCAGGAGCAGCCCTTGGCCCCAGCCCAGCTGAGGTTCCTCTCCCCAGGTATTATTTTACTTTTTTTCCTGGAGTACCGAGCAGGGAGAGGATGAAGGTGGAAACCTCCAGGAGATGGGGAGCTGGAGGATGCAACCCTGGGCTGCCCAGGTAAAAAGCCTGGGGGGCTCTGGGTTGTTTTTCTTTTTGGGGGGGTTGGGGAAGGCTTTTTTTTTTTTTTTTCTTCTCTTTCTTTCTTCTCTTTCCTCCTCTCACTGTCTTTGTCTGAGTTCAGAATGGGGCCAGCAAAGGGTTCCCTGTGGGTCAGCTCAGTGGTGATCTGGTGGGATCTGGTTTTTCAGGGTGGGATCCCCCCTGGGTGCAGGGAGGAAGATTACTGGGGGGGGGGGGAAAGGGGGGGAGCTGCTATTTCCCCCCTTTCCCTTCCCCCATGAAATCCCCTTGGACCCAACTGGCACCCACCAGGACCTGGAAGCCCAGGGGGGGTTTGGGGCCAACAGTGGGGTGAGTGGGGTTAACCCTGGGGGGGGACACAGGTCACTGGGGGGACAAGCCACCTTGGGGACAAAGTCACTGTGGGGACAAAGTCACTGTGGGGACAATTTATTATGGGGACAAATTACTGTGGGGACAAAGCCACCATGGGGACAAAGTCACTGTGGGGGAAAGCCACTGTGGTGACAAATCACTGTGGGGACAATTTACTATGGGGACAATTTACTATGGGGACAATTTACTATGGGGACAAAGCCACCATGGGGAAAAGCCACTGTGGGGACAAATCACTGTGGGGAAAAGCCACCATGGGGCAATTCACCATGGGGACAATTTACCATGGGGACAATTTACTGAGAGGAAAAGCCACCATGGGTCTTGCTGGGAGGAGTGATTGTGCTGCCAGGGCTGGCTCCATGCCCTTGAAATTCCTCTGGGTGAGTTAATGATAAATCCTGGCCAGGGGGCAGGGGGTGTTTGGTCCTCTCCTTGTCCTCCCTGCTGAGCTGGAGGTTTGGGCAAGGTCAGGAGATGGCAGGGGCCAGGAGTAGTTCCTCCCCGTGGTGTAAAGGTGTAAAGAGGGGGTTGGTGGGGAGGGAAGGGTCCTGTGCCCACCAGCAGCATCTGAGGGGCAGCACCGGGAGGTGTTGGGGGTTGTGGTGCAAGGGACCACAATGGGATCCCCCCAGTATTTGGGGTTGTGGTGCAAGGGACCACCTTGGGATCCCCCCAAATATTTGGGGTTGTGGTGCAAGGGACCACCTTGGGATCCCCCCAAATATTTGGGGTTGTGGTGCAAGGGACCACCTTGGGATCCCCCAAATATTTGGGGTTATTTGAGTATTTGTGGAGGAAATGACCTCAAGTTGTGCCAGGGGAGGTTTAGGTTGGATTTTAGGAATAATTTCTCCCTGGAAAGGGTTGTCAGGGCCTGGCCCAGGCTGCCCAGGGAGTCCCCATCATCCCTGGAGGGATTTCAAATCCCTGGAGATGTGGTGCTGAGGGCCATGGGTGGGTTAATAGTTGGACCCTAAAGGTCATGGTTCAGTGGTGGCTTTGCTTTGGTGTGATTCCCCCTCCTGCCACCTCCTCAGGGACAGGGAGAGTGAAGAATGTCCCCGAGACACAGAGCCCAAGAGGACAACTGATGAAAAACCCAGAGGGTTGGCTGGGGGAAGGGGGAGCAGCAGCACTGAGGAGGCTTTGTTGGGGCAGAACAATGGGGCCTTTATTGAGGAAGGGAAGTGGAGGGCTGGCAGGGACACTTTGGTACACAGAGTGTCCTTTGGCCAGCAGGAGGGACAGGGCTGTGGGAGGTAGGATGGGACAGTTTGGTACCCACTGTCCCCTGACCAGCCCTGGGGGCAAGGGATGGGGACATGGGATGGGACAGTCTGGTACCTAAAGTGTCCCTTAGATAACTTTTGGGGACAGGGAACTGGGATTTGGGCATGGAATGGGACAGGTTGGTACCTAAAGTGTCCCTTAGACAACTTTTGGGGACAGGGAACTGAGATTTGGGGCATGAGATGGGAGAGGTTGGTAGCAAATGTGTCCCTTGGACAGCTGTGGGGACAGGGAACTGGGATTTGGGCATGGAATGGGACAGTCTGGTACCTAAAGTGTCCCTTAGACAACTTTTGGGGACAAGGAAACTGGGATTTGGGACATGGGATGGGACATGGGATGGGAGAGGTTGGTAGCAAATGTGTCCCTTGGACAGCTGTGGGGACAGGGAACTGGGATTTGGGCATGGGATGGGACAGTCTGGTACCTAAAGTGTCCCTTGGACAGCTGTGGGGACAGAGAACAGGACACAGAAGGTTGGATGGGACAGGTTGGTGACCAGACCTTCTGAAGGGACAGGGAACTGGGATGGGGGACATGGGACAAGTTGGTGCCCAGCCTGTTCCTTGACCTCCTGAGGGGACAGGGAAACTGGGACATGGGAGTTAGGACAGGAGATGGGCCAGGTTGGTGTCCAGGGTACCCTCAGGTGGTGGCACTCATCCCAAGATGTCCCTACGAGCTCCACACAGGCAGGTGACATCAGGACAGAGATGTCACAGCTCTCCTCACTACCTCTGTGGGGGCTCCTGACCCACATCCACCCCTCCCAAAGCCTGGAAATCACACTGGGTGGCTTATGAGAGCAGGTGGCACTGGTTTGGGGGACCCCAGGGACCCACAACCCAGACCCCACTCCAGATCTTGGGAGGGGGACCTCAAAGATGGGGAAAGCCATCATCCTCTGGGCTGGCAAGAAAAGCCCTGGGCCTTCTCAGCTCCTCTCTTTTGTTTCAGCCTGATTATGCAAATCACTGAGGAGTAATGAGAAAGTCATTTCCCAGCACACAAAAGGCTGTAATTATCTCATTAGCAGGCAGAAAGGGAAAGGAAATCTTTCTAAGCCAATTGCTTTTATTGCACCCCAGAAATCTCAGCCTCCCCCCCCAAAAAAAAACAAAAAAAGATGGGGACCTCCCCACCCCGTGCTGCCACACTGGTCCTCACATCCCAAAGAGCCACAGGAATTCCTTTAGGGCTGGGAAAAATGCCTGGGAGAGGTGGGAAAAGCTCCTTGTTCCCCTCTGCAAACTTGAAGCCACTTGAGAAGGGTGAAGAAGAAAAGGAGGTGGTGAAGCAGGGGAGGTGGAGAGGAGAGCAGTGTCCCTCCTGGGGAGGTGCTCATGGCCAGGTTTGGGTGTTTAGGAGATAACTGATGAGGGATCATGGCTGAATGGTTTTTTAGGAGGATGTGATGTGCCAGGAGAGGCTGAGGGCTGTTTGCTCAGCCTGGAGAAGCCTCAGAATCATTGGCTGGTTTCAGTTTTAAAGGATCTTTAAAGGTCACCCAGTCCAAACCCCCTGCAGCAGGGGCATCTTCCCCTGGATCAGGCTGCTCAGAGCCTCATCCATCCTCACCTGGGATGTTTCCAGGGATGGGAAACACCTCTCTGGGCACCCTGGGCCAGGGTTTCACCACTCTCATCATCTGAACTGTCTCCTGAACACCTGAATCTTCCTGAGAGGGGAAATGTGGCTGGAAGTTGCAGCTGCAAACAAATGGTGAGAAGACCAAAACCTCCTTGGAGGTGCAGGGGTGCTCAGCCCAGGCAAGCAGGGCATTTGGCAGGGTGAAGAAGTGAGGCAGATCCCTCCCTCCCTCCTTCCCTCCTTCCCTCCTTCCCTCCTTCCCTCCCTCCCTCCCTCCCTCCCTCCCTCCCTCCCTCCCTCCATCCATCCCTCCATCCATCCCTCCCTCCATCCCTCCATCCATCCATCCCTCCATCCATCCCTCCCTCCATCCCTCCATCCATCCATCCCTCCCTCCCTCCCTCCCTCCATCCCTCCATCCTTCCATCCCTCCATCCATCCCTCCCCAGCATCCCAGAGGTCCCTCCCTGTGCCCATTCCCATCTCCCATCCCATCAGCACTGCTGGAGCTGTCTCATGGGATGCAGGGTGTGCACAGCACCCCAATGTACACTGCTTCCCTCTGATTGAAGCTCTTGGGTTTTCTCCCTCTGGAAAAAGCTGAAACAATTACAGCAATTTTTTTTTTCCCCCCTACCATTTCTAACCAGCTCCACCAGCCTGGGATGGGGTGGGATTTATTTCTTCCTTTTTCCCTCCAGCCATAGCAGCTCTTTGGAATCATTGCCAACAACCTGGAGATCCACCAGAGCCCCTCAACCCCCCCCCAGGTGTAGCTCCCACCCAAAACCCCCCAACCCAAACATGTTTTCATCACCTGAAGGTCAGGGGTACACCTGTACCTGGTGAAGGGGAATTCTTGACCTTCAGATGCTTTTGCTGCCAGAACCACATGCCTGGGAGGGAGGGTGCCTGTGCCTTGGTTTTTTGGGCTCTTTGCTGGAGCTCTCTGCCCCAGAGCAGTGATTGATTTCCTCCTGGCCTATGGCATGGTGCCCAGGTAGGTCTCCCAAAGGTCTCTGTTACCAGAGTGTTAACAATTAACCTCCTCAGGCAGAAATGGGGCCAGACCTTCCTCCTGGAGGCTTGGTTAACCATTCAGCTGCTTATCTGAAAGCAATTTTTCTTTTAACTGAAAGGCATTCACCAATTCCTTTGGCAAAAGCAAGAGGCAGAAACTTTTTGTATTTTTGTTGTTGTTTTTTTGGTTTTTTTTTTTTTTTTTTTTTTTTTGCAGACCATTGTATTTATAAGAGCACCCAAAGCTGCTCTTTGGGTCCCCTGGAGCTGCAGGCATGGTTGGAAACCTCTGTTAGATGTGGTCCTGAAGGGTTTACCCACCCCAGCCAAGGAAAAAAAGGCAATTTCCCCCCAGGTTTTTCTGGATCAAGCATAAAATTATCACTGTCTCCAAGGCTGAGGGAAAATCCAAGGGGCCACCAGGGCTGGATGGGATGAGGATGTTGTGCAATGTGGAGGTGGTGGGCAGCTGCATTTTGGGATGAAATCCCAGTGTTCCCTTGCCAGGTAAGGTGCTGGCATGGAGATGCCCACTAGGAAGGGAGCTTTGAATCAATCCAGGAGGACAAAGAAAGATTTTTAAGTGATTTTTTTTTTTGTTGTTTGATTTTTATTTTTTTTTTTTTTTAACGCAGTAAATCTGGGAAATGAGCTCAGTGTTTGTTCTGGAAGGGTTCTCTTCTCCTTGGTGCCTACAGAAAATCCCTTCACTTTTGTGTTCCTGCTGTAACCACAGGGCTGGAGCTGAGTGTCAGCTCAGGGAGGGATGGATGGACAGACAGATCTCCCTTGGGAGTGTTTTGAGTCCTTTTTTTTTCAGGAGCTGGGACAGACCTGGTGTCTTCTTTAGGGGCTGAGGTGCTGATGGTGCCTTCTCCATCCCCCTGCAGATGGGATGTAACATCTGGAAAGACAAAACACCTGGAAAGGGCAGTGCCTGGCAGGTTCCTTAAAACTCCTCCTTTGGTTTTCCACCTGTCCAGAGCCTCTCCACACCACCACGAGGCAGGGAAGCTGCTTTCTGCCTTGGTTTGGGGTTCTCTTCCAGCTCTGCTCACTTGAATTCTCTTTTCTTTCTACTTTGGGAATGAAATGGTGGGAAAGGAAAGGAAGTTTGGCTTCCCTCAGCATCCTCACTTCTCTCCTTGGGAATCACCCTCAATCCCAATTTTAATTCACGTTCCCAGGGGAGGGAGATGGGGATGAGATTTAAGGAGGAGAAATGTCCCAGGGAAGTTTTAATCAGGCATTAAAACTTCCCAGCCTGGAAGGGGAAAAAAAAAAAAAGACCCTCAGGAGCAGCATTATTGTTCCTCACCTGGCTCTGCTCACAGCTTGATTTCAAAAATCACATCAGGAATGACCCAGGTGAAACCTGACTGGAAGCTGGAGCTGGCCAGACAACCCCAAAGTGAGAGATGTTCTTGGGAAAAAATGGCCCTATTTTGTTTTTTTGGCAAAGAAAGCTATACTGTCAGGGATCTGCTGGCACTTCTGGAGTCCCCTTAATAACATATTTGTAATACTTGCCCATATGTTCTGTTTATCAGATCCTGGGTTTACAGTAAACATAGGCTAATCACCATTTTTAATTTTTTCAGAATATTTTCTTGGGTGATTTCCAGTTAAAAGAGGGGGGAAAAGCAAAAAAAAAAAAAAAAAAAGAAAAACCACAGGAAAAGGTCCATTTTCAGAGCCTGGCCCTGTGCTGCAGCACTGAGCCCACATCCCAGGAAAGCAGCTTCAAGTCCCACCTGCTTTTAGGTCACTGGTTCTGGGAATGTTGGCTCAATGTCCTGCTGGGCTTGGGACATGGCCCCATGGGGTCCCCAGAGACAGAGAAAGAATCTGATTCTCTGCTGGTGAAGAGCACTGATGGAGATAGCATGCTCAGGACACTTCCCTTCCCTGCTTGATTTTTGGCTTCTTTTTTCTTTTTTCTTTTTTCTTTTTTCTTTTTTCTTTTTTCTTTTTTCTTTTTTCTTTTTTCTTTTTTCTTTTTTCTTTTTTCTTTTTTCTTTTTCTTTTTCTTTTTCTTTTTCTTTTTCTTTTCCTTTTCCTTTTCCTTTTCCTTTTCCTTTTCCTTTTCCTTTTCCTTTTCCTTTTCCTTTTCCTTTTCCTTTTCCTTTTCCTTTTCCTTTTTCCTTTTCCTTTTCCTTTTTCTTCTTCTTTTTCTTTTCTTCTTTTCCTTTTTCTTCTTCTTTTTCTTTTCTTCTTCTTCTTTTTCTTCTTCTTTTTCTTCTTTTTCTTTTCTTCTTTTTCTTTTCTTCTTTTTCTTTTTCTTCTTCTTTTTCTTCTTCTTTTTCTTCTTCTTTTTCTTCTCCTTTTTCTTCTCCTTTTTCTTCTCCTTTTTCTTCTCCTTTTTCTTCTCCTTTTTCTTCTCCTTTTTCTTCTCCTTTTTCTTCTCCTTTTTCTTCTCCTTTTTCTTCTCCTTTTTCTTCTCCTTTTTCTTCTCCTTTTTCTTCTTCTTCTTTTTCTCCTTTTTCTTCTTCTTCTTTTTCTCCTTTTCCTTTTTCTCTCCTCTCCTCTCCTTTTTCCTCTCCTTTTTCCTCTCCTTTTTCCTCTCCTTTTTCCTCTCCTTTTTCCTCTCCTTTTTCCTCTCCTTTTTCCTCTCCTTTTTCCTCTCCTTTTTCCTCTCCTTTTTCCTCTCCTTTTTCCTCTCCTTTTTCCTCTCCTTTTTCCTCTCCTTTTTCCTCTCCTTTTTCCTCTCCTTTTTCCTCTCCTTTTTCCTCTCCTTTTTCCTCTCCTTTTTCCTCTCCTTTTTCCTCTCCTTTTTCCTCTCCTTTTTCCTCTCCTTTTTCCTCTCCTTTTTCCTCTCCTTTTTCCTCTCCTTTTTCCTCTCCTTTTTCCTCTCCTTCCCTTTCCTTTCCCCTTTCCTTTCCTCCTTTTCCCTTTCCTTTCTTCTTTCCTTTTTTTTTTTTTTTTTTTTGGGGGGGGTTTTTTTGTTGAAGGACCAAACTTTCCAGTGACCTCACCCTGCCCTCAGCAAGTCAGTCTGAATGTGCAAATCTCACCATGGAATGTACCCAGTGAGGGAAAGGGAACCTGGAATTCTCAGCTGGCTGAGCATGGCCAGGGAGGCATTGGAGCCACTGCCTTTCCCTTGTCTGGAGCTGGGAGCTTCCAGCAAAATCCTCCCCTGGTGGCTGGTGTCCCATAAAACAAAGACACAGCCTAGAAAGAGCCCAAAGTCACTGAAAGGGAGGTTATTCCTAAATTAGCAGAACAAAATTAGCTCCTTGATTAAAAAAAAAATAAATCTGAAGGCACCATGGGTTGAGGGTGGCTTCGGGTGGGTGCTCTCCATCCCTCCTCAAGCAAGGCTCCAGGTGCCCTCCTGGATCAACCCCTGGGCACCAAGGAGTCCTGAAGGGTCTGTGGTGTCCTTCAGAAAGGGTCTTTAGGGTACAGAGGGGTCCTGAATCTTCCAGTGCATTGGAGAGCAAAGTGTCCAAATGTTGCATGATGTGAGCAAACCTGGACACTCAGATTCATGGAATGGTTTGGGTTGGAAGGGACCTTAAAGATCCCCTAGTTCTAACTGCCTGCCCTGGGCAGAGACCCCTTCTCTCTGCTGGAGGGACCATACTGTACAGGCTGGACACGAGGTGGAAACCTTCCATCCCTGTGGCCACACAAAACTGCTCCAACCTGGGAAAAGGGACAGAAATCACTCAAGATGGTCACATCCAACCAATGCTTTAGAGCTGTGTCCACTAAACCCCACACCACCTCCTCCCTGGGAGCACCCAACCCTTGGGCTGGCAGAGCAGCAATGGGGGGGACTTGGGGGGCTGCTCCTCCAAGGGGGCTGGAGGTCACCAAGGGGGGACCACCCCATGCAGGGACATATGTCCTCACCTCCCCCAGCCCAGAGCCTCCTCTCTTGCTGAGCAAATCTCTGCTAGACAAAAGGCATCTCTTTAGTTAAACTGCCCCTTTATTTATTTTATTTATTTTATTTTATTTATTTTATTTATTTTATTTATTTTATTTTATTTATTTTATTTATTTTTTAAATTTCTTTTCCCCTTCTCCTCTCAGTGCCACTGACCCACGCCTCCACCTCCCCTCTGCTTTACCATGGCCACGTTAAAGACCCTGCCCATCCTCAGTGACCTCACCTCCCCCAAGAAGGAAAAATTCCAGAGTTTTGCTCCTCGGCCATCCCACCTTTTCTCCCGGAGCACCATGGGGAGCGTGGGCAGCGGAGTGGCCAACGACCAAGAGTTTGCCATGAAGAGCGTGGGGACCCGGACGCAGAGCGGGGGGCGGCAGGCAGAGGGGTCCCGTAACGGGTACCCCCCCCCCAGGGACATCCCCACCCGCTACTCGGGCGAGGAGAAAACCTACAAGGTGGAGAAGGTTTCCAACTCCCTCTATCTCAACGGAGAGCTCCGCAAAGGTGAGAAGGTGAAGGTGGATGTCTGCGGGAACGTCACCGCCAACAACGAGAAGAACCTGCCGCCTCCCCCCCAGTACAGAGAGCCCACCAACCCACCAAAGATCCTCCCCATCTCTGGTAAACTGGAGCAGGTGAGAGGCTCGGCCCGGCCAAGGGGTTGGGGGATTGTCAGGGTTTAACACTGACCCGGTGATTAAACCCAAAAACAATCGCTCTCTATGAATCCCCCTCCCCGATAAAGGAAGGAGAGAGAATAAGGGAGAGAGAGTGATGGGTTGGGAACTAAACTACACAGCTTGAATGAAACAGTAATGATAAATAGGAAAAATTACTAAATATATACAAATATACAGGAAAATTGATCCCATGTTCCTCCCCCCTTTCCCCCAATAACTCTCACGTCACCCCCGAGGCTGCAGGGCAGCCCTGGGAAAGTCCAGGCTGGAATCCTGGAGTTGGGAGCAGTAGGGATCTGGAGGCAGGAACACACAGATCCAGGCTGGAATGGATCAGGACCACAGGCAGAGGAGTGGATGGGATCCTCCCAGGATGCTGAAACAAAAAACAAGGAACAGGCGAGGAAGGGAAGCAGGAAGGGCAGGAAGGGGTTTGACCCTTGTGATCCCTCAAATTTATACCGAGGATGAGGTGTATGGGATGTAATACTCTGTTTGGTCAATTCTGACATCTATCTTGTCTGTTCCTCCCCAGAGGAGGGGTTCAGGTGAGACCTCCTTACTCCTTCTAGAGGGTAAAATGTTCCTCAGAGCTGAGCAGTTCCTTGGCTCTGCATCCCAGGCTCTGGCAGTAACTCTAACCATGGGGTGTGAGCAGTCCCAGGAGCAGACACTGCCTGAGAAACTTGCTGTTCATTTCAGCAAGTCCAACTATTTACAAGAGACTGAGCTGAAAGCAAAAGTACAAACCAGAAAATCACCTTTATCCTGGCCCAAAGCAGGACAGGGATGCACTTTGGCCAAAAGAAGCCAAGTGGCTGAGAACTGGGAAAAGGAACTGGGAATTCAGGTCATGAGCCAGCAGGGTGGCCAAGGAGGCCAATGGCATCCTGATCAGGAACAGCGTGGCCAGCAGGTCCAGGGAAGGGATTCTGTCCCTGTACTCATCCCTGGTGAGGCCACAGCTGGAGTCCTGTGTCCAGTTCTGGGCCCCTCAGTTCAGGAAGGAGATTGAGGTCCTGGAGCAGGTCCAAAGGAGGGCAACCAGGCTGGGGAAGGGATCCAGCACAAGTCCTGTGAGGAGAGGCTGAGGGAGCTGGGGGTGTTCAGCCTGGAGAAGAGGAGGCTCAGGGGAGACCTCATCACTCTCTACAACTCCCTGAAAGGAGGCTGGAGCCAGGGGGGTTCAGGCTCTGCTCCCAGGCAGCTCTCTGTAAGATGAGGGCATGGGCTTCAGCTCTGCCAGGGGAGGTTTGGGTTGGAGATTAGGAAAAAATTCTTTACAGAGAGGATGATTGGAATGGGCTGCCCAGGGAGAGGTTGGGATTCTCCATCCCTGGAGGTTTTGGAGAAGAGACTGAATGTGGCACTGAGTGCCATGGGCTGAGAATCATGGGGGGAGTGGATCAAGGGTTGGAGTTGATCTCAGAGCTCCTTTCCAACCTGGATAACTATATGATTCTGAGAATCCCCACCCTCTGGAGCACCCTGAGGCCCCTGGCACATCTCTAAGGTGCCCGAGAGAGAGTTTAATTCTTACTTTGGAGAAGGCATCATTTTTAAGTGCAGATAACATTGCCTTCAGAAGAGGGCTGTTAGTTCTTGAGGCACGCAAGAGCATCACCACAAATCTTCCATAGCTACGTTTCCAGCTCATTTCAGTCAGTATTTACATCACTTGGTATTCCAACCCACCTGAGATGCTGTGCTTGCCTCCCTGAGTGATGGGGAGGGAGCTGGAATCAGCTCCCACCTCAGTAGGTTCAGCATCTGAGTCACACTCCTATGTTTTGTGCCATTTATAGGCAAGCTCCAGCAGCCCACGGCCACCAAAAAGTGGTGTTTGGGAGCAACCATGAGCAGCAGCTCAAAATCCTGCTGCTTCTTGTAAGGAACGAGTTCACAAAGCTTGAAAACTTCCCTAGTAAGGGTTATCACTCATCCAAGCCAGGTCCTCATGGATCATCTTGGCTTCAGGGAGCAAACATTTCCCAGGGCTGGAGGAGGAGAGTCCCAGAGCCAGTGGTGTTTTATGCTGCCTGCTGCTCTGCTCCAGCAATTCCCATAATTTGTGTCTCAGGGACCCTGCTCTGTGCAGTATTATTTCTGCAAGGTTTGGTGGCCTTGTCTCCTGGGTTGTTAACCCACCAGCCCCTGTAGTCCATCTCAGTCCTGCCAGGAGCCAAGTTTTTGGTCTCCAACCTTGCCTGGGCTCCATCTGTTCCTCCTGGAAAGTGTTTTCAAACCATCTTTGCTAAAGACAAGGTGGGTTCACCTGAAGCCCAGCCTGCAGAAGGAGAGAATCAATCCCATTTTGAGGACAGTGGTTCTCTCCAGGTGCATTCACGGGGTGAGGAACCAGCAAGGTTTTTAAATCCTTTTTTAAACCCTTTCCAGCTGCCAACCATTCTGCCCCCAGCATCCCCTATAGCTGCAGGAAACACAAACCTCCCCGTGTAGAGCAGTTTCAACGTGTTCCTTGCCCAGTGTCACTGCTGAGGTCACAGCTCCTGCTTTTTTCCTGTCTGAACATCAGCTGGACGTGGTGTCCACACAGAGATCCCTGCTGGAGGGAGGGAAATGTGATGCTCCAGGGGCAGAGCAGCTGCTAACCCCAGGGCTCAGGTCACCTTCCAGCAGAAGGCAAATCCCCAATCAGCTCGAGAAGTCCTTCCAAACATAACCTGCCCAAATCAAAGAGTTGTTTATCAGCAGGGCTGGTAGGCAGGTTGCAGCCCTCCTTCTTGCAAAGAGCACAAAGAGGAGTATTCTAGGGGAAAAAAAAATCACACAGATTTGGGGTGAGTCAAGATTTGTGTGGTTTTTATTTGGGCTGAGGGAAGACAAAGTGCTGCCATAGGAGGGACCACAGGGCCCTCATCCTTCATGAGCCCCTGGTTGCCCAGGTTGCCCCCAGAAGCTGTGGCTGCCCCATCCCTGGCAGTGTCCAAGGTTGGATGGGGCTTGGAGCAACCTGGGCTGGTGGGAGGTGTCCCTGGCCATGGCAGGGGGATAGGAACGAGATGATCTTGAAGATCTCTCCCAACCCAAACCACTCCATGGGATTCTGTGGTTTCAGTGTTTCCTCCCCCCGTGCTCCCTTTCTTTTAGGACATCCAGAAGTTGTTGCTGGAGTGGTTGTTGGAGGCAACCAACCTCCTGAAGCTGCTGGGAGGTCTCCCAGACCATGGCTGGGGGGTTGGGTCTAGATGACCTTCAAGGTCCTTTCCAACCCAAACCGTGCTAAATCCCAAATGGCCCAGGTTGTAATAAGGCTGGGAAACAGGGAGCTAGCCCAAGATCTCTTAGCTCCAGCAGCCCCGGCCTTTGCTCTTGTGTCTCTTTTGCGTGCTGTCACCTTTCCGCTATGTTTGATGCTTGGTCCTTTTTCCTTTTTGCAGAGCAATGAGCCCTTAGTTAGACCCTCAGCCTTTAAACCAGTAGTTCCTAAAAACTTCCATTCCATGCAGAACCTCTGCCCGCCGCAGAGCAACGGGGTGACGGAGACCAGGAAGACCTTGAGCCACGCCAACAGCAATAGCCCCTCGGCCCCCAAAAGTGGACTGGAGAAGAGCAGCCTTAACAGGACTACAAACCAAGTAGGGGGGCTTTCAGATTCAGGCCGGAACTCCTTAACCAGCTTGCCCACTTACGGGACAGGCTACAGCCAGCACGTGGGGCCCATGAGTGCCTCCACCAGCCACATCAACCGCATCGGAACCGCCTACGTGGAGAAGGCCATGGTGGGCTACAACGGGATATCTACCTCAGACAGTGGGAGGTCTTCGAGTAAAAGCACCTCCTCCTTCAACAGGCTCAACCATCTCAATGAAACCATGCCTTTCCACTCCCCTTCCACGGATGACATTATCCAAGACTTGGAGGACCGGCTCTGGGAGAAGGAGCAGGAGGTGCTCCAGATGAGGAGGAATTTGGACAAAAGCGAAGCAGCCATCTTCCAGGTGTTTGAGGAGAAGCAGAAGATCTGGGAGAGGGAAATGGAAGACCTGAGGCAAAACTACGCCAACAAACTGCAGCAGGTCTCCAAAAAGGCACAGAGGGCTCAGCAAGCCTTGCAGCTCCAAATCTTCAAGCTCCAGCAGGAGAAAAAAAAACTCCAAGACGAAATGGGGCAGCTCCTCCAGCAGCGAGAGGAGCTGGAGAAGAAATTTGTGGCTTTCAAGAAGGAACAGGCTGAGTTTCTGCCAAAGATTGAAGAGACCAAGTGGGAGGTAAGAGCCTTGTAGCAAAAAAAAAAAATTAGTTTTCACTAAAGGCTCTGATAGCCCCATTTGCCCTAAGTGGAACCCCCAGATGATGTCTGTGGGTTGGTGGCCTCCAGGTAACAGGTGACACTTCAACCACCTCTTCATTTCTGAGTCCCAAACCTGTAGTTTTGAATTCAACTGAAACAAGGTCAGTTGGTTTTCTGCCCACCTCCTGTGCTGGTTAATAATTTGGTTTCCCAGTAAGGTCACTCCAACATGTGACATTAGAATCTGGGTTCAGAGAGCAGAGGTCTTTCCATCCAGGTTTTTCTGCTACAGAAAATGGGTTTAAGTCTATTTTAATGAAATTTTTCTCACATCTGTGGTTGGGCAAACCTGAAAACTGCTTTTCAAACCTTTGGCTTTCCTTTATTGTTTTTTTTTTATTTTATTTTATTTAAGATCTAAAGCAAGTGAGCTAAGAACGACACTGGTGGCCAAGTCCACCTCAAGCTTTCCATTGGTACAGATTAGTTTAGTTGCTAATAAGTTTATCTCTCTTAAAAGGCTGAAAGGCAAATTCCTCTTTCTAGTTCTCCTTTTGAGTCTTACTTGTGTTTTTTTCCCTCCCGTTTCTATTTTTAGAACATTTTATCAAAGTCTGTTTGTATAGTCAGCTCTAACATTATTATTTTTTCAGCTTGATCATGTGAAGAATTTTAATCCTTCCGTGGACTGCCTAAAAACTTGAAATTTATTAAGAGTACAGAGGCAAAATGTAGCTCTAGAACTAAGACAACCTTGTTCTGCTAATCCTGATGGAAAGTCACTGAAGCTGGGATTAATTAGGCTCTGAAATGGGCTATTTGCAGATGTTGGCAGGGTTTATTTGAGGCTTGCTGTAAAATCTCTGCATGTTCCAGCCCAGAGCAAGCAAGCTGCATTGTGCCCCACGATGCCTCTTTCAGCTGCTCTCTGCCCAGCTCTTTTGTGCCTTTCAACAAGTTAGGTCTGGAAAGCTCTCTGATTTTTGCACCAGGAAAACTGCAGGTGGGTTTTGGAGTATTTGCTTCACTGCTGGAGCTCTGCTGGCACCAGCTGAGCTCTGTGATAGTGCTGTGAAGATAGGGATCCAGCTTGTGGATCAGTCCCAAAATCCCAGACTGGTTTGGGTTGGAAAGGACCATCCAGATCATCCAATTCCAACCCCAATCCAATCCCAACACCTCCCACCAGCCCAGGTTGCTCCAAGCCCCATCCAACCTTCAACACTGCTAGGGATGGGGCAGCCACAGCTTCTGGGGGCACCCAGGGGCTCAGCACCCTCACACCAAGGAATTTTTCCCCAAGATCTCATCTCCATCTCCCCTCTTTCAGTTTGAAACTTCTCCCCCTCATCCTACCACTGCATACCCTTGGAAAAAGTCCCTCAAGACATCTAAAATTTGCAGACACCTACACTTGTTGCCTTGCTCCCAAGGCTCCCATGACTGTAGTGCCTCCGTCTCCACAGCACCCAAATAGAGACCTAAATTTAATGGATCAGTCTGTAAATTGACTCCAAGCTGTTCCTCATCATGTATTTCTCTGCCTTTGGGGAAGAGCAGGCCCATGGAGAACACTTCCAGTAAACTGTGCAGGTTTTTGGTTGTTTTGTTTTTTTTTTTTAGCTAGGCAGTAACTCCAGCACCATAACCACAGCTAAACCAGTGGGATGTGGTTCTGCATCTGCTGCATCCTCACTGGTGGGGATGTGGGGACTCAGAGGAGAGGTCTGCATGAGGAACCACCCATGGCTGTCACCTCCAGGGGAAGCTGCTATCCTGTGGGAATGAGTGGGTCCATCCCTTTGCTCTCCAGCTCTCTGGAGTGAGCACCAGGCTGTCCCAGGAGCTGCCCCTCGAGGTCTGGCTCAATGTTCTACACCAGACAAGTCCTCTAGAACAGAGAAAGGTGAAGGTTGCAATGAAGGCAATGGAGTCTTGCATTGACCCAGGTGAAGCAGAGCAACCAGGGAGACTTCGCAGGCACTGCAGGAGGGAGGAAAGGCCAAAGATTTCATATGTGACAAGAGAGAGGAGCTTCAGGAGGATGGGACAGCCCAGCCTCGAGGTGGCTTCCAAGTCTATTTTTAATTATCCCTGTCCTGTCCGATCACTGAGGGTTCCTTGGTGCTGCTCCCCAGCCCAGACTCCCAACCAGCAGAGACAGGGACTCTTTGTCTCTGCAATTTTCCACAGCAGAGCCCTGAAAACCCCAGAGCTCATGGGCCAAATGAGGATGTGGTCATTTTTCTGGTTGACTTCCAGTACTCCCAACTATTCACCTGGGGTGGAGCAGGTGGGGGCAGAGAAGTGTCCTGTGGAATGGTCACACCTATGTCGTGCAAATACACACCATAACAAGGGGGGTTTTCCCCCCGTGCTGGTGTGCCCCATCACCTGGGTGGGACCTGACCCAGTCAGGATGAGACCTGAAACTCCAGAGCCCAAGGACAGGGCATGGTTGTCCCACTTCAGCAAGGCTGGTTGGCAGCTCTCTCCTGGATCTTCGTCTTCTCACTCTTCATGCCCCAAAAGAATTGAATAGCTCTCGGTTCTTGGACTGTCCCTGGTGAACTTGAAAATTTAGTCAACTGGGTCCTTCAGGAAGGAAAGTGTCAGAGGACACGTGCTGCAAAATGGTTTTGTGTCTCTCCCAGGAGAGCCTGGGGTGGTTTGTGTGGGTCTGAGGTGCTCCTGTCTCAGGGCTCTTCAAGGTCCAGATCCCATGGAGGTCAGTTGGGAAACTTGCTGAGAGCAGCTGGTTTGGGGCCAAGCACCACAAGCTCGTGGTTAGGTGAGTAAGGGAGGGAAGCATCAGTGTCCCCTCATCACTTGGGGAGGACCACAGCACTTAGCTGCTGGGAACACCATCAGCTAGCTCCCTGAGAACCAGGGGAAAAAAGAAAAGAGTAAAAATATCTCCCCACATGTCTTTGGGATGGGCTGGGTCCTGGTGAAGGCTGGAGCTCAGTCCTTGAGCACAGTCTCTGCTTGTCCCCTCCGTTACCTGAGCCAAGGTGAGGCCATGAAAACGTTTCAGAGGCAGGGGACAAGCAGGAGTGGTGGCTTCTCAGTGCTTTCTTTGTGTCTGATGGATGCTCTCCCACCCCCCAGGTGTGCCAGAAGGCAGGTGAGATCTCCTTACTCAAGCAGCAGCTGAAGGACTCCCAGGCAGACGTCTCCCAGAAGCTGAACGAGATCGTGGGACTGAGGACGCAGCTGAAGGAAGGTAAGAACTTCCTCCGGGAAAAAGAGGAGCAGATCCTCAACCTGAAGGACTCCTACAGCTCCAAGAGTGTCAACCTGGAGATCTGCGAGGGCGAGCTGCAGAGGAAAATGAGTGAGGTCCAAGTGCTGAGGGAAAAACTCAACCACTGTGAGCTGGAGGTCTCCGGTCTGAAGAGGACACTTGCCAACATGGGACCTCCGGGACCTTTTGGTGGTGGGGACCTTGGGGAGAAGCTCCGAGACCCTCTGGCTTGTGAGAGTGATGAGGCCAAGATGCAGAGGCAGAGTGAGGACAGTGTCAGCACGCTGAGGAAGGAGGTGGAGAGGCTCCAGACGGAGCTGAAGCTGGAGAGGCAGCAGCGGGAGCAGCAGGTGATGGATTTCCAGGAGGAGAGGAGGACATGGCAAGAGGAGAAGGAGAAAGTCATCAAGTACCAGAAGCAGCTGCAGCTGAACTACGTGGAGATGTACCAGAAGAACCAGCTCCTGGAGCACAAGGTGAATGAGATGAACACCAAGGCTGCCAGCCCCCCCCACACCGAGGAGAAAAAAACATGGACCCCCTCCAGGCTTGAGCGAATAGAATCCACCGAGATCTGACCCATGAAAATACAACCTGATTTGATTTTATTTCATTTTTAATTGCTGTGCATGTACTACCTACTCAAGCCAGTGATTTTCTGAAGGATACCACACTACTGTAGGAGGGGTGAGAGGCTGCTCACACCCGGCCCCACCACCCTTGCTCTGTCCTCCTCTGCTCTGTAGGTCACATAACCGTGGATGTGAGTTGGTTTTCCATCAATAATGCAACATCTCCTTTAGGTTTTGGGTTGGTTTGGGTTTTTTTTTTCCCTAGTCCAGCTGGTGAGGGTCAACTGGCCCTTTCCTAACCTACCCTGACTTACTTTGTTAGAGGTTGCCACCTTTCTCCTACAATTCACCCTTCTTTGGTTGGTTGTTCTGGAGGGTTGTGGTTGCTTGCTTTGGTTTTTTCCAAGCATTTCCTTGTGGCAAAACAGTTCAAAGTGGCAGCTTTGGGGTTTTGGTTTGGTTTGGTCTTTTTTTGTTGGTTTTTTTTTTGTTTGTTTGTTTGATTTTTTTTTTCAGAGCATTTTTAGCCACATTGGCTAATGGATCAAAGCTCTGGAGATGATGAGCAAACTCACTGTTCTGCTTCAAGCATCCTGTCTAGACAGTGGTCTTAGTGAAGTCAGTGGGAGGTTGGCCACTGATTTCAGTGAAACCAGACATATCTCTAACAGATGACTCCCTCTTGCCAGCCCGTGGCTACCATGGACCTTGCAAGAGGTTTAGGACATCCTTGAGGAGCAGGATGAGCTCCACCCAACAAGGAATGATCATGCAGCAGAGTTTGACACATGCTGCATTTTCATTTTGTTGTGGTTTCCTTCTGCTGTTCCACTTCTCTCCTGGGTTGTGACCAACTCTGGGAGCAGAAACACCTTCCCACCTCTGCCTGGCTCCCCGTGTTCTGACCATATACTGACTACAGCAAGAAAAACTCAGAATTCCAAGCTGGTTTCCTTTCCCAAGAGCCCAAAGTGGGGGGGGATCAAGGCTTGGGGAAGCCTCCCAAGGGGTGGGATGGTCACACCAAGCAAAGCTTCAGCAGTTTGCCCCAACACTGGGCAGCTGGGTAACCTGTTCCCATAGGAGTGATGCTTGGAACCTCTTGGTCCAAGATTTTCTTCCAACCTGGAGCTGGAGCCTCTCCCAGGAGCTCCCAGCATGGCTGCCAGATGGCAATGGGCTGAGCATCCACCTCTTCCAACACCACCCAGAGTGATCCCAGCAGACAGCACATATCCCCCAGGACAGAGAGAACCCCAGGCCAAGCTTCAGAAGGGACTCAGCTCCTGTCTCCTGAAAGCAGGCAGAAGAAGGGAAAATGTTTAATGTCACACAAGTGCTTATGCCCTGGCAGGAGAACAACCAAAACTGTGCACTGAAGTCCCTGAGAATGGTGCAGGCATCAAAAACCAGCATTCAGCTTTAAAAAAGTGGGCGAGGTGGGTCTGGCTCTCCCTTTCATAGTTTTTTTTTTTTACCATGATCTACGGTGAAGAGTTAAAAAAAGCAGAAAAAAGTTGGGAAGTGGAGTTTGCACTGACTGGGCAGTGGTCAAAAGTTCTTCAGCTAAAAGAAGAATGCTTGAATTAGCACTGGGATGTCTTGGAATGTCTGTGAGGTGACTCCAGGGAGAGTTTGGCCAGATCACATTTCAACTGCATCCCCAAGAAGAACCTCAGGGTGTTGAGGGGCTGAAGACCTTCCAACCAAAAGCCCTGGAGATGCTCACTTTCCAGGTCTGCTTCCCCAAAAGCTGCCCCCTCCCCCTCTCCATCCTCTGAGACCTTCAAGTTGGGACCAAAGGTTGTTGTGGTGAGCTCCAGGCTGAGCAAAGAGGCTGAGCAAGACAGAGGAGATTTGTTTAATCCCCTCAGCCTCCAGCCAAGGTCACCAGACAGTACCATTGGGCAGGAACTGGGAGCCCTGCAGCCATAGGAGATGTGGGATGAGTCCAGAGCATTTCAAGACCTTAGGTGAGGACACCTGGCTTCTCCCACTGCTTCTGCCTGTGCCTTTGGAGCTGGAGGAAGACACAACCTGGAAAAGAGAGGGAGAGCTCAGGCTCAGCCCTTCTCCCAAGAGCAGCCAAGTCAAACCTGAGCCCTGAAGGGTGTGAAGGTGAGTCCCACCAGCAACCCTGGAGATGCTCCAGTTCTCTGGCACACCAAACCCATTCTCCTCACCAGGAAAGGAGAGCAGCTGCCAGCCTGTGCCACCCAGCAGCAGCCTTGGCCACCCCGAGGGAGATGCCCACGTGTGCTACAAAAACTCAGCCAGGCAAATCCTAGAGCTTCCTCCATGCCACACACTGGGCCTTCAAGATGGAGCCAACAATCCCACCGTGGCAGGGTTGGAGATGTGGTGTCTGGTGTCTTCTCAGCTTTCTGTGCCTCTCCTGCCACAGCAGAGAAACAAACCCATGCTGTCTTCCTTCTCCAAGCAGTTGGGCTTGGGAGGAGCTCAAAGCACGGAGGAATTGCAAGGGGCTTGGTCTCAGGGGGTGGTTTGGGGGCCACCCCATAAAAACCAAACCAAACAGCAAGTGCTCTCAGCCCAATAACCTTGAGGGCCACTGCCACCTTTGCTCCTGTGAGGCTGCTCTCCCACTGACCACAGAGAAACCCAACATTTGGGATGGTGGCTCCAGGACAACCCCAGAGCAATGGAGTTTTGAGGTCTGCTGAGGAGATGTAGCCCCCAGTCCCCCTCAAGAGCAACAGAGACCTTCAGCACCCTGTGGGACACTTCCCACCACAATTCCATGCTAATCCATAAGAAAAGCAGGGGCTTGTCTGGTCCTCCCACATCCTGGATCCAGCAGCAAGGCAGCCAAGCTTTCCAGCCTGCCAGGTTTGTTCCATCGTCTTTATCCCAGACCTTTTTTTTTTTTGCAGTGGTGCCAGGACTGAGTGTGTCTTGATGGCCCCGTGGAGGCAGAGATGTTTGTGTGACTGTTGGAGGGTGCTGGGACACCCAGTGGTCCCCCAGTGAACCCATCAGGGACTGGTGAGCTCCTTGGGATGGAGCAAGGAGGTATTTTTCACCTCGGAGGAGGAAGGGTGCAGAGCCTTCACCTTCTTCACCTCATCACTTGGAGTTTCAAGCCAGATTTAAGGCAACCTGGATTGTGGGCATTCCCTGGATGACAGAGAGCCTTGGGGACACCCCTGGAGATTCCAGGGGTTTTCTTTCTTTCTCAGCTTTCTCAGCACTCAGCTGCCCTGCAGAAACCACCTCCCTGTGCTACAGTGACAGAAAACCCCAGATGGTTTTGGGAAGTGTCCCAACCAAGGGACATGGAGGATTC